>OY660876.1:2285000-2670000 GCA_962446985.1 Xyrichtys novacula
TCTGTGCCTCGATTGTAAAACATAAGTGCATCATCATTATTGGTCCCCTGCAGCTCACTTCCATTGTGGCTTTTTTGACTTGCAACCTTTTATTTTCGCAGTTAGTAACTCTTTTTTTTGCGTTATTCACTTGCATTGCAGTTGCTTTTTTATCTGCGTCAATTACTTTTTTATTTCCAGCAGTGGCGGTTCTTGGCCACTGTACGATACAGATACTATGATCAGACGCATTAAAGTTTGTTTTTTTTTTTTTTTTGCATCGTTAACTTCCATTGTGGCTTTTTAAATTTTTTTTTAAATTTGCACCTTTTCTTTTTTTGTTTGCAGTGGGCTTCAGTTTTCTTTATTTGTTTGTTTGTTTTTGGATCAGTAACTTCCATTTTGGCTCCTTTTTTGCATTCTTTTTTATTTGCATCCTTTTATTTTCGCAGTTAGTAACTTTCTTGTCTCTCTCTCTTTTATTTTTCTAAATCGTTAACTTCCGTTGTGACTTCTTCCTTTTTTCTTTTTTTTTAAATTTATTTGCAGCAGTGGCGGTTCTTGGCCACCGTAGTCGTGGAGTCAGAGCAGCTGCAGAGTGGGTTTATTTTGGCTCAGGCGAGGCCCACACACATTTGACAGTCTCAGCTTCAAATGTGGATCTTTTATTTTTAACCATTTGTGCTGAAAAATGTCAGAAAATCAAACATGAAAAAGCATCACAATCGAGTCTTCTCATCTTTGAATGTTAAATATTGTTAAACTAGAGTCCAAACTCCAAAATAATCAGCTCAGCATCCCCGCAGGTTTGAAAAACGGAAAATATTCATATTTAAAATGCTGCAAACACAGCCCTCTTTGAATCCTGGAGGATAATTATTGTGACTTTCGATTTTATTTTCTCAGCTTCACACAGTCTGATTCAGCTACTGTGACCATAAATAATAAATCAAATATATCCCTCGAACATGTAACTTTAGAGGAGTTTATTGCTGTTTTTTAAATGACGCATTAATCTATGATAAAAGTCTGAGATATCAAAAACTCTGCAGAGCCTCATATTCAGATCTGAGGGCTGCAGACGGACTCACTCAGGCGGGGCTGAGAGATGTAATCCCGGCTCACGGCCATCACCTGCTCCAGGGAGGAGGCGGCGGGAGGAGCCGGAGCCGCTGCCGGTGGTTTGTTCCCGGAGACGGCCGAGGAAAGCTCACTCATGGCCCCGTTCACCATCCCTCTGAGCGCCTTCATCGCCATCTTTGCACCTGCAGCAGCAGCCGCAGCACGAGCGCACACAGTCGTGACCGGCTGGGCGCATGCGCAGTGACTACAGCAGCAGCAGCAGCAGCAACAACAACAGATAGTGGGAGTGAAAACATGAAAATCTGATAAATTCATCTTTAATGGTAAAATGTCAAAAATAATTATGAGAGGATAATTATGAGACAAAACTGAGAGTGTAAACTAAGACGAAGTTTACAGAGTTTGGAAAGAGACCAATTTAACCAAATACAGAGGTTAAAGTAAGTATTGATAGGGGAGACCGGGGCTTGTTGTCACGTGGGTAAGTTGTCACATTGCAATTATCTTTGCCACCAGAGGGCGCAACTAAAATGCGGAATACTAGTTTTCTTCCTTTCCATGGTCAGGGGTCGTGTCCTATCTGAGAAGAGAACATGTTAGCTGAGATGAGCAGTAATTAACCATTTCACACAACCCGAAGTAAAAAAAAATAACTTTACATATTTAAAATAATCTTCTTCCAGATAAAAATCCTTGCAGCGAAACATGTGGACTTGTTAGAGGAGAGATTAATTCATTCTGTCATACCTCAGTCATTGTTCTGTTTAATTAACTTTAATCTAGAGCTAGAATTAGCAAGCATGGTAGTTTGGGTCGACATGTCTCAGTCATTTTGGGGTTAGTTTAAAGTTAACATAAAGAGTCTTTCTTTCTTTTTACAGAGAACAGAGTGTTTTAAAGGAGAGGAAAAAGAGAGAAGACATGGTCAGGAATTAGAAAGAAAAACAGAACATGTCAGTGCAGTTCCTGACGTGATGCTAAGGACAGTCGGACAGGTGAGCCTCGATAATAAATCAATCTGGAGGACAATAAAGGACTTTAATGTCAACCACCTTAGCGCTGTACTGTAAAACATTTACCCCAGCTGAAATACAGAGTCAGACAGATCTCCAAACTCCAGAGCATGTTGATAATATTTTATATTAACGTTTGTTTAATGACTTTTTCTTTAACTCAATGATAAACATTTTCTGCGTCTGACTTTAATGTTCCCTTTCAGGTAAAAAAAAGAGAACAACAATAATTTTGTTCTTGTTTTATAAGCTGTAGAATCCACTGTGACATCTTACCCCATGTAGTGAGACAACTTACCCGATGGTGGGGCAACATATCACATGTTCACACTCTCACTTTGATTGGTTATAACTCTGCTCTAACACAAGATATGAAAATGACATAAATATGACATATATACCTGAGACTTTGGTCTTTAGTCTGGTACAAATTTTATTTATATATGATGGATTGATTCAAAGAAATATATGAGTGTTAAAAGTGTGACAACAAGCCCCAGTCTCCCCTAATACTAATATAGAAAGGGTGTATGAGTGTAACTTTATTAAAGTACATGAAAGTAGTAAAAAAGACCATTGACTGTATTTTTAAACCCTTATGTTATGTATAAAATATTTCATTTAAAACAGACGTTTTTCCAGATAGGATGAAAACAGCAAAGGTCATTCCATTTTTCAAGGCAGGAGATAAACACAGCTTTAATAATTACACTCACCGGCCACTTTATTAGGTACACCATGCTAGTAACGGGTTGGACCCCCTTTTGCCTTCAGAACTGCCTCAATTCTTCGTGGCATAGATTCAACAAGGTGCTGGAAGCATTCCTCAAAGAGCTTGGTCCATATTGACATGATGGCATCACACAGTTGACGCAGATTTGTCGGCTGCACATCCATGATGTGAATCTCCCGTTCCACCACATCCTTAAGATGCTCTATTGGATTGAGATCTGGTGACTGTGGAGGCCATTTGAGTACAGTGAACTCATTGTCATGTTCAAGAAACCAGTCTGAGATGATTCCAGCTTTATGACATGGCGCATTATCCTGCTGAAAGTAGCCATCAGAAGTTGGGTACATTGTGGTCATAAAGGGATGGACATGGTCAGCAACAATACTCAGGTAGGCTGTGGCGTTGCAACGATGCTCAATTGGTACCAAGGGGCCCAAAGAGTGCCAAGAAAATATTCCCCACACCATGACACCACCACCACCAGCCTGAACCTTTGATACAAGGCAGGATGGATCCATGCTTTCATGTTGTTGACGCCAAATTCTGACCCTACCATCCGAATGTCGCAGCAGAAATCGAGACTCATCAGACCAGGCAACGTTTTTCCAATCTTCTATTGTCCAATTTCGATGAGCTTGTGCAAATTGTAGCCTCAGTTTCCTGTTCTTAGCTGAAAGGAGTGGCACCCGGCGTGGTCTTCTGCTGCTGTAGCCCATCTGCCTCAAAGTTCGACGTACTGTGCGTTCAGAGATGCTCTTCTGCCTACCTTGGTTGTAACGGGTGGTTATTTGAGTCACTGTTGCCTTTCTATCAGCTCGAACCAGTCTGGCCATTCTCCTCTGACCTCTGGCATCAACAAGGCATTTCCGCCCACAGAACTGCCGCTCACTGGATATTTTTTCTTTTTCGGACCATTCTCTGTAAACCCTAGAGATGGTTGTGCGTGAAAATCCCAGTAGATCAGCAGTTTATGAAATACTCAGACCAGCCCTTCTGGCACCAACAACCATGCCACGTTCAAAGTCACTCAAATCACCTTTCTTCCCCATACTGATGCTCGGTTTGAACTGCAGGAGATTGTCTTGACCATGTCTACATGCCTAAATGCACTAAGTTGCCGCCATGTGATTGGCTGATTAGAAATTAAGTGTTAACGAGCAGTTGGACAGGTGTACCTAATAAAGTGGCCGGTGAGTGTATAAACCAGTATCATTACTTCTTCAATTTTCAAAAGCGCTCAAAATGTTGATTATTCAAAAATAAGATAATTTCATAAAAAAAAAAAAAAAAAAATTAAGTGAGAGTCAATGTGGTTTTCGCACAAATCGCTGTACTGATCTGGCAATAATGGAAATAATAAAAGAAATCACAACAGCTATTGACAAAAGGAAAAATACGATAAGCTGATTCATTGACTTAAAGAAGGCATTTGATACAATAGATCATTCCATTTTAAATGCTAATTTAAATACCTATATTGTGAGGGGAATTGTTCTAAATTGGTTAACTAGATATTTACATAATAGAAAACAATATCTGAATGTTTGAAAATTGAATGTGGGGTCCCACAAGGTTTGGTTTTGGGGCCGAAACTTTTTATTTTGTATGTCAATGATATTTGTCAAGTTTCTAAGTTGTTACGGTTCATTTTGTTTGCAGATGACACTCATTTCTTTTGTTCAGGAGATAATAATAAAAAAAAAAAAAATAACTGAAAGTGAAATGGTGAAACTTTAAATTTGGTTTGCTGTAAAAAAAAGTTATAATTAAATTTGATAAAAACTAAATCATTGTCCATTGATGGAGTTAATATTGAGAGGGTATTAGAGTTTAAGTTTTTGAGAATCACTATGGATGAACATATAACATGGAAATCCCATGTATTGTATGCTGTGAAAAAATATTTTTATTTTAAACAAAGTCAAGAAATTTTTAGATTGCAAAACAATGAGAATGTTGTACTGTTCACTTATTCTGCCTTATCTGAGTTATTGTGCAGAAGTACAGGGCAATACATACATGAGTAATATAATGCCTTTGTTCGTATTGCAGAAAAAATAAGGTACAAATATGCTAAATAGCTTCAATGTACTCCTTTACGATCTCCAAAAAAAAAAAAAAGTAGGGAATTTCTTGTCTTTAATTGTACTGTATGTATATTTGATCGAATAAACAATACATCATCAAAAAAAAAGACAATTTGGAGAAAAAACTAAAATATTAGATAAAACGTCTTTGAATGTCTGAAACTCACAAGGCTGTAGTGTACATTTCTATTGTATCATATATTTAACCCTTTAGTTTTGTTTTTATGCTTTTATTTTATATCGTCATTTTTCCTTCTGGGAAATGCTTTCTCAACCTGCTGCTTGAAGCTTCTTATTGACTTTCTCAAACTTTTCATTCATGCATTCACTCACAAACAAAGTGGAGGAGTCAGAGATGATTTAGTTTAGTTTATTCTCTCCAAACATCAAACTTAGTCTGCAGGTTTGTTCTGGTGTCTTCCACATGAAAAAAAGAAGATAATTTTATAACAGAGTCCAAAACTTCCAGCATGCTCACAGCTCTTCTCCTTCCCCAACACAAGGCTGATTTCAGGTCAGTTTGAAGGCACGTCAGCGGACAAAAATCAGGCTTCAGGGAAAAAGGGAAATTCTGCTGTTTTTTTATAATGAGATCCTGAACTTTTGTTTAAAATGTTAAAGGGGAAAAAAGTTTTAAAGTTGGTTCAGTCAAACCCGCAGCTCAGAAACAGGCTGTAAAGTCTGAAACATAATCCTGTCGTCTAAACAATCATCTCCGTCTCTTTTTAAGGAAACATATTTCACTGGATGACCAAACTAAACCTGTAAAAGCCTGGACTAAACCTGACATCAAGCTCTGCCGTCCAATCAGGAAGCTTTTTCAGATTTTTACCCCTCCTCCTCCCTCCAGAAAACACAGGAAAGTTTGGATGATTTCAGGACCACATGGTAGCTGTTCGGTCTCACCACGAGGAAACAAAACCCTGTCCAAGTCAGACTTTAGACCTTCATGAAGCTAAACACCACATTACAACAGCAGCTAATCGAACTATAGATCATGTAGAACAAAGGGGGGTGGGCTCAGGGATTTAGTGTACCGGTCCAGTCAGCCTTTCCTCCAACTCCTACAAGGAGTTGGTTTATTTGGTGTTTTAGACGATTCAACAGAAAAAAATCAACCAAATGGCATTTTTACTTGCTGGGTTGGTAAGATTGTTTTTGTTTGGGGTTTAAATTCGTCCATTTAAAATCAACTGAATATTTCCTTATCACACAAAAAACCTGAATAATCACTGCACTAGTGGAAAAATAACTCCTGTGTTCAGAGCAGGAAAAATCTCTGATTTTCTCAATGGAGTTTGGTGGCTTGAAGACGGATTACTGTTAAAGATATCTGTGTTTTTCGGCTGTTTCTGCAGGGATCCTGTCTTTAAATGGAGGATTATGGTCCAGCTTGTCCACCTGCTGCAGGGTTAAATGATGTGAACCAGCTGTTTTCAGACCCGGTTCAGACTCCATGCAGAGTTTGGATGAGCGCCCCGCCCCCCCTCTCACATCAGTGGTTCTTATACGAGCTGGGTCTGTCCCTGTGTGTTTGTCTGTCAGAGTGTCTGGTTCTCGATCTCTGAGAGACCCAGTCCTCCTCATGTCTGTTGAAGCTGTTGGACTCGTTGGTCCACTGTGGGGAGTACCGGGGGAGGATAGGAGGAGGAGGAGGAGGCGCTCTCCTGCTGTTCTCAGGCCAGCGGGTCGACGTCCTCCACTCCCGATCGTCTGGAGGATACTTGGACCTGCCCTCCTCTGGGTGAGGAGGTCTCCTCCACTGGCTCATGTTGGGATACAGGGGGCCTCGTGGGTAAGGGTGGAGGTCTGCTCCCATTGGAGGGAGGAAAGAAGGAGGAGGGTGAGGGAGGAGGCCGTTGTGAGGGTACGGCTGACGTAGGCGAGGGCTTCTGTCTCTGGGAGGAAAATTTCTGCAGAGAGACAAAGACAAACATGCTCACCTGGAAAAACCTGATTTTAGATGATCCTGGTCTTCATGAGACCAAGACCAACATCTATCCTGTGTTTACACCATCATCATTATCATCAACATCTTCACCGTAGTCTGTCAAACACTGACAAAAGAAAAAGACACCTTAATAATATTTTAGGTGATTATTATTATGATCAATAATTATATTATTATCATAATTGTTCTTACAATTAGGATAACTATTATAAATAATAATAATTTTATTAGTATTGATACAATAATTTTAACTCATATTTAAATTATTATTACTATTACTAAATGTATTTTTAATTCACAATTATTTATTATTACTACTTTACCCATTATCTTGTTATTATAATAATAATAATAATTAAAAATAATAATAATTATTATTATTATTATCACAAACAACAATAATAATAATAACAATTGAATTATTAATTGAATTATTATAATTATAAATATAAGTTTTATTGTTATTATTATAATTTATTAAAATAATAATAAGGATAATTATTAAGTTTATTATTTTTCATATAACCTTTTTATTTATTATTATATTTCATTATATAAATTATTTTTTAATTCAATTTATTAATCTTATGATTTTAATTCTTACTATTATCAAAATATATTATAAGTTTTAATAATAATTTTTATTGTAGATGTTATTATTTTTATAATTATAATAATTATTAGGATTATTATTTTCATTATTTTATAATAGTAATAATAATAATGTTAATAATTATTATTATTACTATAGTTTTGATTAATATAATTGTAATTATTATTGTTGTAAGGCTTATCATTGTAATCATAATGATAATTATTACTTTTCTTCTTATTATTATTATTTTTTTTTATTATTAATTTTACTCTTATTTATATTACCATTTTTATTACTATCATGATCCCTAGACCATCAGGGATGCTGGATTTAGACTCTGGCTCGGTGGTCCCTCTTCTCTTCAGAGAGGACGATGCAGCGATCACGATTTCCATCAGACCACGGGACAGTTTCTGTCACTGAACGAGTTTTTCTCTCCGACCTTTTTTAGTGTTTTTTTTAATTTTGAATCAAATCCATTTTTTTCCCAGATCTTTACGACTGTTGTTTCATCTTTTAGATTTAGTCAGTTCAGTTCCTGTTCCTGTTCCTCCTCTCTACCTGTGCGGTCTGGAGTCACTGAGGGGAGGTTGTCTCTCGTCTCTGCTGTTTGAGTCTGATGGTCGATGTGTGGCGCCTCCTCTTATCGGTCTCTGCTCGGACTCCTCCATCCCCACATTACTGTTTTTAAAAATGATAAAAACACACGAGTGAGCGTGAAAAACAAAATTTAAATCAGAGTATTTGAGCTCCTCTAAGTCTCCATTTAGTCACCTCCTCTTCGGTCCCGTTTGCAGGTCATTCAGATAGTTCTGTCGTTCGATCTTGTGACCCCTCGACGAGTTAAACACTGAAAATAAATCAGATCAGAAATTCTGAGAGATAATCCAGAAATAAACTCTGACTCAGACATTTGTTCAAAATTAAGAGAGCTCACACTGTATCGCCTCTTTAGGATCCATCCCGTCCACATCTATAAGATACCTGCACACACACACACACACACACACACACACACACACACACACACACACACACACACACACACACACACACACACACACACACACACACAGTCAGTGAAATCACCATCTTAATCCCACTTAAAGCAGCTCTGCAGGTTTTAACGGGGTGCTCACCTGCAGATCAGGTATCCAGTTCGGTTCAGACCGTGGGTGCAGTGGACTCCAATCAGCTTGTCTGCAAAAGTAAAGGTGTTGAATTCCACGATGCATGACTCTATTTCCTCCTTATTTATCCATCATACTCTGACTCTCTTACCGTTGTCCGCGTTGTTCCTCAGGAAGTCTCTTACGGCTCGTTTGAAGCTCAGGATCGTGTGGTCTTTGGGAATCTCGTGTCCGGCTGTGAAGATCTTGACATACAGCAGAGACTCCGGTAAATCCTGCAGGAACAGAGGGAGCGTTTAAGTTCAGAAACAAATGATCCTACAGTTTGAAAAAACCTCTGAGGGTGTTTGTGTCTGTTTTTACCGCGGGGTTGTAGTAGCGTGTGGTGTTGGTGAGGTCAATGATCAAACCCAGCTCTTGGTTCTCTTTGTTCAGAGCGTCGAGCAGCTCCCAGGGTCCGAACACATCATGTCTCGACAGTTTACGGTTCAGAGACTGAGTGAGACACAAGGATTATAACCTGAAAACATCACACCAATGACAAAAAAAAACACATTTACAGAAACATGAAGATCAGAGGCAAGTCTCCTGACCGCTTTCAGAGGAACTCTGAAGGCGATGAAACGTGTCCCCTGAAGCCTTTTCCCAACGGCGCTGTAATCGAGCCACCTGTGGGAGAGAAACACAGAAGAATTCATCAAATTAGAGGGAGTTACGATAGAAAGAGTTCACGAAATTACATTTTTGGGGGTCTCCATAGACGACAGAATTACTTGGAAATCACATATCAAACATGTACAAATCAACGTCTCAAGAAGCATTAAAATTAGCGAAAGCGAAATTGTGCGTCACAGCAGCCAATCAGAGTCGAGCTTTTCCTGCTTACCTCTGTAAGTTGCCAGAGAAGTGAACAGAACAACCGAACGGGAAGCTAAATGCGGTGCTGAGGGCAGCAAGATAGTTGTCAGACGTGACTTTGAGTCATCCTCCGAAGATGTTATTGTTGAGAACGAAAATTATTTTGTGTGTCGGTTGTGTGGCAGTTCGGGTATCTCCAAAGTGACGTTGAGAAATTATGCTGATGTGTAAGGTATGTCAGTGTTCGGTGCCCTTAAAAACTGGCAACACAACAGATCTGTTTAATAAAATGATGAACTAATTTCTAGTTTCTTTAGTTTTTAGTACAGATGCTTTAAAACTGGCCATTTAAAAACAAAATGTTATGCCGTAGAATGCACCCCTGCTGTTGAATGCACCCCGGGAGCGCGGTCGAAAGTACATAAGACGAAAAGTCAGAGTTTTCCTCACTGTTGGATGAATTCTAAAGCGTGTGCCTTTAATGATTTCATTCAGACTATTCAGATAAACCGAAAACAATAGCCCTCTGATTCGGGATATTCCCTGTCCCGAAAATGTAATGCTCTCTACCTCAATAGCTTACTGCACAGTTTATATACCCAAGTACATCTCTATATGTGCATTTTTGGGACACATAAAAAAAGAATGAAAGTTTGCTGCTCCATTTGACATGTTGTCGTGATCCAATACTCGTGTTTTTAAACTATCAGATCATATCTCCTCCACTTTAAGAAGCTAATGAGCGGATGGGATGCATTGTGGACATGCTCCCATCGTGCTTTGAGTGGCCGCAGTGCATTGTGGGTGGCCACTCATTTTGTTATAAAATTTGTTCACTTTCTCTTTTAATGTTCCCGTTTTTGTTCATTTGGATTTGGGACTACTTTTGTGGTGGTTTGTTTGTACATTTTGCTACCGAGGCTTTGACACCGTGGGTAAGACTACAAGTGGGTTAGGTTGGTAAATACTCGGCTTCACTCGCCTCCGCTGACTGATGCTGCCACTCGTCTTCACATTATAATTGTGGAGCGATTATTACAGTACCTTACGATTTCATCGGCCGTTTAATATCGCATATTGCGATTAAATCGTATATCGGCACATCCCTACTGTTAATTTAGTGTTGCGGCTTCAGGCTAACAATAGGCATGGCTATGTAACCAGGCATGCCTTCAACGCTTCTTTCATCCTGCCTCTACCAAGAACAGAGGCTCCGAAGAGAACTGCACTGTATAGAGCAGTGAAATATTGGAATCGGCATCTACCACATATGATTAACATTGAAAGCAAATGGAGATTCAAAAAGAAAATTAAAGAGGCCATTATTAGTAAAGAAATTTAATTTTTCTAGGTTTTGAAAACTAAAGGTCGTTTCGCATTTGTAAATTTTTATTGATATAATCGTATTTTATTGTCTGTAATTTATTGTACGATGTATTGACAGTTGTGTATCAGTGTCTGGACCCCAGGAAGAATAGTCCTGACTAAGGTCCGAACTGATGGGGATCCATAATAAACAAACAAACCACATGTTTTCATCAGTTTACTTTATATATTTACTGTTTTTATTTAATGTCCCACATCTGCACAAACCCCTTCAACCCCCCATCACCTTTAATCAATCAGGGTAAATACTGATTATCGATAAATCAGGCTGATAAATAACGAAGCAGGTAAAGGTTGAAAACAGGTCACTGTCTCTTACCTGTCAGGTATGCCGTTTTTCTTTCCGTGTGTGGACATTTCCAGGAAGTTCTTGATCCGTTTTCAATTGTTTTTATATTTTTTTAAGTTTTATTTGATGATAATTTCTCTAAAATGAGTGCACGTGCAGCTCCAGATTTCCGGTTAATTAATTTGAACTCACTGAGAGTTAAAATTCAACTTTAAATACTTAAAAACAAGTCTGAACCATCGATCTTTGACCTGCTCCTTATCAGAACTTATCAGACCCTCGAACCTCCTCCACTCTTTTATCGAACCAAAACCAGCTGTCCGGAGCCGGCTGATGTCGCACAGGGATGACGTAGTGACGCGTAGTCAACATGGTTGACTTCCGTCGCTCTGCTGCCGCCTGATGGAAAATGAGGTTACTGCAAAAATACAGAATTAAACAACACTGGAGTAAAAATCTGAGATGATTCAGTTCAGAAATTTAGATGTAAAATAATCTATACTTCAAAAAGTCTCTAACCCAGACTCTGAGGGTGAAATAACAGACCAATAACCCCCAACAGGAAGACCAAACCGGTCTGATAAACTGGTTTATCAAGTTTACTCAAAAGTTTGTGAACCATCAGGTAGTCTTTAAATTCAAGAGTGACAAATTTAATTGAGAACCACAAGGAAGGCAAGAACCATATCCACAGGGGGCGCCAAAATCCACAAGAGAGGTTAACAGAGAAATTGACGTTAAAGGGATATTCCGGCGTAAAATTGGGTCGTTACTAAAGTTGGTATAACTAGAGAAGCAAGCGGTCGGCAACATTCATCTCTGGAGGGGGTGTCTAACTCAGTGTTATGGTGTGTTTGACCCTAAATTAATGTTATGCCAGAATATCCCTTTAATACTGAACAATTTTTCCAGGTTTAGGATCAACATCTGCGTCCATCCAGACAAAGCTATTTTCAGGGAAGACCTTCATATGATCCCAAACCACATTCTGACAACAGCATGACTCTGTAGGAGAAGAGTCCTGCTGAGGAACTGGACTGATGCAGTCCTGACTTGAAAACATTTGGAGCATCATGACCCCAAAAACAGGACCAAGGAGACCCTGAACTGTTCAGCAGCTGAAATCCTCTATCAGGACGGAATGAAACTCCAGATCCTGGTCTGCTGGGTTCACTAAGGTCTACAGAGAGCTGGTCCTTTAAAGGTTTGGGTAAACTTGGGCCTTATGGGGATTGACTCACTTTTGGGAAAAGCCTCTAGTGGAAACTTGATGAACTTCCGTTTTTTTAGAAGCATAAACCTTTGTCTTGTTATATAATAAAAAAGAAGAAAATAAAATGAATGGAGGTGTATCTGCTTAGGGCTTCCGTCAACACAAATGAACGGCTGATTTTTATGAATATTGAAGAACATAGATGATTACTGGTCGTAAAAAAAAAAAAAACTTGTCTTTGTTTAGATGTGATTTATAGTAGTTCTGGTCAGTTTTATGTATCCTAGCTCTTTAAAATACTGCTTTTAATCCTTCGATCTCACTCAGACCTCTTGTTTTAGTCTGACAGAGTTTTATTTCCTTTTCGGCAAATAAAAAAAAAAAACAACATCAACAAAAACTGAATTTCTAAAATAATCTTTAAAATACTGTGACTCAACTCTCTCTCTGAAAAAGTTTGAACATCATGTCTCACGCCAGGACAGATCATATCACCAAACAAGTCCCACAGGTGTTTAGTGTTTTTCCACCTCAGGTTTAATAATAAGTCATCTTTCAGATTCATTATTACTCATTTAATTTGCTTCAACAAACACCAGAGTGACACTTGGAGGATCAAACCTGTTTGTCCTGATGTGACAAAAGAAAACTGAAGATAACAGCTCGTAAAAGATGTCTGCAGAGTTCTTCAGGTGCTGTGTTCAGGCCTTCAAAGCAGTAAAGATTCAAAACATATCAGTGTAACAAGAAAAACAAGGTGTTTCATGTCAAAGGTGAGTGAGTTTAAAATGAAATATAAGCATTTTTATCTGAGGTGAAAGTGAAAGTATGAGGTAAAAACTGCTTAAATATATAAAGAATAACTGTTCCTGTCGCTGCATTGAAGGTCTATCAGATCATTTTTTAGGTTTCCTTTGATAAATTATTGTGCGACAATGTGAAACGATCTTTATTTTGACATAAATCAGATAAAATTTTAACTTCTTTCTTTTCATTCATTTCCTTGAAGTAATAATCATCATATTAATCATTTTTCTCTGCAGACGCGGTTGTTCTTCTGCCTCAGTGTCTCGGTCTGATTGTATTTCCATGAAGAAATGATCATAAATGTTCTTCCTTGAGCTGTGTCACCCCGCTGTAGTCCGTCACGGACTGGACTGAGGTTTGCTACAAACAAGGAAGAGAGTGGGTGAGTTTTGTTTAGACTCTTTGCTAAAGAAATTAGTCAAAGTTAAAAAGATGTTTGGTGGCTAGTACTTTGGCTGGGACCCTATATGTACTGTTGATGAAGTTAGGTGCTGTCCTGAGCTTTTTTTTGTGGCTACAGAGTGGCATTTTGGTTGAGCGCGTGGCTCTCTGTACTGCTATCCTGCGGTCGTTACTAAAGTTGGTATAACTAGAGAAGCAAGCGGTCGGCAGTCGGTCCCTGTGAAAAACATCTCAGTAATAAAGTGAGTCTGATTTGGCTCTTCTAACTTCACTCTCAGCTCCATTTTTGTTCTTCTAATCTCATGTCTGCAAACATCACTGATGGGAACTTCACCTGCTGATAATAATTATGTCATAAAAAGAGAATCTATCTGCCCTGCTGTACTTCTTTATCTCATCAGATGACCTGTTTAAAGTTGTGCAATAATTGACAACTGGACCTTTTTAAGAGAGGTGGTTTCCTCCTCCTGAGAGTTTCACATTTACTCGTTTCCTGAAAGTGGTCATGACTGTAAAACCCAGTTTTAAGTTTTCTTACAGTGAAGTCATGTGTCAAAGCAAACACACCTGAGGAAGAACACACCTGAGTGCATCAAGTGGTTTCCAAGCACATGGAGAAAAAAAAGCCCAAATTATGTAACACTGTGTGACACAAACCTGTAAACCTGTAGAAGCACGAGGGGAAACTCCATATATGGACAGACAGGTGTGACTGGAGGCAGGACAGCAGAGGTTTAACAGCAGTGCAGACTAACAGACACACAGATCCTACAGCAGGATGCCACAGTGGAGAGGACTGACAGAGACCCGGGGGGAGTGTAACCGGGCCGTGCTGGTGTCTGTGGCTCAGTTTGACCCCGGCGTGGATCTGGGGCAGAGACCCGGAGCCAACAAGGACACCAAGGAGCTCCACCATACTCTGAGAAAGCTGGGCTTCAAGGTGGAGATCAGGCTGGACCTGAGCAGTGAGGAGATCTATGAGCTGTTTTACAAAGGTAACACACACACATGCACGCGCGCGCACGCACACACACACACACACACACACACACACACACACACACACACACACACACACACACACACACACACACACACACACACACAGATTTACTGCAGCATTTAACAGGTTTCCACACACCCAAAGCCACTTGCATGTTTTTCATTTATTCTCCAGATACAGATATATCTGTAATAGCTCTCCATCATAGATGTATCTTTGATAGATCTCCATCATAGATATATGTGTAATAGATCTCCATCGCAGATCTGATCACACTCAGACAGTTTAGTTTTCTGAAATTGTTTCTCACGAGTAAAAATTAAAACTTTTCAGGACGCTTTCAGACCTACAATTGAGGAAAATTATTGACAACTTTTTAAAGACGTCTGTAGGAACGACCTCCTCTTAAATGTGACAACTGCTGAGTCCCCATCCTGGACTTCAGGCTCATGAAGGACCCAGTTTTCGAAAGTCCTGGTCTAGACCAGTTTCTCTAAACTGAATTGAGATGGTCTGTCTTTTGGCGTTTTACTTTCTCGCATCAACAGACTGAACCTCACGCTGGTTTCTTAGTCTTCGATGTGACCAGCACACTGCCCCCTAGAGTTTAGACAGGGTATTGCAGAGGGTTATGAACAAATCCACTTCACTTCCTGTGGTTCGGGCCCGCGTCCCTGTTGAAAGGAGACTTTGAACGTTTGTCAGACTGACCTTTTGTTTAAACTTTTTTCTGTTTTCCAGAGGCAAACAAAAAAGCAAACTACAAACTTTACAAAATAACAAAAGTGGTCCATAACAATGATTTTAAATGCAAACCAAAAACGTACCTTTTTAGTTTTGCTTTTAACTAAATTTTATATCATGAACTTTAAGTGTTTCAGCGTTTATCTCTTTCTAGTTTTAATGACAGGATCGTCTTTTATTGAGCTATTTTGGTGCTCTTATTTTAGTATCTTTTACTGTTGTTTTTATTTCATTTATTTATTATTTCTTCAATTTCATTTTATGTTACTTTGTTTTTAGGTTTTAAACCTCCAATGTTTACTTATCTTAAGTCTTAAAATGTCGTTTCCTCAGTGTGCATATTCCTGTTTCCAAGAAATCGAGTCCTTTCTAAGTTCATGTATTTTAATTCTGTTTCTGTTGCATTTTGATCATGGGGTGGGAACGAGGAGTTGGGTTGGGCTTGATTTGGGTTTTCTTTGTTTCTTTTATTCCTTTTTCTGTGTAAAGCACTTTGTGCTACATGGTCGTGTATGAAAAGTGTTTTATAAATAAAGACTGGTTGATTGAACAAAATAAAAATAGGTCCAGTGAGTGAGACACGTGTAGGTTATACTCCGGTGACGTGTCATTTTAAACATATGTCCAGGTAGTTCAGCTCCAGAGTGAATGTAACTCCAAGAAGTTCCAGTGGTTTCTTCCATTTCTCCTGAAACATCTGAATCCTCACGTTTATGTAACATCCCAATTTTTCATGAGTCACAACCTCACATATCAGAAGAGAAGGTGGGTCATCTCCAACCCACTTTACCAGGATTGCTTTCCCTGCCAACATTAAGAGTGATTGAATCACCTCCTCATGTTGTTTAAGAAAATTGGGGAGTGGAGTTGCTGGCACCTGTTGTCCTTTTGCGATACTCATGTTTGCACATATTGCCCTCCAGAATACCTGAATTGTGTTGCATTCCCACAGACAGTGCACCCTAGTGCCTGCACGACTTTTACATTTGGAACAAATTTGGTGAAACTCCTGCTGTATATTCAATGTAAATGTACAGCGATATAAGGATATTATGTAAGATATTATATGTAATTCTCTATATCTGCTGCATAGACTCCCCTTTAAATGACCTCTGAACTTGTTAAACAGATGATGTAATGATGGTTGACGGCTTTACAGCAGCTTATCGTCACTAATAGATAAAAATTTGGATCAGTCACATCTGACACACTGAGTCAGATTATGGATTACGTAATCCAGTTTTTCAGGGACTGTTGTTGAAGATCTCAGAGGAGGACTGAATGTTCCCTCAGACCTGCAGACTGTCATGTGAAATTAGAGGCGGACCTGCATACCTGAGGTGCTCCACCTGTCTTCACGCACAGTGACTCTTAAACTCTGAGTGAAGTGTGGACTGACTGTTTGTTCTTGTGTTTGTGCTGCAGAGAGCAGGAAACCTGTGAAGGACTGTTTCCTGGCTGTTCTGTCGTCTCACGGCGAGGAGGGCTGCGTGTTCGGAGCTGATGGGAAACCAGTCCAACTGTCAAAGATCTTTTCTTATTTTGACAATGAATGTATGGAAACAAAGGCCAAACTGTTCCTCATACAGGTGAGAGGAGGAACAAACACTCTTTATCGTCATGGAGATTCCTCTTTCTCTGCTGATTTTTAAATCCTCCTCTATTAACGGTCTCTGCAGGCGTGTCGGGGGGACTCTCTGGACCCCGGCGTCGAGGTGGATTCAGCCGTTGACACCACAGAGAGCAGCTTCTCCCAGCAGCTCAGCGTCCCTGTAGATACAGCTGTGATGTACGCCACGGCTCCAGGTGAACACCCGTCCATCCACCTGACTCAGATCAACACACACACGAGTTAAAACAACAAATTTGATTTGACCTTTTAAAGAGACGAGGCACAGATTTCCTGATGAGGGACTGACCTGATCCTCTGCCTCATAGAGTCATATTTGGACTATTTCAAACATGTTTACACATCAATAATTAAGATTAACATTGAGTACAGTTGCATTTTCACTGATGTGAGTTGTTGAGTTAGGGCCTGTGTCCACTGAGAGCATTTTTGCACCTAAAGGTGGGGTAGGCAAGAATCTTTTAAAGAAGCATCTACTTTTGTGGTTTTTATACAAAAAAATCTTTTAATATCAGTCAATAGTTATTAGTTATTGATGTTATTGATGACCTAACGTTATCTCTGTGTTCTCTTATGTCTGTGTAGTCAACATTTTACTATTTTTGAGCGGTCCGCTCTTTCTGACTGTAAACAAAGCCGTTCTCCACCTCCTCGACCTGATTGGTTGCAAGGCTGCTCCCCTGTGTTGTTCAGGAGCCCAAACAAAATAAGCGTGCTACAATATCAGACAGTAGAAACCAACCATAAAGTTCAGAAAATTGTCTGAATCCTCCTTTGGTCACGACTGCCAACACAAGCAAGAAAACAAAGTAAATATTGGAGATTCTGGCGGAATAACGGGCGCTTAAAAAGGAGGTAGACCGGACAAGAGCTAAAAAGACGGGTCAACATAAATGATGGGGGATGCTTCGGGATCTTGGTGACCCTGTAACCTTTCTGTTGGACAGGTAAACCGCTTTAACAAAGTAAGCCAAGTGTCACTAACTCAGATCCTGACTACCCCACCTTCAGATGGTTCTGTATTCTTAAAATTGAGTTTTAATGTCAATTTTGACAGAAATTTCAAGAAAAAATGTATAAATGATCCAAAGGAATGATATCCTGGAGTCTGCAGCAGCTCAGAGTCAGAGCGGTTTTATTTTAAAATTCTGTCAAAGGTGGGGTAGTCAGGATCTGAGGAAGTTCCAGTTTATAGGGAAAAAAAAAGTAAACTCTACCCCTCCCAACCAGTTTTCCCCTCAGCTCCTCCTCTCCCCTCCCTCTCTGCTCCAGCAAGCCCCGCCCACAAACAGACGCTCCTGCTCGCTCGTATCGTTACAATTAAATTCAGATATAATGCAGATAAATACTTCAGATAATTACAAATGGGGCCCAGTCAACGTGAATGTAAAAAGCATTGGTGCTACTGTAGATGCCAACAGACTACCAGCAAACACAATGTTTTCAGGTCTTCTACAACTAGGAAAAAGTCACATAGTCCAGGACCAGAGGTCAACAGTTAAGCGGCGCTACAACACACAGCAGGTCCCGTTTGACAAGAAACACTTACACTAACACTTACTGTTACAGACATTTGGCTTACTTTGTTAAAGCGGTTTACCTGTCCAGCAGAAAGGTTACAGGGTCACCAAGATCCTGAAGTGTCCCCCATCGTTTATGTTGACCCGGCTTTTTAGCTCTTGTCCGGTCTACCTCCTTTTTAAGCGCCCGTCATTCCGCCGGAGTCTCCGGTATTTACTTCATTTTCTTGCTTGTGTTGGCAGTCGTGACCAAAGGAGGATTCAGACATTTTTCCAACTTTCTGGTTGGTTTCTACTGTCCGATATTGTAGCACGCTTATTTTGTTTGGGCTCGTGAATGACAGGGAGGAGCAGCGTCTGCCTCACAACCAATCAGGTCAAGGAGGTGGAGAATGGCTTTGTTTACAGTCAGAAACAGCGGGCCGCTCAAAAATGTTAAAATGTTGACTACACAGACATAAGAGATATTGTTACATTACCAAATGTCATCAATAACTAATAACTATTGACTGATATTAAAAGATTTTTTGTAAATACAACACAAAAAAAAGATGCTTCTTTAACGGATTCCTGCCTACCCCACCTTTACATGGAAACAAATACAAGATGGTTCTGCAGGATAACTTACAGAAGACAGCATCAGTGGACACAGGCCCTAAGAGCTCAGACACTAACACAGATCAGGTTCCAGGTTCTCAGGTGTTCCCTGTTAAAACCCTGTCCTCTGTCCTCTCCTCAGGTTACGGGGCGTTCATGCACCCACTCGGATCTGTCTTCCTGCAGACTTTCTGCACCTTATTAAAGGAGGAGGGGAACCGTAACCTGGAGCTGACCCGCCTCATGACCCGCCTCTCTCACAGAGTCGCCTACACCTTCCAGGCTAAAGGTCGCATCTTTGGCGGTAAGAAAGAGATGCCATGCCTCCTGACGAGAATGACCAGAGAAGTGTTCCCGTTCGCTGAAGCGGGGAAAGAAGGCGGAGTCAAGGCGGGGCTCTCTGCCACGTCTCTGGTCCACCCTGTGAACATCAGAGCACGGACTCCTTCGATCAGTTAGACTGCAGCGCAGGAGGAGGAGGGGATCAGCTGACACGGAGGACACAAAAACTCAGAGAACAGTTTGAGTTTCCATCACAGAAAATGTCTGCTGAGATATTCTGTACATAACTTTAGAGATATTTAACTTTTCTATGTTTGTAAACTAACTGTACATAATAAACCAGTTTTTTTGAATAAACAGAGTTTAAGTGTCGTCTCCTGCTGCACTAAGATCCTCCTCCTCCATTTTAAGTTACTCTACTTTCACTTTGACTCTCAGTAACATCTGCTTGTTCATGATCCAGTCTAACAACAAATGAAGCGTTCATGTTTTATCTACACTCAGGTACAAAAGTCCTGAAAAGTTCCTAAATATTCAAACCAGTAGACAAGTTTTCCACCCCAAAATTTCCCTGGAGATTTTCCTGACTGTCCCACAGCTGGTCCAGTTTTTCCACGAGGTCAGGGGATCTGAAAATTCTGGATCACTGTTTTTAACTGGTTCACTTCTTATCTCACTGATCGACACTTTCTAGTAAGTATGGATTCATGTTCCTCATGAACCCATAAAATTATGTGTGGGGTTCCCCAGGGGTCAATTTTAGGTCCAACTCTTTTTAATCTTTACATGCTTCCCCTTGGGCACATCAGGAGGCACAGCATCTGTTTCTGGCATCTGTACATGTCCATGTCTCCTGATGATAGTGGGCCAATTGATGCCCTTTTAAACTGCATTTTAGACATGAAGTCCTGGATGGCAGCCAACTTCCTGCAGCTCAACCAGGACAAAACAGAGGTTTTAGTTATTGGTCCTGAAGGCCTGAGAGAGACACTTTTACCAAAACAACAAGATTTTAAAGTATCAACATCTGTAAAAAACCTGGGCATAATTTTCGACTCTGAGCTCAGTTTTATTCCACACATCAAAAACATAGCAAAGGTAGGTTTTTAACACCTTAAGAATATAGCCAGAGTCCGCTGGTTTCTCTCTCAGGCCAGCACTGAGGTGCTGATGCATGCTTTGAAGAACTTACAGACACTTCAGCTATTACAGAATTCAGCTGCAAGAGTGCTGACAAGGGCCAGAGGGCGAGAGCATATGACCCCAGTTTTAGCATCGCTGCATTGGCTCCCCGTCCGTTTCAGGATTGATTTTAAGGTTCTTCTTTTCCTAGTTTTTAGATGTATTAATGGTCGTGGCCCCTCTTATTTATCTGACTTACTTTTATCATATCAACCCTCGTGGACCCTGAGGTCCTCCAGCACAGACGTTTTAACCTTTTGACCCAAAGTCAAAACAAAAACACACCGGAAGGAAGGCTGTGTTCAGTTTTTATGGTCCCCGGTTGTGGAACAGCCTGCCAGAGAGCCTCAGGGCTGCAGAGACTGTTGATGTTTTTAAGAAGAGGCTCCAGACTCACCTTTTTAACCAGGCTTTTTACTAATTACCTTTTTATTGCAAATGTTCATTTTAATCAAAGTTCTTACTGTTTATTTTATGTAATTTTATTACTTATCTCTGTTCTTAGTCTTTTCTTAGTTCCCGCCTTAGAGGTTTTTACTTCTTTTACCCCTTTTATATGGTAAAGAGCTCTTACTTGTTTGTTCATTTTATTTTATTGTTTTAGTCCATCAGGTTTTAGTCTTTCTTTTGCCATTTTTACCTCCGCCAAGGAGGTTATGTTTTCAGTAGCGTTGGTTGGTTTGTTTGTTTGTCTGTTCGTCTGTTAGCAACTTTACGGAGAAAGTTACAGACAGATTGACCTGAAATTTTCACCAGAGGTGCGTCTCAGCCCAAGGAGGACCCCATTACATTTTGGTGGTGATCCGGATCGCCTTCTGGGTCCAGGAATTTTTTGAAGGATTCTTTATCATTGTGAAATAGGGCAAATTTGGGAATGTTTGCATTTATCTCTATAAAAATGGTCAGAGTCTTCAGTAAAAAATTACACAAAAGGATCTCAATGAGTTTTATGAGATGTCAAAGGTTGATCCTGATCCAGACAAAATTCCGTATACTGTGATCCAGAACACACAAAAATAAGGGTGTTGTTGGAATTTTCAATGCTGAAAGATAACCAATGGGCGGCACAGTGGTGTAGTGGTTAGCACTGTTGCCTCACAGCAACAAGGTCCTGGGTTCGATTTCGGGTCAGGGCATTTCTTGTTTTAGGAACATTATGAACAGTGAACATTCCAGTTTAAACACAAATAAACGTTAATAAAAGACAAGTAACACTTAAAGCTTTGGTGTGAATCACAATATAAGGGGGGACATGAGCTGCTTGGCGGAGGTCTGCGCTCTCAGAGTGCTTTTCTAGTTTATTTATTGATTTATTTATTTTTCAATTTTATTTTTTATCTTTTATCTCCAGTGTTTCCTAGAGGTAGCTCTTTCCTCGCGTAATGTCTCTGTGTCAGGTCATGTCTCTTCAACAATATATCTTAAATTCTAACATTGTGTGCAGTTGTGTGTGTGTGTGTGTGTGTGTGTGTGTGTGTGTGTGTGTGTGCGTGGGGGTCCATGGGTGGGAGAGTCAGGTTTAATTGTTGTTCGATTTTTGTTTGTTTTTCTTTGAGCTACATTTTTTTTGGTCTAAAAAGAGCCATACATAAAGTTGATTTTGAATTTGAATCAGTGTAACTTTTGAAGATCTGGTTTCTTTTGTGCGATTAAACTTGATTAAATCTGAATTTGAGACTTGGCTGGTTCCTTTAAAAACTTTCAAACTTTCTCTCCTGGTTAAAAACAGAAAAAGAAAAGCCCACCCGTCACCAAAGTTTGAGAACTCAGTGGATATTTATTAACAGAGAGGAGGAGGAACCAGAAAATAGATTAACATTCGTTACTACGTGGTGAAGAAGAAAAAAAAAAACACATTTTTAAAGGAATACACAAACCCCTGTGCCACAACAAGATGATCATTCATAAAAAGTAAGTAGAAAAAGTGAGATTTCAAAAATACACCGTCTGATGATGAAGAAGTTAGCGTTGCAGTCAAATATTGACCAATTATTTGTCCTTTTCATACTAAATATAAAACGTGAACCATCTATAAAAAAGTTTAAAAAAGGAGGCATATTTACAGCGTTAGAGGAGGAGCAGGAGGAGGAGGAGGTACACATCATGATTTATTTTCATTGGATTTCAGGAGACACTCACAGCTGATTGGCTCTCCTGAGAGAGAAGGGCTGTGATTGGATTAAGGCACTGTGGGAGCTGGCAGCTGATTGGTGAGAGGAGGTAGGGGGTGGGACTAAGAAAGGCAGAGGGGGAGGAGGGGGAGGGGGAGGAGGTGAACACCTGGAGGAGGCCATGAGGGGTGAGGGGGTGGGGGTGTCACAGGAGGAGGAGGGTGTGGAGGGTCCGGGGGTGATGGTGGTGCGGCTCAGAGGGTGGGGGGTCCGGTGCGGTTTGGTGGTGAGGGAGAGCGGCTGCAGCTGCTCGCCGTACGGAGACATGTGACCGCTGTAGGAGGAGTGTGTATGCTCGGTGTGTGTTGGCGCTGGGGCGGCGGGGGATGCCAGGGCGGTGGTGGGCGTCGCCGGGGAGTCCAGCGAGGAGGCAGGGCTGGCCTGGGACAGGTGTGTGTGCGTGAGGTGAGGGGTGGTGTGAGGCTGCGTGAGTGTGGAGCGGGGGTGTGTGTGTGCGGGCTGAGTGTGTGGGGTGTGTGTGTGAGGGATTTCCTCCGGGGGAGGGCGGGGTCTCTTCAGCTGCAGGGGGAGGTCTTCATCAGGACCTGAGACACAAACACACACAAAAACACGTCAGGTACAGGTGAGAAAACATCAGCTGGTCACAGGACACAGGACAGGGTCTCAGGGTCTCCTTGGTCCTGGTTTTGTTGATGAAACTCTGATCTTTGAAAACCATTTAAATCAGTTTAAACTCAGAATGTTACAGCGCCCCCCTCCTGAGGTTTCATATCATCTTTATCATCAACATCCCCATCATTGCACTCTCACCTCCCAGCTGAGTTTCACTTTTGTTCCTCTTCCTCTTCTTCTTCTTTCCCTGAACAAAAACAACATTACCGTAATGTTACTGTAAGACTGACAGACTGTGGTGTAGTCTATTACAGGATGTGTGGTTATGTGTGAGTCAGCTGATAAACTTACGTAGTTGTCTCGGGCCGACCAGCCGGGGTAAAGTTTGGAGTGGAGGAGTCTTTCTTTTCGAGCCATCTCATAATATTTGGCCTGTTCCTCTTTGGTCAGTGAGTGCCACTGTAGACGGAAACACAGATTCTCATTCTGAGCATGATCATATGATAATACTGATAATGACAAATGATAAAATGATGATAATGATAATGACAATATGATCATATGATAATACTGAAAACAAAAAAATGATCATATGATTATACTGATATTGATAAATGAAAATATGATAATACTGATAATGACAAATGAAAATATGATAATACTGATAATGACAATATGATCATATGATAATACTGAAAACAAAAAATTGATAATATGATTATACTGATATTGATAAATGAAAATATGATAGTACTGATAATGACAAATGAAAATATGATAATAAAAAATGATATAATATTGATAGTGATAAAGGATAAAATTATGATATTGATGGTAAATTATAAAATTATAATATTGATAATAATATATGATGGAGTTATAATATTGATAATGGTACAATTGATTATACTGATAATGATAATATGATGATAAATGTAAATGCTAAGACTGATAAATTATAAAAGGATAATGATAAATGATAATATTGATAAAGATAAATGATAATATTATCATACTGATAATGATAAAATGATGATACCGATAATGATAAATGATAATGTGCAAATACTTATAATGATTAATGAAAAAAATAATAATGATAAATGATTGAATTATAATACTGATAATGATTAATAATATGATAAAACAATATTGATAATGATAAATTGATAAAACTTATAATGATAAAATAATAATATTGATAATGATATGATCATTCGATAATACTTATGATAAAGTGATAATATTGATGATTATAAATGATTGAATTATAACATTGATAATGATAAATAATATGATAATATTGATCATGATAAATGATAATACAACAATATTAATAATGATAAATGTTAAGACAATATTGATAATGATAAAATTATAATATTGATGATGATCAATGATATAGTGATAATATTAAAAATGATAAATGATTGTATGATAATACTGACATTGATAAATGATAATATTGATAATGATAAATGATAAGACAATATTGTTTATTATAGATGATAATATGATAAAACTTATTATAAATTATGATATGATTATATTGAAATTGATTAGTGGTAAGACAATACTGATAATGATCAATGATAAAATGATGATATTAATAATGATAAATGATAAAATGATAACATTTACACTTCAACACAAACACACACTCTTTCTCATACACTTCTGCACACACTCTCACACATTGACTGACCCGCTGTCCCAGGATCTGGTTGATGGTGGCACTCTCCTTCACTTTGCACTGAGCGACCACTTTGGGTCTCTCCTCCCTCATGTAGAGCATGAAGGCGTTTAGAGGCTTCTTGATGTGTGGCCTCTTGTCTTCTTCTTCTCTCTCTGGCTTCTGGGAGTCAGACGCCGACTTCCTGCGGGGTGACATCACAGGTTACCATGGTGATAATGTTTTGATTTATCAGCTGATTTTACCCAACGTCGAACGAACAGAAATAAATGTGATCCTATGACTCACCCTGGTTGGCTGCTCGCTGCGGGCTCCTGCTTCACTGCCGTGGTGACAATGGCGGGATGAGGGATGGACGACTGAGGGGTCGGCACCAAACGTGGAGAGAAACCCGACACCAGGCTGCAGGGTGCACACACACACACACACACACACACACACATTAGGTAAACGTTTGAATTCAGTCTAGAGGACAGATGTCTTTACCTTCTGAGAGACAAACACTCACCTGGGCATGGAGGGGTTCATGGCCAGAGCGGCAGGTGAGAATCCACCTGCAATGGGATACATAGACTGTCCCTGCCTACACACATGCCCACACACACACACACACACACACACACACACACACACACACACAGAGTCAGTTGTGCTGCGGTCTTCCAAAGGTTCGAACTGTTTGTGTCTTTGTGTTTTACTCACAGCAGTCCCAGAGGGTGGGGGATCTGAGCCATACCTCCAGGCGAGACTGGGTAGCAGGGGGTGTGGGGGGACCTGGACATACCTGCAGCACAAGTGAGAACACACAGGTACACACAGGTCAGACTTATCAACTCAGATAATATGAAGGAGTGGTAACACTTTACAATAACCATAACATAAATGGTAAAAGCGACAATTTATAAATGGTAAGCAGATAGTTCATTAATGTTGAATCATAATTTATAAATAGTCTATAGACCATTAATAAATTGTAAATTTTACAATTTTAAAAACCTAACCCTAACCATCTCAGTAATGTTTATAGATGGTTTATAAACCAAATATAAACCACAACAAGTTCTACTGACACAATTTTAAATTTGTTCTTTTACAACCAATATTTAAACCAATACATGAAAATTATTCATAGGGCCTGACTGATTTGTCGGCGAGAAATTGGCCAATTGAAGCCACTTTGAGACTACTTGGTAATTGTCCAAAATTAGCTGATTTTTGCCAATATTTTCAGAAATAAAATGTGGAAAATAAGATTCGATTTCACTTTGAAAATGTTCCGCCATTTGAAAAGTTTCCCGACTTATCCTGTAGATGGTGCAGCGACCTCATGAGAATCTTGTTGAAAACGCTTTTCTGGTCCGAGTTTGATCAGTCGGTCTTCTTGTCGGCATGAAGAGCAGTAGCCTACAGTACATTATATATATATATGTAATCTGCATCAGCCCCAAAAAATCCATATTGGTTGGGCCCTAATTATTAATCATAATTTTATTGCTTGTTAATGGTAACTATTAACTTACAGCTCTTTTTTAAATTAATAGACAGTTTTATAAACTCTCTATTTACCATTTATAACTGATGGTTATTGTAAAATGTTACCGAAGAAGTCTGTGAGGAGGGAGGAGAAAGTGACGGCGGAGGGACTTACCTGCGTCAGGTGAGAAACCAGGTGAGGCCCTCTGAGGGGAGAAGGCCTCTGGGCCGTAGGGCAGCAGCGGGTGGAGGTGGGTCATGTGAGGGTGCTGCACCATGGACACATTATTAGACTGTGAACAAATAAGGAAGACAGGAGCTCAGAGGGGGTGTAGCAGAGCGATCTGTCCACCAGGGGGCAGTATTCCAGCTCCTCTGACTGATCAGGACTGAGAGCAGATCAATTTAGGACTTGAGAGATTTTAGAGAAATGTTAAAAAACTGATCAGGATCAGACTGATGGTTTGATGTCTGTGTTTTAAAGGGACAGTTCATGTATTTTTACTTCTTTTTATTTCTAGTTGAAATCAGGTGATGGCAGCGAGGGGTCAGCTGCCGTGTTCAGCAGACCGAAAAAGGAAGTTGTCCTCCCTTACTCTCTCTCCACTTGTGAAACATACAGGAAAGACATCGTTTAAGATTTTCTAGAAGGAAGTAAAAACGATCCAGGAAGCTGTTTCATGGGAAATCACGACACTCAAGGAAGGCGACACAAACAAGAAGAAGTTTATCTCGCAGACGAGGCGAATATCTGACTAATAATCTGAATCAAAACATTAAGGCTGTGAGAACGGCGCCTTATCTGATGGAATAACCTGGAAATCAAAGACCTGTTCAGTCATTCAAGTCATTCACCTGTTCAGAGTTCAACTCTGGTTTGATAACTTTAAAATCTGAAACTAAAGAGTTGGTTCTGGACCACTCGGTAAACCGGACCACCTCAGTACAGGCTCGTTAAATATGTGGTTAGAGTTACCAGGTGTGTGGGAGTTGCTGAGTCTCTCATAGCGGCTCTTCTGGGGACGTCGAGCAGAGGCCACTGAAACGGGAGATACTGTGGAGACAAAGAGAAAGAGAGAGAGAGAGAGAGAGAGAGACCTTTAACACAGACGTCAGAAAGAGAGCGTTTCCTTTAATGAAACTATTCCCACAACAAGTGATATGTAGACTTCTGCACCACCATTTCACTTTTTATGAATTTTTCTATGGTTTATTTTAAGAATCTCTCATAAGTACTACAAAAGCACTCGGAGAGCGCAGACCTCTGCCAAGCAGCTCATGTCCCCCTTTATATTGTGATTCACACCAAAGCTTTAAGTGTTACTTGTCTTTTATTAATTTTTATTTGTGTTTAAACTGGAATGTTCACTGTTCATAATGTTCCTAAAACAAGAAATGCCCTGACCCGGATTCAAACCCAGGACCTTCTTGCTGTGGGGCGACAATGCTAACCACTACACCACTGTGCCGCACATTGGTTATCTTTCAGCATTGAAAATTCCAACGACACCCTTATTTTTGTGTGTTCTGGATCACAGTATCCGGAATTTTGTCTGGATCAGGATCAACCTTTGACACCTCATAAAACTCATTAAGATCCTTTTGTGTAATTTTTTACTGAAGACTCTGACCATTTTTATAGAGAAAAATGCAAAAATTCCCAAATTTGCCCTATCTCACAATGATAAAGAATCCTTCAAAAAATTCCTGGATCCAGAAGGCGATCCGGATCACCACCAAAATGTAATGGGATCGTCCTTGGGCTGAGACGCACATCTGGTGAAATTTTCAGGTCAGTCCGTCTGTAACTTTCTCTGTAAAGTTGTTCACAGACAAACAAACAAACAAACCAACCAACGCTACCGAAAACATAACCTCCTTGGCAGAGGTAATAATCCCTGAGTGGGTCCACATGGACTTCACCACCCGGAATATGGTCCTATGCACCTAATGGCCTGAGGAATTCTACACTACAGCGTCTTCATCTTGTCATGCTAACGCCGCCTCAGATTCACAAAAACACACCTCCCTCCTCCTCCTCTTTAAATAACTCTGTATTCTGTAAATATTCACAGACTTTTCTTGGGTTCATGGTCGTCATGGTGATAGAAGAGGAAATTCTGGTGAACCCTGAACCTCCTCTTAACAGGATTTTTTTCCTCTACGTGAGGAGAACCTTCCAGAAACGGCGGACAGAGCAGGATATTGTTGTTCAAGCCGATCCGCACACCTGATACCAGGTGAGATAACACGCTCTGATCTGATTCATCTCACATATGTTGACATTCCTGCTACCGACACAAACACACAGCCACCCACACACCCACACACACAGAGTCACACACCCATATCAACAAATGAACACACACACACACTCTCACACACACACACACACTCGTCCATTTAAACATAATGAACATCTCAGGAGCATGCTCAGTTTGAGGATTGTGTGTGTGTGTGTGTGTGTGTGTGTGTGTGTGTGTGGGGGGGGGTATCTGCATCTCAACTCAGACAAAGAACAGAGTCCAGAGCGTTTACCTCGCCCTGTCCCCCCAGTCCCCTCCACACATTTACACCCAGAAACTACCATGTCCTTTGAAACTGGGACACACACACACACACACACACACACACACACACACACACACACACACACACACACACACACACACACACAGAAAAGAAGCCTTTGGGGCTCACTGAACTGTGAGTGACGTCAACAGACTCACATGTGTGACCTCTGACCCCTGAACAGAGGAGAAAGGAGGGCGGTCTGAGGTCTCACACTGACCAGACTCTGTCCTCTGATTGGACGGTTTAGAGAGGTCAGGGAAGGTGTGAACTTTCTGGTGGACCCTGATACTTGAGTTTGACTTAAAGAGTGATCGTCATGCTGGTGGAGAAACACAACATCTAAAATAACCGCCATGAGCCAGATCCTGAGGCAGATCTTTAGCCGTTCTTTTGACTGTACTGAATCTTTAGAATCTGTTCATTGACAGGATTTGTTCAAAAGATTTGTTCATAATTCTGACTTTCATCTAGCGAAACGTCTGAAGTAAGTCCAGTTGTCCTTTCGAAACGAATGTCAAAGGACTGTACTAATTCTTAAGAATCTGTTCATTGAAACGATTTGTTCAAAAGATTCGTTCACTGAATCAGTGACTAGGGCGATACGTCTGAAGTAAGTCCAGTTGTCCTTTCCAAACAAATGTCAAAGGACTGTACTGAATCTTTAGAATCCGTTCACTGTACGATTCGTTCAAAAGATTTGTTCACTAAATCAGTTAGTGCTTCGGAGCCTCATCCTGCCAGTAACCTGTTTTATCTTAGGCTACGTTTACACTGCAGGTCAATTCCGATTTTTTAACCATATGTGACACATTTCTGATTTTTTCATGTAAGTGTGAACAGTGCAGTTCAGATTTTTTCAAATCTGACCCAGGCCTCTTTTGTATGTGGATATAAATCGGATATGTATCCGATGTGACTGCAGTGTGGATGGTCAGGTCGTGTTCATCCGACCTATACGTCATCAATATGCGACAAACGTCACCACTGTTCGACAACACAAACAGGCGCGGAAAGCAATTTGTGCTTTGTGCGCATGTGGGTCACTTCACGGACGCATTCCGTTCACATTAGATGCCGCATTTGTTGTTGTAATGTGAATGACCGCACAAACAGATTGGATTTAACAAAAAATCCTAATTGTGCATCATAACCTGCAGTGCGAACGTAGCCTGAGCCTCAGTAAACGAACCGCTGCTCTGCAGGAAATGAACGACACTACACCCCTCCCTCCTCTGCCTGCATTATGTCGTTCAGAAGTCGTTTGTTTTGTTCACAGTCTGACTGACACATGTTGTTTATTCGCTTTGAGCAAATCATGGGAGTCTGCCCGCCTGCGCTCTGTGTGTTGTTCATCAAAGAGCCAAAGGTGGCAGTTCCACTCCCAACCGGCACGTCAGGCTCATGGCTGAGCTCAACTGAACTGAGAAAGAAACGAATCAGGTCTCAGAGTGATTTCGTTCACGTCGTTCACTCAGCAGTTCTTTCGAACAAATCGTTCATGAACTACACAACACTAACACATACTGATGAGGATGAAATGAGCAGAGAGGAGACAGGTGGAGGACTGGACTGCGGAAGCGGCCTTTAAAGAAACACCAATCCACCAATGAGAACAACTGTCGTTCCTCTGGTCTCTAAAGGGGTCCGGTGTTAAGTCCAGGAACATCAGGGCAGATCATTAAAACTGTAAACATGAACTGATCAGGACACGGTTTACTCAGCAGTCCCAGCAGCACCAGTCTATGGTAAACAGGGGTCAGAGGTCAGGCTGCTGTTTCCTGCCTATAAATATGGTGATGATGCTCCTGCTGAAGTGGATCAGGGTTTGGAGAAGTCTGCAGGAATTTCATTTCTCTGCACAGGAACCAGTTTTTTAGTCCACAGAGGGACTGGATTACAGCCGGACTAAAACACTCTGAATTATTCTGATCCAAAGACCACGTTCAAAAACCTGCCTGTGCAAACGTCCCTGTTCTGCTGGAGAAAACCCCCATGACTATTTCGAACCCTCCTGAACATGAACACACACACACACACACACACAGATTTTACTCCACAATGCAGCCTCATCCCCCCGCTCTGAGGCCCGAGGAAGCTCTGGCTGAGAGACTAACTGGATCCAGCTGTTGGAAATACCAGGAAATCTATGTACACACACACACACACACACACACTCCTGCACAATCAGAGACTATTACTGAGGGAAGCATAAAATCAGTGTGTGACTCTGGGGGGGAACTTATTAGGCTGACTGCAGTTTACGAAAGACTGCACTGAAAAGTAAGAGTGTAATAAGGGGGAGGGGGAGAGAGAGAGAGAGAGACAGAGAGAGCAAGAGAGAGAGGGAGAGAGAGAAAGAGAGAGAGAGAGAAAGAGAGAAGCCCTGTAAATGTTAAAATGATAGTCAGAGGTAGGGCTGGGCGATACGGAAAAAAGTTTGTCCTAATATATTTTTTTCATATCAGTCGATATTGATATATATCACAATATAAAAAATGAAATTTAACAGTGTTTATTGGTCGCATGTCTTTTCCAATACAATAATCTACTGCATCTGTGAGGTCTTTGTGTCTCTTAGACATTTTGTCGTACGGCGTTGCACTAGAGAAAGTGGACTGAATGGTCAGCTGTTTCGGCCGCACAGGCGCCATGGGCTCCTTGGTCCTCTCGGGGTTTGTAACCTTTTGAGTTGCGCATGCTCTGTGGCATGGCGCTGCTTCAGGTGGGGAAAAAGGTTTGAGATATTCCCCGACTTTGTGAGAACATGTACTCAACATAATTTACAGTACACATTACTCTGCTTCATGTCCGGCCTCAAAAAATCAAAATACCTCCACACCACCGACATTTTCGTACCATTGTTCTCAACGATGTCGTCATCTGTTGAGCCTTCGTGGTCATTTCTGTCGGGGTAGCACTCATGTTCTTTTTTTCTCACCAACAGTGCTGTCGGCTTCACCTGTTTAAGTGCTATGGTTGGGTGTAGCTGCTGTCTGCTACAACACAGTTGTTTGATACTTGGTTCTAATTCAGCACATGAATGGTTCGGCCTAAAGCGGACCCTAAGCAACTCCTCTTTTCATTGGTTATTTGTATAGTCTACCAAAACATGGCAGAATGTCGACAATCGGAAAGCATATTGACCATGTTTTAAATTGATATTGAGGGAAATTGATTTTCAATATATTTCGTTATCGTTTTATCGCTCAGCCCTACACAGAGGACCTTACCAGTTCAGCACAGACTGATTCAGGACAAACAGCTCAGATTAAAAACGAAGGATTCAGCAGTTAAAGGGTTAAAATCTCATAAATGAACAGCATATATATCAGCAGGGGGGTTACATGTACTCAGGGGGGTCTGCTCAGAAACTCCAGGGTCAGGTTTTCCTGACACCCTGATCCAAAACTCAAAGTCTGAGAAGTGAGTCATCTGTCCCGGTTTAGAGGTTAGTTCAGATCTTGCAGACCCACTCAGGAGCTGTCAGCTAACTGTTAATCTATGACATATGTGTGTGTGTGTGTGTGTGTGTGTCTCTGTTTGCATGTATGTATGTTTGAACTTGTTTTTTCAGCAGGGTCATCCTCCTGGTATTTTAAGACTCCAGAGACAATGTGGAGTAAACAGAGGAATTCTGGGATTGTTCACTCTGCTGAAAGGGAGCAACTTTAACTAAACAAGAGAGAGCCCAGCTACACACACACACACACAGATGGTCGGCTTTGTCAACACGGACCTTTACAACAGAGCAGGAGTTGAAAGCGTGACGCCTGACGTCTCTCCACTCACACACACACACACACACACACACACACACACACACACACACACACACACACACACACACACACACACACACACACACACACCTACAGCTTATCTCTGCTCTGCTCAGACCATTCACTGCTGCTCGGGTGTGACACAGGTATAGAGTCACACCTGAGTGTGTGTGTTTGAGTGACTGTGTGCATGACTGAGTTTTAGAGTAAGCTCAGCTCTTTTTCCTCTACACTTCATGGTTCAAACTCACACACACACACACACACACACACACACTGAAGTGTAAACAGCTGAGCTGAGCTGAGCGCTGCGGTGGACAGGTGGGAGGATTTTCTTCAGGTTATTTCTGAAAAGTTTGGAGTCTTTAACACGAACAGGTTAAAAAATGTAAATGTAAACACACCAGAGAGAGGGTGTAAACTGGAACAGACTCACCTGGACGCTTACCTGAGTCTGTGCTTCTCATTTTTACTACTCTGAATTTCTCTGGAGGGTATTTGGAGACCCCCTTCTCCTTCCCCTCCTCAGGTCTCCTCTCTCTTTTTCAGTCCGATCACTTTTCCTGTTTTCTTCTCTGCTTCTCTGTTTTTTCTGTCTTTCCTCCTTTTGTTTCCTAATCCAGGTTGAAGAGTCCCTCCACAGAGACTGGGTGTCAGGTGAGGAGGGGGGGCTGAGCGAGGAGCGGGCAGACAGGTTGTCTCCCTGCAGCCTCCTGCTTCCTGCCCGCTCTCACAGTAAACAGCCTGTATTATGGTTCAGGTAGCGTCCGGCTAACCGTGGCTTGTTTACCTTGACTCGCCTTCAGACTGGCAGGCGCATGTCCTCCTCCTGTGTCCCCCATAAACACACCTAACGCTCCATCTTTGAGTACACAAGCTCTCCATTGTGTGCAGAGAAATGTGAGGGAGGAGGAAGAGGAGGAGGAGGAGTGACCGTGTTGTCTCAAGACAACATGCAGTCTGAGCACAAACAATCATCCAGACGGCCACAGTGGAAACCTGTGTGTGTGTGTGTGTGTGTGTCCGCAGAAGCCACAGGCAGTGTGTTGGGTATAATGAGGTGTAACGACACCCCTGTGGAGCCATGCATGAGGACCATTCAGGAGCTGCTAATGACAACAATGACCCACTAACACAGGGGGAGGGCCTTACAAAGCTGAGGAATGCAGGTGTGAGAAAGAGTGTGTGTGTGTGTGTGTGTGTGTGTGTGTGTGTGTGTGTGTGTGCGTGCGTGCGTGCATGCGTGCGTGTCTGGGTTCAAGACTTTCACAACAAACCAGAAGAGTGAAGAGAAACCAAGACGAGTGTGAAGACCTCAGAAAAGACTTTTGACTCAGCAGGTTTTTCACGTTTATATTACTGTAATGACCCCCCCAGGAGGACATACGGACATATAGGTCTCACTTTTGTCCTAAATTTGAGTTTCCACGAGGTAAAACAGTTCATATTTGAACCTTAATGAGCTCCAAACACACTGTCCAGCAGCCAATCAGCTCCCTCTCCTTGTTGTAACCTGACCATCGAATAAAAAGCTTCGACTTCAGGAAATGATTTTCTGTAAAACTGGAGGTGGTGTGCTGCAATCACAGCCACCCTGAGCAGAAATCCACAACGACACACACCTGAGCAAGACCTCATGGGAGTATTTTTGCTTCTTCAAGACAACGCCGGGGCAGCGGAGCGGCTGTTACTCTTCAAAATCAGCGTGAGGCAGCAGAGGAGGCACTGCAGTCAGGGTGGGCGATATGGCCTCAAATCAATATCACTATATATTGACGATAAATGGACGATAACTACTCCACAAGCTGCTCACCCCCTCCCACATTAACTTCCTCTACTTCAGCCGCTACAACTTTTGAACTGTCCTCCATCTCCTCACCTGTCTTCCCCTCTTTGTTACTGACTGGATGGGGCGGAGTCACATCTCTGACATGAGACCATAGCCTACCTACACACACCAGGGCTTGACAGTGTGACAGTTTCACTTGTATTAGCGACTAAAAATAGATGTGTGTGAATTCCAAAATGTATTTAGGGTCACATGTGCACATTTAAAAAAGATCAGCCGAGTCAACAAATGTTTTTTCATGTAAATACGGCTGTGAAGTTAGTTTTAGGTTGGATATTTGACAGACATTTACTAAAGATCTACTGGTGTCTTCTCACTCTCCATAACCAGGAATAACAACAGCAGCGCAGTTAAATCTACTCGGCACCCTCGCTGTCAACGTCGGGTGTTGAATGAGGGACCATCAATAAATTACCGGTTACATCCAAAACCAACTTTGATTTATTGAGTTTTTTGACACCAAATGTACCGATATGGGCAAATTGACATTGGTTATTGTCGTAAATTTCGGTATCTGTACATTTTTGGTTTATCGCCCAGCCCTACATCACAGCCCAGAGTATTTCTAAGCACAGAGTTTAGTGATCAAGTCTTATCTGATACCACTTTGTCCTGATTTTTTTTTTTTTACCAATCAGAGGCTGCACCTACGATCAGCTGATCTTTAAAGGCACCATCATTGATAACAGAAGCAATAAGATCAGTAAGATCTTCAGTTCTCATCCCTTCAGACATTTCAGTCAGCTCACATGAGCCTAAACGTCCAAAACCACCTTAGCTGACCCCTCACTCAGAGTCTGTCTGAACCAGAGGATGTGTGTCAGAACAGAACCAGAACACCCCTGAAGCAGTGAGTCACAGACCTCCACAGCCTTCTTCTGAACCATCTCTGCACTCTTGCTGTGCCAACCAGGCACTTTTTAGATTAGTTGTGATGAGTGTTACTGTATGAAACCATCAGACAGTATCCAGATAATCCGGGCTGAGCCTCCAGAAAGCTTAAGGGAACGGGAAATTGGGCAACAGGCTGTCAATCTGAGCGTGGAGCAGCAGCAGCAGCTAATCTGCAGCTCAGCACAGAGCTCATTCCTGCTGCAGACCGAGTCCAGGCCTGTCTAACCCTGTACCATCACACACCACCTTATCATAACAGGCTGCAGGCTGTTGTCTCTCTCTCTCACACACACACACACACACACACACACACACACACACACACACACACACACACACACACACACACACACACACACACATAAATGCACAAAGGCAGCTCTCAGGACAATGGTGAGTCAGTGGTAACCAGGTCTATATTTGCAAAACAATGTGAAGCAGCTTGAACCTGCGGCTGAGAGAACGACTTCATTATCATGATGTCAGCGTCTCTGCGAAACAACCAGGTCTGAAGATCCGGACTCAGACCTTCCAAACTGGATTTGACTCCCAGAAGGAGTAGGGGTTCTGATCAGTTCTGGTTTTCTTCATGTGGACTCCTGAAAACCTTCAAATCTACATCCTTGTTTTTCCTCAACCAGTAAAGGAATATGATGGAGGTTTGGCAGATGTAGGTCACCTGATTGAGGAGATCTGAGCTGCATACATCCTCACATGTTTGGATTTTGTTAAAGGAGATGTTTTTTTGTTCATCTGTTCATTATAAATGTTTTTTTTTATTTTTATGAATGTGTCCTTTTTCTGTTATAACTTCTCATTTAAAGGTTTACAAATGAGTTCATGACAAAGAGAGTGGAGCTGAAGTTTACCTCAGAGTTTGATTTTAGAAATCTGCCAAAACAAACTTTGATCAATGTTGATTTTTTTTAAGAAAAGGGACATTTAATATAATTAAAGATCATGTTTTTTGGTTTCATGTAAATATTTGACTCCATAAAGTGTCAGAACAGATTTTAAAAACAGGAACGGGTTGGTGTGAAGGTAAAAGCTAAAAGTTGGTCATCACCTCAAAACTATCATAACCATCTGCATGTGAGTGGATTTGATGTGACTTTGTCTTCTTACCGTCCTGGCGCCGGGTGTGAGCGCTCCGTTGGTGAGGTAGGGGCTGCAGAGGTTCCCCAGGTCCGGGAACATGAAGAGGGGATAGCCGACATAGGGGGAGGGGGCAAAGAGACCTCCCTCCTGTCGCCTCCTCAGAGCTGAGAAAACAGAAACATATTGACGTCAGAGACACATGAAGAGAGAATTATTATTTAACTCAGAGACTGGTTCAGGTTCTGGTTCTGCTTATCAACCCTGGAATAAAACAGGAAATAAAGAGAACTTCCATTAGTCATCAGAGTGAACCCAGTTTCTGCTCGCTGTGTTTGGGACATTTCTGCGAAACGGCGGCGGCACGCCGGATAAAGTCCAACCCCTAAAACTCACGTCATGTTGAAGGAAATGCTCCGACACATTAGATGTACAACCCCCGTACAAAGAGCACCTTTAACACTCTGTCATTATCATTTTTTAATGAGAAGTTTTAACAAACTTTTAACCGCTCGACCATCTTCTCACTTCTTTGACACCAACAGAACAGGTCTGATCCTGATCTACCAGGATCAGAAAACCTCAGAAAGTTAGACCCAGCTCAAAGTTAAAAGATCTTCATTATGAAGTCAGGAGATAAAGTTTGACGGTATTTAGCAGGAATGCAGGTGTGTTTGCGGGGCGCAGCGCTCACCGACTCTCTAATAGCGATCCTTTGATATCTCTGCCTCAGATATCAAAAACCTGATCAGAGAGTGTGGGAGGTTTTCTCTTTAATCTGTTTGGACGCCGCCAGTCATGGTTGAATTTCAGAGGAAAATCACTGTGTCAGTTCCGGTGAATGACCGAGAGTTAAAACAAACTGACGGCGCAAGAGAGACTAAAAACCTTCATGTTTTTCATGATGCTTTTAAACGTAAATTATTTTGTTTTCAGACGGTGAATGTGTCAGAGTTTCCTCCAGAGGTTTTTAAAAGTCTCGGTCTGACCTCAACTCACCGCTATAAAGGAGGTCAGACACTTTACCATGTAAATCTATACGAACACGTTGTTCCTTCATGAGGGTGAGGAGGAAAAGTTCCTCATAGCAGAGGGGCAACAAGTCTGTCCTTTTGGTGAGACCAGTGGAACCAGTTACCCTGTGATGGTGGTGAGTAACTGGTATTTGGATGAAGCTTATCAGGACAGCAGGGCTGGACACTGTAATTCAACCAGAGCAGATGTGGAGCAGATAAAAACCCCATGATGCTTTCAAGTTGAAAAACGGTGAGAAAAGTTTCACTGGCCGCTGTAGCAAAAATAACAGCTTCATCTGGAGCGGTTCAATGTGATCGACATGGAAAAAACAACCAGAAAGACCCTGACCTGCCTCAGTACCTTCAAACCTCTGGACCTCTGCAGTGGATTCGAGAGAAACCGAGCGGTGCCGCTGACCTGCTTCATCAAGTGTCATTACAAACAGCAAATTAATCCAAACCCCTGTCTGCAAGTTTTCAATTTAAGGTTCCAACTTCACCTGCACATGTGATTTAGTGTAACCAACCTTTTTCTGTAACGATGGGAACACAAACCAAAACCAAAACCTGGGCAGAGGTTTTTCTGATGTGGAACTGCAGCTACAGCGACTGCTGGTTTCTACAGACGGTCTCCAAACGCTAACATCGCGGGAGCTAAAGTACGAAACAAGCGCTCAGTGGATGATTGTCTGCAGTAAATCTGTGACAATAGTTGCCTCCACTTAAATGTACCCTCTCTATGCATGCTCTACCAGACCAAACGGACTAACCCTGCCTGGATATGGTGCAGGAGACATCATATTTGTCCTCAACATCCCTGATTAACAAGGTTTTATTCTAATGGAGAAGCTTTTTGCTCATCCATGTTCTGTTGGTCAAATGTAAACTGTAATCTTACCATGAATTGCTGTCCATACGGGGTAAACTTATTACTATGGCATTAAATGTTTAATAACAGGTCCAGTGTAATAGCTTCAGAGATATTTCCTAACTCTACAGTGAAGGCATGTGGGACCTCCTGAGGAGCACATGAATGCAGCATAACTCCAGGGGTTAAGAACCCCTTTAGTGTGGATAATCTCTCACTTCATATGACATGTGTGAGAGGAAAAGTCCAGACAATGTCAGGACCTGAGACTGAATAGACTCCAACGATGAAAACTCAGAAGCAAACGTACTCCTGTTACCTGTTCAGTAAAGAAAATCTGAGACGAACAAATCTCACACCAACTAGAAGTACTCTAAACAAAGTTTTGGAATCAGTTTTGGAAAATAAGTCTACAGTTTCTTTCTTTTAGAAATTTTTTGTTGATGAATGCCTAATTTCAGTTATTTTGTTGCATTTTTATATGGTCCCCTTATGTCACTTTTTTCCTCCTTTTGGACATTGCACAGTTATAAATAAAAGAAAACTACTTTACTTTGTCATGTATTGTCCTATTTTGATGACAAGTACCTTTTCTGGGGTATATCATTTTGGCGATAGTAATGGTGTTACTAATTTTAGCGAAAGTGTGCTAGGGTTAAAAAGAAAACATGTTAATCAAGAACGTGACTTAAACTGGATAAGTCTTGATTAGGCTCCAGTTCACATCTGGCATTGATTGGTGATTCAACATAAAACCATCATGGTCCATAAAGACCAATTATGGGAGAGTGGAGTAAGATGATCCGTGTTTCATATTTAGGGTCACTCCATCAAGTCAATCCTAGTTTTGTCTCTAACTAGTGTATCTGCAGATATTTTATGATGTTGTTCATCCCTGCAAACCAACAGAATGAGTGTAAACAGAACTGTAATCTTGATAATATAGCATGACAAAAAAGTGGTCTCCTATGGTCAACTTACCCCAGAACTACTATGATGACTTTATTAGTCCTCTAAACTAAAATAGTGGACTTTTATGTTAGGTTTTTGGCCTCATGTTGTAGCTCATAGATACCACAATCGATGTATAAAACTCATTTAAAATGATCTTTTTTGGTCTGAACACAATTTTAATCAAACTTGTGACAGACTAAATTCAAAAAATGTTTTTTTTTTTTTTTTATAAATGTCTAACCCCTTCACCTTTGTGCTTCTAACCTTCACAGACTCCATGAATTGATGACCATCTCCTAAATATTTGGTCACATGATTAATTTCTTTTACCATTGACAAGCAACAAAACTTACACCAACTAGAAGTACAAACAAACTCAAAACAAAGTTCTGTAATCACTGCACTTTAAAATTTAAAAAATGTCAATCAAGACCATGATTTAAACCGGATCAGTCCTGATTCTGATCCAGTTCACATCTGGCATAGATTGGTGATTCAACATAAAACCATCATGGTCCATAAAAAACAGTTCCTCTGCTTCTTTCCACTCAGACCCTGTCCAGAATCTGAAAGTTCTGATTGAGTCCTTACCCTCTTCAAACAGCAGACTCTGCCTGGCCCGGGTCTCCAGGTCTGGATTTGTCTTTGGGCGTCTGTCTGCCTGCAGAAACCACAAACACAAACGTAAACAAAGACCGGAGGGGGGGCAGGAGCGGAGGATCGGAGAGTCGGTTAACCGAGGATCCCGATAAAAGTTCCCGATCGTTGTAAAACTCACCTCTGAGTCCGAGCTGCTGTTGGTCTCGGACTCGTTGACCAGAGAGGACTTGACGTCGTCCAGGTCCCGTTCGGCGGCCACATTCCTCTTCTCCTCTTGTTCTCCTTCGTCTTTAAAAACTTTGAGCTCGTCGTTGGCTCCCAGGTCGTCTCCGTCCGGCCCGTTCAGCTGCGGCATGTTTGGACGTTAGCTCGATCGGCTAACACTGGAGTTAACCCGCCTTCACGTGCTGGAGGAATAATCGGAAAATTCAGCTTCACAGTCCAAAAACACACTTAGAGTCACTCTCAATGCGATACCCGACTTAGGAGAATGGCGGGCTATGGTTAAAGATTACTTTACATACAAATGCCTTTATTATGTCCATTTTATTTGCTTTTTTAACACATTTGCCACATTTAATTTGTTAAAAATTAGAAATCAGAAGTCAGTTTCCATACAAAGTGGCCTAATTGAGCTCATAAGCATCAAAAAACAAAATTAAAACGTTCTGTGTTATCAGTGTTGTTTGCACATTGCGACTAAAATCCCGTGAACACACAGTAATCAAAAGGTACATTTCTCAACTTTAGATTCCCGAGCATCAAGGAGAACGTAAACGCAACTCAATAAAAACAACCGAGAAGGCTGAAAAATCTCGGAGAAAACAAGCAGCTCAATATCAGACAAACACTTTTCATCAACAGTTGTAGTTCATTTAAAGAGCCTCTTTTTCGAAAGGTGAGTATAACGAATAAAAATGTACCTTAGAATGCTAGCTAACGAGCTAGCTAGCTACCTGATGCGTTCACGGACGCGTCACTTTCTTGCGTGGATCCCCTGAGATGGAGAAATCGTGTCTGATCGTGTTTCCAGAGAGAAAAGAGTCCATAAAAAGTTCTGCACTGGGAGGAAACGGTCCAACTGGTCTATAACAGAGAAAAAAAGTCACTCAAAAGCAGCTCGGTCTCACTGACATGATAAAAAAACACGCCGTGTTTTCACACCGTCCAAAAAGTTTCGCTCCGTACAGTTAGTCCAGTGGAAAAACTCGAGGCCTCTTTTTCTCATCGATTCCTTCACATTAATCCAGATTAAAAGATGCATAATTCCAAGGATCGATGCGCTGGATCGACAGTTTCCGCATTTTCTAATCTTTGCTGATTCGGGACGTTTTTGTGGAGGCTCGCGGTGTGGAGGCGTGGGAAACAGTGGGGCTGGAGTGGAAGGAAAAGACTGCGGGGCGGACGGAATCCACGGCGCGGGGGGGGGGGTTCAAAACAGACCCCGGATCAGTTCAGACGACGAGCTGCCGCGCCTGCGCAGCACGATGGCAGCGAGCTGGACTGATCCCGGATCAGGAACAACAGGTTGATCCCGTTTGTTTGCAGAGGAGGCGCACAGAGGAGGAGGAGGAGTTTAGGTGGACAAAAAGGACACTTTTAGACCTTAAAGGAGCAGTGAGACACTTTTCTGACCCCGTGATCCTGGGAGGGGACAAATCTGGGCCAAAATTTCACACAATAGTGACTTGCATATAGAGGAGGGTTGATTAAGTGAAATCAGCAAAACGGTGAGATAAGTCAGATCACTTCACTTCAACTTTGTTATGTCCCAAAAATGGGCGAATCAGGTTGCAGCAGGCACAGACATTTAAAACACTGCCATACATCATAAAAAGAAATAAAATAAAATGCATTTACATAAAAAAAGTTCAGAAGGTAAAAAGTAGTAAAGATGATTTAAAAGGTAAAAAGAAAAGCATATGTCAGACATACCAGTATTTTTGCATGATCAGAGTGCATAAGATTAAATGCAGAAACAAAGTGCAATGTGCGGTTTGCTTACCAATGTAGGACCCCTAGATGAAGCTTGATCTATAATAACAATAATAATAACAATAATAATAATAATAATAATATTAATAATATCAATAAGTAGATATACTTTAATAAATATGTCATGCAGCGTGAAAAACCGTTAAACACACAAACTCAGAGTATGGACTTCTTTCCAAACACTGTTTGGACTACAGTCATTCCAAAAACAGAAACTTTAAAAAAATTCTAGTTGCTGTAAAACATCTTTAATCTTCTTTCAGTTGTTTTGCATCCTCTTGTGGTCACTTTGCACCTCTTTGGCTATGTTCACACTGCAGGTCAATTCCGATGTTTTAACCATATGTGACACATATTTGATTTTTTCATGTTAAGGTCCTTTCACACCGGAAGCGTTTTTTTTCGTGAGATTATTTCGGACATCAGTATTTTTTTTCCGAACCCGTATCCTGTCAATACAAGCGTTCACATCAGGGACGTTTTCCTGTCCTGCGATAGTGCGGCATTTTTTTTTTAAAATCATGGTAGATTTTTCTTAAGTTTCGCATACTGTGTGTTCACTTCTGACCAATCAGATTGTGTGTTGTTGTGACGTCAAATTCACCGCTATATCCAACATGGCCAACTGGCTGATTGTTTAACGACCTGAAGGACAACTTGTGGAGAGTCATAGTGTCGGATTTCTCATATGACGATGGTTTGTGTGCTTTAACAGTTTGCTAAACGTCTTTGTTTTAACTTTCATCTGTGCTAACGTAAGCTAACGGTTGTTACCATAGTTTCATGTGCTTATCTGGTACTGGCCCCGACTCAGTACATGCTATCATGACAGAAAGCCATCTCTAGTGTCTAGTCCTCTGCCCCTTCAAACTTGGAGCTAGTTGTTTCAGCAGAACTTCAAATTGTCCAACAGGCATCCGAAAATAGGTTCTGAAGCGACCGTGGTCCAGTTTCAGCTCCTGAACCAGGAGCAGTGAAAATCACCAAGTTCTCTTCTTTTTGCAATATTGGATGCACCCATGTGCTACGTTACTTTTTTTTTTTTGAGAAAGCAAAAGGAGTACCAAATCGCCATCACTTGAAGTTGAAGTAGACTTTTTGTCCTCTCGCTTCCAGCCGGGACACTGTAGGTTGTTAAGGGAATGTCCCGCCCTCCTTCGCCTCTGATTGACTGTAAGTGCTGACAGTTTGGCTTGAGTGTGTGATGATGTTTCCAGCTTTCCTAGCCAATCAGAGGTGAAGGAGGCGGGACTTTCCCCGGGAAAAGTCTTCCCGCAGATGCGTCTTTTCCCCCCCGGAAAGTCGCAAAATCGCATTGGGCTTGATGTGTATAGTCAGGCAGGTATATTTCGAAATTTCGCATTCTATATTCGCGTCGGCCCTTTAGGACCTTAACGCTACGTTCACACTGCAGGTCAATTCCGATTTTTTAACCATATGTGACACATATCTGATTTTTTCATGTAAGTGTGAACAGTGCAATTCTAATTTTTTCTAATCCTACCCAGGCCTCTTTTGTATGTGGATATAAATTGGATATGTATGTGATGTGATGTGATGTGACTGCAGTGTGGACGCTCAGGTCAAGTTCATCTGACCTATACGTCATCAATATGCGACAAACGTCACCATTGTTCGGCAACACGAACATCACAGATGCATTCTGTTCACATTAGATGCCGCATTTGATGTAATGTGAACGACCACAGAAAAAGATCGGATTTGACAAAAAATCCGAATTGTGCATCATAACAGTGATGCAGTGTGAACATAGCCAAAACAAGTTTTTTTTATGTGATGCAGCGAGAAAAACATTTAACACACATTTAAAAACTCAAAGTCATAGTTTGGACTTTTTCCAAACACTTTTTAGAATACAATCATTCCAAAACAAAAACTTTAAAAAAGGCAGAAAGTTCTAGCTGCTGTATTGAAAAACATCTTGAATCTTCTTTCGGTAGTTTTGCATCCTCTTGTGGTCACTTTGCACCTCTTTTTGGTAGTTTTGTGCAGAATAACAGTTTTATGGTCTGTTTTTGTTCACATATTCATCTCTGTCTGGTCTTTTGCATGTCTTTTTTGTTCTGTTGCATGCATTTTTAAGTGTTTTGTGCGTCTCTTTAGGATATTTTTACAACTATTTGACAACTTGTATATATTTATATTCTTTTGCACTTCTCTTATGCTGCTTTTGTGTCCCATTGTGATCATATTAAATCTCTGCAAAGAACAAAAAACTCCAACTGATGTAATTATCTATAAATAAATGGCAGTTGAAATAAAGCATTCATTATTTACCACAGACTTCTTAAAGGGGACATCATGTACTAAATAATAAAGCGTTGTAGTAACTGAGTGATACATGTTTATCTCTCTGCGCACACACACGCATGCACACACACACACACACACACACACACACAGTTAACCAGTGTTAATGACTCACTCGTAGTTCTTGAGTTTCAGCTGCAGAGCACAATAACAGGTCAGCTGCAGGTCAAAGCCACGACCAGCTGTAACAACCATGGAGGGAAAACATGTGTTCTGTCCATCAACACGGCTGCAGGACGCCACACACATGAACGTGAATTTTACTCAGAGATGAACAGAGAGAAGAGCAAAGAGAGTGTGAAAAGAGAGGAAAACAGATGCGCGCTGAAATACGGTTTCAACTTTTTTATGTTCGGAGTGAAACGTCGGGGCCACGCTTCCATTGGTGGGGTGAAAAACTGAAGCTTGTGAAGATATATTAGAAAAAGATATATTTTAGAGCACAAGTTGAGTCTGTATATGCTCTCTGATTATTAACCTTCTATGTGTTACAGTCATTTTGTTATTTTCATAGTGATGTTGCCTTATCTGAGTGGATTCACGACAAATACAGCATCCTAATATTCATATCTGAATGTTGATTTAGATTAGATAAGATACAACTTTATTGATCCTTTTGGGACGGTTCCCTCAAGGAAATCAAAATTTCAGCAGCATCAGTATGTACAGAAAAAAAAAACTCAGAATGGTTCAATAAGTAAGTAATGAAGATACAATATAGAGAGAGGCCTATAAAGCATAATGGTATAATAAAACTCCAGATAAATTGAGTATTTACATACTGACAGTACGAAATAAAGGTATGGACATTTGCACATGACTGTTCCTGTCCTCTGTCCTCCTGTTACCTCTCCTCCTCCCCACAAAAGAGTTGTACAGTCTGGTGATGTGAGGGATAGAGTTTATCAGACTGTTGGCCTGTATGATGTTATTGAGAGTTTTCTATAAATGACTAACTTTATGGATATATCTGTGCAAGGTCCAGTAGGATTCAGGTGCATTTCCTTGTTATTCCTTTGTTAAAGATTATTCAGTATCATATCAAATTAAATTAATTATCATTTCATATCAACTATAACACCAATCCTATCGCACTCTTACATCAAATCAAACTGTCATACTGTATCATTTATTGTACTTTTTTATATTCTGTCATAGTATTTAGTATCCCATGGTATTTCTCCTTTTGAATTGTATCTTATTTTCTTTCATGTCATTTTGATTAGTATTGTACGAAGGTTATTTTTGGTGCAAAGGTTTGTGCATCTGTAACATGTCATTTGTAGTCGTGTACAGTGATTGTGCTTGTGTATTAGTAAATATGAAATCCGCACTCTATGAGTTCTGATTTTTTGTGTTGTTCTTGTTGATTTTTTTTTTTATTTCCACAAGTACAACACAACATTTACACATTCATTAATTCTTTATTACAGGTGCACATATCCGATTTTACAAGTCACAGATTCCAACTCTGACATGCTCACATTTTTGGTGCAATTGGTGCAAAAGAAATTTGTGCACCTGGATGGAGCAATGTGAAGTTGTGGACAAAATTTGAATATGTGTGGATCTTTATATGAACTTGTGGAAAAATTTTTATTTACATTTATGTACAATAAGCTTTCACGAAAATAGTTGTGCTGTTTTAAAACACAAATACAAATCGATAATTACAACTGCTGGAATCTTCCCCCACGATTTGCAGTTTGTTTCCTACAGCTACAAATCGAGTTGCTGAAATATTGGGTGCAAGAGGCAGTCGCTGACCTGAAATTGATGGGTTTTACAGCCAATTAGAGGTCATAGCATTTTGTGTTTGTCAAAACAAGATTTTAGATTTTTTTTCAGTCGTATTTTCATGGTATGGATACAAAATATTGGTCAAAGTTTGGAATATCTGTAACAAAACACCTGAATCTCTGTCAGCAGCCACTTTAGAGTTTTTGTGGCCGACAGTGTGTTCACTTTAAAACTGAAGCTTTTGATATATTCATCATACTGTACCGTAATTTCATATGTACTCAAACCACACTGTATCATTGCAGTGTAATAAATCATGTAGCACCGTACAGGGCTTGACACTAACATTTTACATTGGTCGACATAAGTACTATTATTTGAAATCAATTTTAGGTCAATTGGTCACATGACATGGAAGCTATTGAAGAAAATGTTCAAATTTGCCTCTAAATTTCACACAAAAATATTTTAGAGGATAAATTAAAGAAATAAAGAGGTGTGTCTTATTGGCTGACATAAGAACTACTATTTTAAATCAATTTTAGGTCTTTTGGTCACATGACATGGAAGCTATTGAGGGAAAACAGCCTTTTCTGAGAATATGAACCGGTAATTTATTGATGGTCCCTTATTCAACACCCGATGTTGATAGCGAGGGTGCCGAGTAGATTTAATCGCGCTGCTGTTGTTATTCCGGTTATGGAGAGTGAGAAGACACCGGTAGATCGGCGGTGAATGTCTGTCGAATATCCAACCTAAAACTAACTTCACCGCAGTATTTGAAGGAAAAAAAACGTATGTTACCTCAGCTGATTTTTTTTAGGCGCACATGTGACCCTAAATACATTTCCCACGCATCTATTTTTTGTTGCAAATGCAAGTGAAATGGTTGCACTATCGAGCCCTGCCTTATCAAACACATCACATCGTATTATAACGTATAATTTTCCTATTGTATCTTCATGATCATATCGTATCTCACTACACCGTATTTTATAGTATGGTATCTTGCATCTTATCACACTTCTACTATATTGTATTATAATGTATTGTACGTTACTTTATCATATTGTATTATAATATATTGTATGTTACTTTATCATATTGTATTATAATGTATAGTACATTACTTTATCATATTGTATTATAATGTATTGTATGTTACTTTATCATACTGTATTATAATGTATAGTACATTACTTTATCATATTGTATTATAATGTATTGTACATTAATTTATCATATTGTATTATAAAGTATTGTACATTACTTTATCATATTGTATTATAATGTAAAGTACATTACTCTATCATATTGTATTATAATGTAAAGTACATTACTTTATCATATTGTATTATAATGTATAGTACATTGCTCTATCATATTGCTTCATGTCCTGTTCAATCAATCAATCAATCAAATTTTATTTATATAGCACTTTACAATATCCCAAATGGTACCCAAAGTGCTTTACATAAAAGCAATAAAATAACACAAGAAAAAATACCATTATAAAATAATACAATAGAATAGAATAATACAAGAACGATGAAGTAATAAAAATGAATATGAAAATAAAATAATACAATAAAATAGTATGTTGTACTCAGATTAAACTGTAGGTTTCAGAGGGAATAAATGGAGGTAAATCTGCTTCAGTTTTGCATTTATTTGAACAGTTCTGAATGAATTGAACTATTTACTGTCCACTCTGAGGTGTTCACGTTCACTGTACCTGCAGACAGCAGACTTTTGGTCTTTCTTCAAAACCTTCATTGTGCTTCAGTCTGCAGAAAGTGAAAAAGTGGGGGAGTGAGGGAATGACTACATCTGGAGTCAGGAATACGCCCAAGTCTCCAGTTTCATTTCCAGCATTACGAGCAGGAAACAGGGTTACAGACCCTGAAACCTGCAAGTGTTCACAGTCAACGTCTGTTACTGGAGCTCCCATACCCCCACCGCACACACACACTCACACACACACACACACACACACACACACACACACACACACACACACACACACACACACACACACACACACACACACACACACACACACACACACACACACAGACTAACAGTCTGCAATGGAGCTGAAATATCCATCACATTCCTGACGGGCCTCTTCAACCCTGTCAGGCAGATTGAGATATGACCGGTCTGCTGGAGGGGAAAAATGAAAAAAAGAAAAACACAAACTGTGGCTAGACACTGAGACAGCCATTGTGAGCTCGCACTGCACACACACACACACACACACACATCAGCAGCAGCTGTGTGTATCAGCAGAAGGGGATTACAGACAGGGTTCAGTGTTTGGCTCAGGGCCAGACTGTGAGGATCCTCTCCCCCAGAGCTATGCAGGAGCGGGGGGGGGGGGGGGGGTCACTGCATACCTCCGCTCACTCCTAGCCTCCAAATCTGCCACTGACTGCAGGACGTGCAGCAGACCCTCCACCACAGGTCAGGATTTAGAGTTAGTGGGTGTGTGTGGAGGTTTGAGAGGCTGTCAGGGGAGGGAGGAAATCCCTCTTTTGTTTCCAGGGAAGCCAAATGTTCGCTTTGTGTGTTTAAGGAGGAAACTTAAAGACGGAGCGAGCGGAAGGATGAATAAGTGGGCCACTCAAACTGACAGCTGCTGGGAAGCAGACAGAAAGAGAAAGTGGAGGAAGGAGGGAGGAAGGAAGGAGCTCTGAAGGCCACATAATCCAGATCCCTCCTCCTTCTCAAACAAGGTTTCTGGACTGCTAGGTGGTTTTGCTGGTGAACCCGGGTACCATAATTCCTACTGCGGTTATCTGTATCAAACCATAGACTGTATATACTACGGACAACTTGGTATGGCCTTCCGCCAGTATACGGATTTGAAGCTGAAACGCTCTCTGTAATTCCACGTTTTTTCTCCACCTCCTGAACCGACATTACGCAGTAACATTGTATGCATTCGGCAGGAGAGTCGCTGTGATGACGCTCAGCTCAAACAGCATATCCCCCCAATCTTCGTACACCCATAGGCTGTATCAAGTGTCAATCATAGAAAACATGAACCCCCTAATAACTTTAAAAAATGGAGCTGTACAGAAAAAAGAGGACTTGAGCACAAACCAGTCTGACAGTTATTACATGTCTACATCACAACCAGGGGGGAGAAACATTTATATTCTGTGTCATTAATTTACAAAGTTTGTCCACAGCTCCAGAAGGTAGCGGGATTTATGACCTATACTGCAGCCCGTCAACAGAGGGTGCTGTTCTCGGGGTGGCATTACTCAGGGAGGAGGCAGATGGCGTCCATTCTAGATACAGTCTGTGGTATCAAAGAGAAGATTTGCTGTGACATTATCGTGTCCTCTACAAGACTGATTCCTGGATGGACCAGCAAACACCCTACCTTAAAAAAACTGATCCCTGTAAAACCTTCAGCTTCCACCAGCCTCATCAAGGCTTTGTCCAGAGTTGCAGATGGAGGTAGTAGTGTTCAAAAGTAGCTAAGTGACAGAGCGAGCTGGGGGTGATCTACAGGTGTCTTCCTGCCTGCTGTATATTACTTTGAGGGAAGATTGGAGATTGACAGGTGGATCTGTGCAGTGTCGGCAGGGATGTGGAAGCTGCTCACATCTGTGGTGGTGAAGAGGGAGCTAAGCCGAAAGGCGAAGCTCTCCATAAACCAGCAAGTCTACGTTCCTACCCTCACCTATGGTCACGACCTGTAGGTAGTGGCCGGAAGAACAAGATCACAGGTATGAGCCGCTGAAATGAGTTTGCACCACAGGGTGGCAGGGCTCTGTCTTAAAGATACGGCGAGAAGTTTGGTCATCTGGGAGTAGAGCTGCTGCTCCTCCACCATGAGAGGAGTCAAATGAGATGCCTCCTGGACGCCTCATGGTCCACCGGTAGGAGAAACAAAGTGGCTGGGTAGAGGGAGGTCTGGGCTTCCTGGTTGAGGATGCTGCTGCTGGAACCCAACCCTGGATGAGCGGTAGAAGATGGATGGATAATTTTTCTGTTTTACTACATTTGTTTTCTTTTCCCGAAAAACAGAAAAAAATATTTGCGCCTCGCCTAACCATTCTGATCTCATTTAAAATGTAATGACGCCGTGTTCTTTTTAAAGTGTTTTTACTTGTTTGCTAATTGGAATAATGTAAATGTAGTTTCTCCAGCTGAGGGCGGACAAAGAAAGAGAAGAAGACAAAAGAAACAAAAAGACACAGAGGGAGGGTTACAAGGCAATCAAACCTAATTACCACCAGGTTGTTTCTCCACAGGGGACAACGCAATGAAGCTGCAAGTGAGAGCAGCAGTGTGTGCTCTTTGTTTGCATGTCTCTGTGTTTCTTTCTCTTTTAGAGGTCCAATCTTGGAAAGACAGACAAGCACAAGCTAAAGATAACGGGTTCACACTCATTTTAATCAATTAAATCTGAGACATCCAGAGTCTGTTCTTCAGGTTTAACTTTAAGTCTTGATTCGTTTCTGGTGTGCAGACACAGTTCAGACTAGTGAGGTGAAAAGTAGAGACAAACTCCGATGATTGACATTGGCATCCTGCCAACTTGCTGGCTGACTTTTACCTGCTGCGTTCACACACTGACTCACCTGGTCTCTGTCAGATTTTTTACAAGATGCTGGAGGGAAAAGTACATTTTAGAAAAAAAGAATCTGTTTGTGCAGAAATACAAAGATAGAAAGTCTACTGTTCTTCTTCTCAGCTTGGTCCTACAGTGTAATGAAACGGGAAAATTGACTTAGTGGCATACTTCTGCATTTTCAGGTGTGTTAGAGGATCTGTATGTGTGTGGATCGCTTTCACAACAGAGTCTCCTCATCACAGCCTCTATTAGGACAGGAGACATGAAGTCAAGAGGCTGCAGGCTCAACCTGGACCCAGGCCTGAATCACCTCCAATTTTCACCACATCAGGAATGGCTCTGATACGGAACGGCAATGTTTTTGCTGTCTGACAATTCCTACCAGATCCGTTGGTGAGGCAAATTTCATGGCGGATTGTGGACAGCAGGAATCGCAAAAACTCACAAGAACCTGCAGATTCACGTGCAATCGCACAATAACGACTTCTCTCTATAAAGACGGACACATAGACATATAAGCAGTAGATTGTGTCCTTCCAGAGGAGGAAATCTACTTCTAGACTTCTAGAATCAGCATCTCCTCATCCATGGTGTCATCGGGGTGAAATGACGTCTAAAACCTTTTCATCGACTTCCTTTTCAGCACGTGCTGAATTTATCTGGCATGCTCCGGCGTCCGGAAAAAAAAGAACTCTTGCGATCAGCTGAGGAGTCTGGCGATCTGCAGAGGAATGAAAAGAAGCCGGTGGAAATTGACACATTAACTTAAATAGTTACTACCAGCTACGAACAGCAGATACAGCCTTTTGGAAGCTGTTCTGGATCCAGTGGAAATTGGGGGTAACACTCTTTTGGAAAGTCCAGCTGTCCTTTCAACGAAGAATTGGAAATCACAGATGCTGCATCCCCAGTTTTAGACAATATCTCCAGGTTTAAGAGCAACATCTGCGTCCATCCAGACAAAGACTTTTTCAGGGAAGACCTTCATATGATCCCAAACCACATTTTTGACAACAGTTGAATTGTGGAATGTAGAACTCCGAAAGACTGACACATTAACTTGAATGGTTCCGATCAGCTACGATTGGCGGATACAGCCTTTTCATAGCCTGCCAGATGCAGTGGAAATTGGGGGTCAGACCACAATTGCAGACCCAGAAAGATGATTTTTAATAATGGGTGTGTATGTGGCTTCCTGGGCTTTTAAACCAGCCTCTAGTGGGGACTTCAGGAACTGCACCTTTCATGCAGTGAAGTTGCTGCTTGTTTGGAGGATCTCATGAGTTTTGTTCATGAAAATATTTGTATGTGGGAGTTCTTTGCTTTACTCGGATGTCTCGTTCGCAGTCATTATGTATTGATTTGTAACCAATCCAGTCTAACCAGTATGTAACCTGTGATGGGCGGAGTCTGTTCATTCGAAATAAAAGCCGCTGAAACTGAAAACCTTTAGTGTCCCAGAAAGAAGTTAGAGCAGAAACTTCTGCTGACACAGAAAGAATGCAGGGATGCAGCTTCAGGCGAAGAATTCAGGAGCTCAGGCGAAGAATTCAGGAGCTCCTGTGTGTGTGTGTGTGTGTGTGTGTGTGTGTGTGTGTGTGTGTGTGTTTACTCAGCTCAGAGATCATTACAGCTCAGAAACAGAGAGGAAATGAGACACTGTTAGAGCCAAACACACACACACACACCCCTCCTCATGCCCATTAACAAACCAATCAGAGACGTCTAAAGGTGGAAAGACTCTCAGAGCAACTTTTCAAAGTTTTGCTTTTTTTCCCCACTTTTTTTCTGTTTTCTGATATTCTGTAAGCCCCGCCCCCTCCCAGCTGATTGACAGCTGGACCCTACTGGGGGGGGGGGGGGTCTCTCTCTCAACAGAGAGATGATATGAGAAAATAAAATGATAGCTTAAATAATAAATAGAATATGCTTTATAGTCACGTATGTTTAAAAGATATCACAGCGATATTTCGGCATAAACACTTTTCTTTCATCTTTGTTTGCACATTCATTTATTTGTGAATATGTTTATTACTCTTTGAATATCTGTAATTAATTCTTAACTTCTTAACAGATTTTTAATTATTGTGCTCCTGCTAAACAAAGTCCAAGAGCTGTATTAGGGATGAATAGAAGCAGAGTTAGAGAATGAAGCTGTTAAAAGCTGTTACGTTGTCATGTACAAGAAAAACGTAAAAGGTTGGGAAACGTTTGGAAAACAGTTATCTAGCAGTATTTAAGTTGTAAATTTATAAAACTTACACAGATACAGTCGTACATACACAGGAACTGTGTCTGCTTAGTTCATTGAATCTGTTTAAATGGTTGAACCCGAAGCAAAGTCAGTGTACCTCCTGCTTTAGACAGACACTTTGGTGTGTGTGTTATTGTGTCTGTGTGTCAATGTTTGTTCACACACCGTCGACTTAAAAACCCTCCTGCAGCAGCCAGAGGTATGGGGGCGATTTTTAGTGGTACCTGTGACAGCCAGAGTTGATAAGAAGTGTGTGTGTGTTTGTGTGTGTGAGTGTGTGTGTGTGTGTGTGTGTGTGTGTGTGTGTGTGTGTGTGTGTGTGTGTGTGTGTGTGTGTGTGTAGAGGGGGTGGGGTAGGGTGACTTTTCCAGGGGGGGAGGGAGGGGTGGTTAAAGAGGGGACAGCGGGGGTGAGAGCTTAGCCTCAGGGGGTAATTTGCTCTTGAGCTTCAGTCCATCAATCACCCATTCATTTACTAACAGGATCGTCTGCCGGCCCACACACACTCACTGAGGTGGTGTGTGTGTGTGTGTGTGTGTGTGTGTGTTACAGGCAAACACTATAAATAAAAGAGCGTCAGCGTCTTTCAGATTAACATCCTTGAGTCTGAAAGAAGAAAATAAAATATTCAGATTTAAGGGTGTTCATTCACAAACCTGTGAACGTTCAACAGCAGATGAAACATTTTTATGTGAGAAGAAAAACTCTTAGACCAGCAGAGACATGGAGAGGACCCGGACTCCAGAGAGGAAAGAGAAAAGCACCTTCTGCACATGAACCACTGACATCTAGAAAACTCTCAGGAACTGTCCTGTGCAGTCTTACTTCAGATTTCAGGAAGTTCTCTGGAGTTTTTTTTTTGAGTTTTTTGGGTCGCTGCCTGAGCTGCTTCCTCTGTGACATTCATTTTTAACGTGTGGCTGTAAAAGAGCTTCATCACCCCACATCATGGAGAGAGTCTGAGAGACAAAGAGAGAGAAAAGGAAAAAAAAAAACATATTAAAAGCAGTTACAGATGTCAGCGTAAATGTAAAGTGTATAAAGTTTATTATAATTCACATGAAAACAAATCTTTCCTGTCAGCCTGAAAATGATGAAAATACCCAAAGATAAAAGTGAAATTAAGACTTCATTAAAAAACCCACAAGAGCTCTAAATGTGGATTTATCTGCTGCTGTTAATGGTTCCCAGGAAATGCTCCACTTATTCGTCTCCAGTCCTTTTGTATTACAGCTCCTCCTAGTGGTCAATTGAGTACTTGTATGCACTCAGAGCACCTTTCACTAGAAGGTGGAAATAGTGTATTTTTTAAAACCATATCCGCATTTCGGGCAGCACAGTGGTGTAGTGGTTAGCACTGCCACCTCACAGCAAGAAGGTCCTGAGTTTGAATCCGGGTCAGGGTGTGTCTGTGTGGAGTTTGCATGTTCTCCCTGTGTCTGCATGGGTTTACTCCGGTTTCCTCCCACAACCCAATAACATGCAGAAGTGGGGTTTGGTTAATTGGCCACTTCCAAATTGCCCGTAGGTGTGAGTGTGAGCGTGGATGGTTGTTCGTCTCTATACGTCAGCCCTGCGATGAACTGGCGACTTGTCCAGGGTGTCCCCTGCCTTTGCCTGAAGATGCTGGGACAGGCCCCAGCCCCCCGAGACCCCGGGAATGGGAATAAGCAGTAGAAAATGCATGGATGGATATCTTTCAGTCCAGCTACAATGAATATGTAGATTTTTTTTTACTTCTCATCAATTTTGACAATGACAAGCAGTCAAACTATCTTCTCCAAACTGAAGCAGACCTGATAAAACAGAGATGAAAACCAACAGGACAGCTGAAGAGAGAGTGGACATTAGTGGAAGACATGCAGCTGTAGGTTGTGGTTGGGAATTGAACCAGTGACCACTGCAACACAGACAGTACCCTCTGCGTAAGAATTCCCCCAGTAGATTTTTAGAAGCCATCTCAAAAGTCAATCTAACTGCCCTTTTGTTTATCATTATGAATAACCCCTGCTGCTCACCTGTGCAGTACTCTTCCTGAACACCTGAGGGCCCCACAGAGTCTCTTTAGGGATCCTGAGAGAACAGACTGTACCTGACATTTTGACTTCTCTGTCCTGATTTGTTCAACATTCATCTCCTCTGCTGTTCAATTTGAAGCTCTTGTTTTTAGTACTTTAAGATTTATTTCAGATTTTAAGTACTTTACAGTATTATTGCTCATGGATTCATTCGATGGAAACTGAACAGGAGCCTCTCTGCTATCATGAGGTTGATTTCACAGGGATAAACTGACACCTAACATCTTTCTGTGTTTGTGTATCAGAGTCTAAAGTATCCTGTTGTTCAGATACACTTGTGGGTTGTTTGACACGTGATTTCAGGGAAATTGTGTGACTGCAGACTGACAGTGAAACTGAAAGTAAAACGGGTAAGCTGTGAGGTTATTTTCAGTCATGTGACCTGAGTGTGTTTGCCTCTGCCGGTGTACACTGAACTCTGTTCGTCCTGCCTCCTCAGAGGGCTTCCTGCGGCTGACACGACAGGTAGGAACACGGTGATCTACGACGGACTAAACATTTTCAGAGAAGTGTAGTGTTTCTAAAAGATATGTATAAATGTATTTGAAACTCTTAAAGAGACAGAACATTAAAAGACAGCTGATATGATCGATTCTTGCTGATCAGAGGTTGAGTCTGCAGCACTAAATCAGAACATTTCGAATATAAATCAATGAGGCACACTGATTTATATTGATCAATTTATCACATAAGTTTATTCATTTATATGAAGTACAATTTATGACTAATCAGTGATTAATTATGCTCACCTGCTCACTCTTCCCCTCCTGACCTGAGTTTATGGCTTTCTTTTCCCCCATCAGATAACTGATAAGCTGCTCCACCCGTCAGCTGCTGTGAGGAAACAACCATGGCAACGTGAGTACTGAGTTATGAGAGGTTACAGCCGAATGTGCTCTGCACTGCTTTGAAACTTATATATCATAAATTCATCAATAACAAAAAAACATGTGTATGTATATGTATGTATGTGTGTATGTATGTATATGTATGTATATGTGTATATATGTGTGTATGTGTGGGTATATATGTATGTATATATATGTATATAGACAGGTGTGTACATGGGTATGCGTGCGTGTGTATATGTATATATGTATAATGTATCATGTATATATTGTCTGTTCTTATATATGATCTATTTATTGCTGGTTTCCATCCCATCAAATACTAGCAATTGTATGTGGAAAAACATTGTACAATGCAAGATATAATGCCTTGCTCCCTGGGGGTCTGGTGGGTGGGTGGGTGGGTGGGTGGGTGGGTATGTATGAAAAATGAAATAAAAAGTTGGTCACAAAAAAACAAAAAAACAAAAAAACATGATCTTTACGGGTATAAGAATTCAGTACAACAAAGACTGATCAGAAAAACACGAGATCTACCAATACTGCAAACTTTAGTGTTTGGGAATCAAATTAATCTTGCATCAGTGCAAATGTCCTGACCATAGACTGTAAGTACTATGGAGAACTTGGCTCTGCCTTCCAGCATTATACAAATCTGAAGCCTTATTGTTCTCCATATTTCTGGGATTTTCTCCACTTCCTTCAACGCATTTGGAAGGGGAGACACTGTGATGATGCTCGGCTCAAACAGCGTAACCCCCGAGTGAGCTACGCAATCTCCGTATGCCCATAGGCTGTATCAGGTGTCAATCATAGAAAACATGAACCCCATAATAACTTTTAAAAATGGAGCTGTACAGAAAAAAGAGGACTTGAGCACAAGCCAGTCTGACAGTAACTACATGTCAAAATCACAACCAGGGGGGAGAAACATTTATATTCTGTGTCATTAATTTATAAAGTTTGTCCACAGCTCCATAAGGAGGTGGAATTTATGACCTATACTGCAGTCCGTCACCAGAGGGTGCTGTTCTCGCAGTGGCTACACCCACTGGAGGAGGCAGACGGCGTCTGTTCTATACACAGTCTATGGTCATGACACTGTAAAAAAAAAAATCAAACAGTGCAAAAACTGAAAAATCAGTAAGTGGTAAAACCAAAAGTTGTTAAAATGTTCAAATAAATAAAGAGAAATTAAGAGTACTGGAATTTAATCCGATACAATAATAGATAGGAAAGCTGGCACTCTGTGATCTAAAATCTATGATTTCCAGTCATCTTAACTCTGACTCTATTAAAAAAACAGTGCAACAATAACAGAAAGGTCCAGTTTCTCAGCAGGACTCTAGTCCTAGAGAGCCATGCTGTTGTGATCCCTGTTATCAGAATGTGGTTTGGGATCATATGAAGGTCCTCCGTGAAAAAGTCCTTGTCTGGATGGACGCAGATATTGCTCCTAAACCTGGAGATTTTGTTTAAAACTGAGGATGCAGCATCTATGATTTCCAATTCTTTGTTGAAAGGACAACTCAACTGGACTTAGTTAGTCCAGTTGTCCTTTCATTGCAGTGATTCCTACTTCAGAGTCCTGTCTGTTTTTAATACCCTTAAGATCAGGACCATCCAGTCCTGGTTTTGGTCCTTGTCCCCCTTTAGTACAGAGATTTCTCCAGACCCTCTGAACTTTATTCCAAAACTGTTGAACTGTTAGCTCACACAGTCTCTCACAGAGTCCTGAACTTCTTCCATCTTTCCTTCAAACAGACTCAGCCTCTCTGAATGTTCGTCTTAGACCAAGTCAACATCCCTACACCTGAGCACAACCCATCAAGATCTGTTTTAACATTTTACACCACAGCTTCATTTTGAGGGGTTGGGATGATATGTAGCCTCATATTCAGCTGTTTTATTCTATCTTTACTTTTTTACAGGAATACTTCAAGCATATTTGAGCATGTCACCTCTGTTCTCATTCAGTCGAGATCTCCTGCTGTCTACAAGCTGACGCCACAGAAAGAGAAGATCGGAAATCTGACAAAAGTAACTGTTGGTAGGAAAAGGATGCAGCAAAACAAAACAATCTTGCTCGTTGGTGAAACAGGAACAGGAAAATCTACTCTGATCAACGCACTGGTCAACTACGCCATGGGGGTGAAGTGGGAGGACAACATCTGGTTCAAGATCGTCGAGGAACAATCAGGAAATCAGTGTGAGAGTCAGACATCAGAAGTGACGGTGTACGAGATCTTTGGGTTTGAAGGTAAAACTCTGCCGCACTCTCTGACCATCATCGATACTCCTGGGTATGGAGATACTGGAGGGGTAGAACATGACGACATTGTCAGTCAAAGATTGTTGGACCTGTTTCGCACAGAAGATGGAGTCCATGAGATTAACGCTGTGGGTCTGGTGCTGAAATCAACTGTAAACCGTCTGAGTGACCGTCTAAGTTACATCTTTGACTCTGTGCTATCTCTGTTTGGTAAAAACATGGAGGACAGCATTGTTGCCCTCATTACACACTCACCTGGAAGACAACCTAAAAATGCTCTGAAGGCTCTCGAAGGTGCAAAAATCAAGTGTGCCAAAGACAACAAGAACCAGCCTGTTTACTTCCTGTTCGATAACTGCCAGACAGAAGACAGAGAGGAGGATCCAGATGCCCTCGAATTTGCTAATGAAATCACAGTAAGGGGAATAAGGAGGTTTGCTGACTTTCTGGAAAGATCCGAACCGAAAAGTTTGCAGATGACTGTACATGTTATGAATGAGAGGATGGGACTGAAAACGAGTGTCAAAAACCTGAAAGACCAGATTAAGATAATTCAAGCAAGAAAGGATGAATTTCAACGACAGGCTGAGAGTTTTCCCTCATTCCTCAGCTTGTTTTTTTCTGGGATACAGGTAATAGGAACCATTGTAGAAAATATATGGCTGGACGAATCCTTCCAGCACATCACTAAACTGGAGCAGATCGCCCTGAATACTGACTCTCTGTCCACTCATGAACACTTGGACTTCCTGATCAGGAGGATGGAGGAGAAAGGAGACGCAGATGCAGACAAGATCCAAAAACTGAAAGAGATAAAAAGTCGAGTAGATGGAGGAATCCAGGCAGGACTGCGGTACAAAGGAGCACTTAGAGGCTGTAGATAGTTTGTTATTTTGACACAGTGAAAAAACTGTTCATATCTCAAATGTTGTTCTGACTAATAATACATAAAAACTGTAGATTTCTGATGTATGACTGTAAAATGACACCACCGATTACAACCTCATCATGTATAATTTCAGGTTGATGATGCAGTTATTTAATTTTGTCGGGTAAGAATTGGACCTTTAATAAAAACTAAAGAAATCTATGAGTAGAAACTTGATTTAGAGACCTGATATCATCTCTGGAAATCAACTTTGGCACACTAACACTATCATCAAAAGACAATGACTAAACACACAAGATAAATGATCATGAATATAATTGGTGCAGGCAATGAAACAATCTTTTGGGAACAAGATGTTATCTTGTGTGCATAAGATAACTTGGTCCAACAAGGTTTTTACTTTTGTACATAAAAAACAATCATTTGTACAAACAACAGATTTGACTTGTGGAACAAGATACCTCTGTTGTGCAAACAAGATAAACTTAATTCTGTAAGTTTTGCATACACAGACAATTAGCTTGTTCCCACAAAGTTACAACTGATGCTCAAAATATTTAATCCATTTAAGAAGATAAAGCAAGATAATTCCCTTGAGTCTACAATTAGAGAGATTTTTGACTTTTTTTGGACTTAATAATCTTGTTACCACATGACATCAACTGGTGCACAGAGAATGTTAACTCAACAAGGTAATAACACGTGTGAAGACACAATTGACCTCTGGGAATAAGTGATAATCTTGTGACATAGAACATATCATCTCTAAGAGGTCATATAAACCCCCTACAACCCTCTCAGACTGCAGCCCTGCCAGTCGTACTCAAAATTAAGATATGAAGTGCTTGATTAAAATCTGTTCTCAAAAACAGTCCAAAGTACAAACTTCTGTGTGCAACTTCAAACAAACATCTGCGGTTTCAAGACTGGTGTGGTTTGCATGAGAAAGGACAGCCTCTTTAGTTACTTTAGTGACTGACTGACCTAACCCTGACTGGTGCACAGACACGGATGTAGTCCGGAAACTGCAGCCTCCAGCTCTGCAGACACAACTCTGCTCAGGCTCTAATTATTCTGATTTTCAAATGAGCTCGGGGAGGGGGGGAAGTTGTCACATGGTTTCAGAGAAATGGTGTGCCTTCATGAAAACCCCCTCGCTGAAAGAGAAAGTAAAAATGGTGGGATGAGGAGACAGTTTCCTTAAAATCATGTGACCTGAGGAGGACCTGCCCTCCCTGCAGTCTGCAGATATAAACTCTGCTCTCTGTTCTCTAAGCATCCTCGGAGAGCATCCTGAAGCTGACAGGTAGGAAACAGATTCAATACTCTAAGATATCAATATCTCCTACTATAAACATTCAATAATATACCTAAATAAATAAATATCTGTTTTATTTATTGATAAATAAATAAAACAGATTGTAGCTAAAATAAGTCAGGCTTTTGTGAAATGTTTTTATAGTGATGCATTAGAGAACAACTGTTGTGCTAGACAAAGCAAAATGGACAGGAAGTACATCTGTCAGATACTTTTACTGTTTACCCGTGAGTGCATGTTCATCACTCTTCAAAAAGTGCTATGTGAGGTACTTCTACTGTAGACTTCATGTGTATTTTGCAACACTATATTAATAAATTACAATAGAATACTTTTGGAGGACCTGTTTTTTAAATATACTAATTTGTAAACTAATTTGAAAAGAAAGAAGCATAAAAATGTGATCAAAACAATCTGAATCTGATTGAGTGTTTAGAAAGTAAAGACTTCAGTGTGAATCTGGTATTTTACTGTCTTTTTGTTAAAAATGAACCAGACCTAAATCTCATTAAACTGTTGAAGGATTTCACTGTTAGTATGAAAAAACTCTTTTAAATTTCAGACTTTTGAAAAGGACATTTTACGACTTTAGGAGTTCAGTAATTTGAAGTTGCTTTCTCTGAGCCATGAGCAGTCAAATACCTCTTTGCTTTGCTTTGATGCCACACCCATAACAGTCCAGTACACTTGAGAATAACAATGCTCTGTGGCTAAAGAGCTAATTCTGACGCAGCTTGTTGTCACACAGCACACACCAACCAATCAGCATCTTTGAATTTTGACAAGAAAAGCCCCTTTAAGAAGATGGTTCAGTTAATCATAAACAAACTGTTCCAGTTTTAGACTCTGAAAGTATTCTATTGGTCTGAAGGCCAGTGAACATTTTAATACATCAGTATGCTGACACCTTTTCTACTTGAATGCAGTATTTTTTATTCTGTGTTAATAATGTGAGGACTCTAAGACTGAAGTCGTAACAGTCAGTCTGCAAAGATCAGATAAAGAAATGGGACTTTTCCTGCACCACTGTTTCTGCAGAGATGGGTGGGGTCAGTTTATGCCACACTAGTACACATAAAAAAAACTGTTTAAGATGCTGTTTAAGAAACATGTCTATTTTCTCATCTGTTAATACCTCCAAGTCACAGTCTACTCATCCTTCAACCCAAAACTGCATCACACTCGGGGGAAGAAGAGAGTGTCGGTAAGGAGCAGGAAAAGGCCAGCCGCCCCTCTGACACAGACAGACACGACTTAATCAGAGGTAAGCTAACATGATTGCAGATATTACTTTAGTTATACCCTCTTACTGAGGCCAGAGTGCACATTGCCACTGGCAGTCTTTTTCTATTGTCTCTTTTTGATCCATTTAGATTTAGATTGTACAAACTGTTTAAAATGTTATAGTTAAAATATTAATGTTTTACAGTGATTTGTTGTTGTTTAAAACCAAACAAAACTTTAAAAAAAAAAAAAAAAAAAAAAAAAAAGCAACTCTGCCAATTGTCTTAATTGGGTCATTTTTGCCGGTCCCAAGCCTGGATAAAGGAGGAGGGCTGGTGACATAAAAAAAAAAACAAGGATTGACAGAGGAAAGTTCATTTGTAGTTTTTAACAAATTTAGGGTGTTTTTTACTCACTTTTTGTCCCTCCCACGATGTTGTACCCTCTCCCTTACAGCGTCCATCACAATTTTGCCAATCATGCAAATTAGGCGATGACGTCTTTAGCGACTTCTAGCGACTTTTAGGACAGCCAATAGCTACTTTCCTTAATGAGGAGTTGGCAACACTGCTGCACAGAGCAGCTCTGAGCAGCAGAGAGTGAAGACATGGACAGCCCACTAATCTCAGTTAGAAAAGAAAAACCTGGAGCAGAGACGGCCTGGGATTTAGTTCACCATCAATCTGATGTTATTATAATCACACAGAACGTGTTGCTGGTGTGAAACCTTTGTAAACTCAGCAGTATTTTTTTATTGCATATTAAAAGTAAATTAATGTGTACCAGCCTTTGATTAAAAGCTTCATTTACTCGTACAGGTCAGAACAAGGGAGCCAACAACAGATTTAACACTGGTCTTCGTTTGAAGAGCTATAAAGTAACTTCTTAATAAGTACCAAATATTAACACTAAATATAGTTATTGGGCTTTAACATTATAAGGTTCAATTCAGGTCATGAGGTGGGTCTTAAATAACAATACACATCCCAAAGGATATCAAATCAAAAATAAGATAAAATTAAGCTAATGAACAATTATAAAACTGTAGTATATTAAGGGACATTTCAACACAAACACAACAGTAAATGAAAATATAAAAATCAAAGTTATGACCAAATGTTTGAAGACTGAATGTTTATTATGTGTTAAAGGTTGCCAGGTTAAGTGTGTGCTGTGCTGCACTGCTATAGTGATGCATTGGTGTAGAAATACAGACAACCACAGGCCAGCGGTCAGGACAGGCGGTTAACTGACTTCTTTTCTTTCAGATAACTCATAAGCTGCTCCATCCTCCAGCTGCTGTCAAAACCCAACTATGGCAATGTGAGTAAGGAAAATTGAAAGATAACACATCTACACTTTCACTTAGCAGATGTCTCTGTCTGAGGAAAAAACACATCTGGGATTAGGTACTAGGATCTAGATGAAAGGGTTATCATAAAAGTGTGCCACAAGCCTAATCAAGTATTAATGACACGATAAAGATTACAAGTTCTCAAAGGTTTTTGCTTCTACTAAATGGTTTGTCTGCTGCAGTGATCACTGTTGCTCCTTCATACTTTGTTTAATCTATTTAAAAAGTCATATAAATAATCAAGGTCCACCCCAAAACCAACCTACAGTATGTGCTGATTCCTCCTTTGTAGACATACCACCACCTGGTGGATATACATAATACTAAGTTTTACGTGCATAATACAGTATTAACTCAATGTTAATAATGCCACCTGCTGGAAAAAAGCAGTCATCACTCTCAAATACACTTGAGTGTGATCAACTTCCACTGTTTGTGAACTGACATTTCAACAGATGATTACAGTGTAAGGTGAAAGCCACAACCACATGGAAACACGAGTGCTACAATATATCTTGTGTCTTAAACCTGTTCACAGTTTCAGCCTGAAGAGGTCTACAAAGATCTTTCCTCTGCTGTCAACTGTTGCATGTGCAGGACTTCTTGGTTAATAACTGCAGAAAGGCAAAGTTATTGATAAACATGTTAAATCAGACATGAATTGACCCTTCATCATATGTTATGCTTTCCCGTATATAAGAACATCACAGTGAATGATGATATTTGTAATTTCAAGTTAGGTCCAGTAGTTGTCGAGCTAATATCTTTACTGCCCTACAGGACCAACTCATCCAGATTTAACCACATCACCAACAAAGTGTTGATTCAACGAGGATCTCCTGCTGTCTACAGGCTGATACCGACTACAGCACATGTTGGAAGTCTGACAAGAATGACTCTGGGTCAAAAAGATGCAAGCAAGTTAAACAAAACAATCTTGTTCGTTGGTGAAACAGGAACAGGAAAATCTACTCTGATCAATGCGCTGGTCAACTACGCCATGGGGGTGAAGTGGGAGGACAACATCTGGTTTGAGATCGTTGAAGACAACAAGACTGCAAGTCAATCAGAAAATCAGTGTGAGAGTCAGACATCAGATGTGACGGTGTACGAGATCTTTGGGTTTGAAGATCAAACTCTGCCATACTCTCTGACCATCATCGATACTCCTGGGTATGGAGATACTGGAGGGATTGAACATGACGACATTGTCAGTCAAAGATTGTTGGACCTGTTTCGCACAGAAGATGGAGTCCATGAGATTAACGCTGTGGGTCTGGTGCTGAAGGCCTCTGTGAACCGACTGGATGACCGACAGAGTTACATTTTCAATTCTGTGTTGTCTCTGTTTGGTAAAAACATGGAGGACAGCATTGTTGCTCTCATTACACACTCACCTGGAAGACAACCTAAAAATGTCCTGAAGGCTCTTGAAGGTGCAAAAATCAAGTGTGCCAAAGACAACAAGAACCAGCCTGTTTACTTCCTGTTTGATAACTGCCAGAAGGAAGACAGAGAGGAGGATCCAGACGGCCTTGAACATGCCGATGAAATAACAAAGAAAGGCATGGGACAATTTGGAGAATTTCTGAGAAGATCAGAACCTAAACGGCTGCAGGTAACTGTGGATGTACTGAATGAAAGAGAGACCCTGAAGGCCTGCATCAAAAACCTCAGAGAAAGAGTTGAGTTTATCGAGGACAAACAGAAGGAAATCAAGGAAAAAGAGGAAGCTCTGAAGAAACATAAAGGTGAAATTGAGAAAAACAAAGACTTCAAGATACCAACCACTGAAATCTACAAAGACAAAGAAAAGTATGATGGTGGGAGGAAGTGGTATACATTGTGGCTCGCTAAATCAGGGACTTTGTGCTGTACCAAATGTGAGGAGAACTGTCACGATTTATGCTCATTATCCTGGACTGCAGGAATGTGTGAGGTCATTTCAAACAGCCGCTGCACTGTCTGCACAGGAAAGTGTCATCAATCACAACATGTGAAAGACTCATGGAGGTATGTTACCAAGACAAAAACCGTTATGCAGACCTGTGAGGAAATGAAAGACAAGTTTGAAGCAGGTATGGCAGGCCATGCCAAGGCAAAGAGCCTTCTGGAAATTCTACAAATTGTCATGGAAGAACTTCAGAAAGACAAAGACAAATGGTTGGACGAGGCCTTCAAGCATATCATTGAATTGGAGACAATTGCCCTGAATGCAGATTCACTGACTGTCCACGAACACCTGGACTTCCTGATTAAAAGGATGGAGGAGAAAGGAGACACACAGAAGATCCAGAAACTGACAGAGATGAAAAGTCGAGTGGACAGAGGAATCCAGGCAGGAATGAGGTACATGGGTGCAGGTGGGAAGGTTCATGGGGGCAGGGAAACAGAATGAAGATGGTGAACAACAGAGGAAGCAAAGGAGGCAACTCAGAGGATATGTCCCTTCTCATAACCTCTCAAACATGCTGATGCCATCCCACCCCCCACCCACAAAAAAAAATCTGGACTGAACCCTGACATCAGGACTATCATGGTTCTTGACTCCCCCCCCCTTCAACTCTCCTTCCTTGATATCACTGCGTGGTTCTTTCCTGACTGAGGCCCTAACTCAAACATACGACAGCTCATCAATGTCAATAAATGCACCATCTCAACTTCTCCAACATCCAAAGGCATCCCCCAGGGGTCAATGCTTGGGTCCTTTTATCCCCTCATGATACCATACGGTCTTTAATGGTGTCACTGTGCTGATGATGTCCACATCACAGACATGACAAACATCAGAACATCTTTGACCTGGATCCTGCTCCCCCAGGGCTCAGTGCTTTGTCCCCTTTGATTCCCTTCCTCTTATGCTCCCCCTTGGTATCATCATGGATATAAATACACTCTTCAACTCAACTGTCTTGCCACTGACGTCCAGATAATCATCTCAACCAAATCTGTGGCCACTGTGACCTGCTCCTCACAGAAAAATCACAGATACCAGCCAACTTTCACTAAGTCTACCCATCACTCTCCTCTTCTGTTGAAACTGATATTGCATCGATGTTAACACACTCCTGCTCCCATGAGCACTTTACTGTCCTCCACTGTTTCCCAGATCCACTATGAGTTCAGCTCCTAGTGAACTTATTATTATTGAACTTCAGTTTTTTTCAAGAGAGCAAATGAACCCAGTTAACCTGTAAAGACGTTTTACTTATCTTACATTTCTATAGTTGTAAGTGCCAAATGCATGTTTGACTATGTTTTGATATTTTTTCCTTTTTATTTTCTCATTTTTAAGCCTTTTTAGAGACAGGAGTTACACATTAGCATCTTCTACAGACTGTGGCTGTTTTCAGTTTGCCTGTTATGTCGGTCTTCGTCAAATAAACCGTTAATGACTACTCTTGTGTCCGTTTATGTCTCAACTTTAAATTTTATGATCTCTGACCACATCCTCTGATAGATCTAGATAGTAGATCACAATAATGTCAGTATTAACTCAGATTATACATAACACTTTAGGAATTGTAACACTGTAAAATGATTTGTTTACATTTCCTTCATGGATTTCTGCCACTCTCCAACGACAGCACAGCTGACCTGTAAGGCAACCAACAGGTAAGTCAAGGTTAGTCAAAGTACCTTCATAAAAACATACCAGAGGGAAATACGGCTGCATTGTCTCAGTTAACTTGGCTCACACAAATACTTTCCTCATTACACTATAAATTAACCATGAGAAGAGTTTGGACTGTGGTGCTGTAGTAATTATGTCCCTTTTTTTAACAGCCAAAAGTGTCCACATTTGGACGCAGTTGGGCTGTGACCGGTCAGCCAACACTAGTTTGGTCAACAATACTTAATGTTCACCATACTTAATGTGATACAAATTTTCATTAAAAAAGCAAGATTAATTAATCAATGAACTTGCTAAACTTTCACAGGAAGTTCAACTTCTACAAAATTAAAAACTGAATAAACTATCCAAATAACAACTCACTTTTCCACTGATGTTAAAACCACTCTTCAAAGTCTTCCTGATACACAGAGTAGGCTACTTTCTTTATGAGGCTGGGTTTCAAAGTATCTTTTTATTGGCCAACGGTTTCACATCACAAGTATTCACTATGCTTTAGTGGTCAGAGTCAGCACCTACACTGTTAAAGCTCTGCAGCTGTTGGCACTAGTTTACATTTTATGTCAAGGTGCACCAGATGTTGTATCAGGTAAAACAAAAGCAGTTGTAGCATTTGTCTGAGTTGTATTTGTAGAATTAAAATAAAGGAACCCTTTTACCCTTTATAAAAATATAAAGAACTGAAAAACAACTATGAAAATGCTGAATCAGCATCTGTCACAGTTTCAGAGTTTTCTTAAACTTTTTCTTTTCATTAGAGCTGCCACAAACGATTAACCTGATAATAATTTTTTAGGATTAATCAATTAATCAGATCATATATTTTAAATATTTGCATTCGCGTTAAGATGTACCTTTAATAGTCCCACAGGGGGAAATGTCAATTTTACCACCATTAAATAACCTCCTTCGGAAATTGTTTATGTGCTTACTAAAAAAGAAGACAATTAAGACAGTAGTTCATTTTAACCTTTTATAAAAGTTTGCCATATAAAATAGTATTCAAATAAAGTACAAAATAGAAAATGGTACCAAAAATAAATAATTGTAAACACACAAACTTCACTCTGGCAGTGGTATTTAACATAGAAAAATATAGAATTATCAACAACAAAAGAAATATCAATTAAATCAAATGCTTGATCAATTCTTAAAAGCCTTCATCCTCTACCATTGACAGCGGTCTCATGTCCGTCACCAGCATATTTAAAATGGATTCAGAGAGGAAATTGGCTTGGAGTGCACTGTCACAGCAGAGCGTAACTATTAGCCTCTGATTCCATCAAACATGAACAGGACATCGTTTTTATATCGTTACAACAAACACGTAGTCTCTAAGGTTAATGAAATCAAATCTTCAGCCTTTTTATTAACATTTACACATAAAGCTTAAGCTATCTTGTTTACAAATGTTGGTGGTAATTTGATTAGCAGATAATTAGCCAACTAGCTTACCAAGGCAACAGTCCCTCTCCAGCGTCCTCTTCGTCAGCTAACCTAACGTGCTTTCTTTTCAAGTGCTGGTGCATGGTAGTCGTGCTGCCGTGATAAGCAAACTCTGTCTTGCCGATCTTTAATTTTACGGACTTACCTTCTATATTTTTGGTAAAGCACTCCCAAACTCTGGCGTTATGCGTCCTGCTCGCTGTTGTTACTGAGTTGTAGTGACGCGAGATGACGACTTCTATGGCTGTGTCTCATTTCAGATGCTGTGTCCGAATTGCCCCCTCGCATACTACATACTACTGCTACATACTACTGCTAGATCCTACTCCTACATACTAAACATGTTGGCCCAATTCAGACACACTAGACGAGCGGTGGGGAAAGACGACCCCCGCAGGCAGAGAGTAGGTACTGTGCCCATGCAGACAGTTTTAGACTCTTTGAATGGTAATTGTGCAAGTGATGGATGCTGCTGTATTATATTCCTGCACTGCTTTAGAAATTCACAAAGTAGCTTTTCCATGACTTTTAGACTTCATTCACTCACGTGGTGATGGTTTGTTCAATGAGATCTGCCTGATTACTGCAGCTGTGCAGTTTAATGATGGAATAAGTGAGCTTTACCTCCATGATGTCGCCACATGTTTGCTCATAAAATGATTACTTGGGCAAATATGACACCATGACATGACAAAGAGATACAACCGCACATTTTTAGGACAGTGTGTGAAGTTACATGAAACTTACATCTGTACTGCTGCGGCCTGCCTGCTGCTGCTCCGCCATGTTGCGCACTACTGTGGCCAGCCGGCGTTTTTCGACGCATCTAAATAGGCAGCAGCTGGTGGCGCTAGCATCACATGCGCTTCTACAACTTTTAAGAGGACGAAGAAGAAGCCCGCGGTGCATTTTGGGTCAGTAGCATGCCTGTAGGATGCATCGCGACCATACTACAATGTGGGCGTGTCTAGTATCTGAAGTAGTATCTGAAGTAGCATGCTACTCGCTCCGGTGGCCAATTCAGACATGCTACACACTACTTCGACTACTACTTGGCAATTCGGACGCAGCATCGGATATGCTACATGCCGCACCGTTGACTGGCGCATTTGAAGCGTGTGTGAGATAATCATGCGGCACGAACGGTGTCCCATTTGGCACAAAATGCTAAGCGTGTTTCAAATTTGGTCTCAAAACCACACTGCCCCCGCCCCTTTTTCGTGCCGTTGGTATCCCAGAATTCTTTGCGTGCCGCTGCACAATATGGAAGCGACTGTGACTCATATCTTAAATTCAAAAGCATAAGCAGAAATTTTTTTTCATTTCAAAGTCATGACAAAGTCATGACTATTTGACTCAAAATTTTCCAAAATGCATTTTCATTTTCTTCTTCAAGACTGCTCATTCTGTGACTAAATTAAAAAGAAAAACCAAACTCAGGCTGTGTCCCATTTCAGAGACCACACGGTCGAACGGCGCCGAACGGCGCATTTGAAGCGTGCATGATGTCATCACGCGGCGCGAACGGTGTCCCATTTGGCACGAAATGCTAAGGAATGCTAAGCGCACATAGCACTTTTCAAGCGTGCATTTATGCACGCTTTCGTGCCATTGGTATCCCAGAATTCTTTACGTGCCGCTGCGCATTTCGGGTGACAGGCTGGACTCGCTTGGAGACGCAGCGCGTCTTAAAAAAAAGAAAAAGAAATCCAAAAATCGCAGACAGACAGCTCAGGCTGTATAAACGCATGATCTCTGAACCCACTAAAATCTGCAAACCAAACATTGTAGATTTAGAGACGAACTGATCCACTCTGCTACAACAATCAAAAACATTAGAAATAAGAAAGCTGACAAAACTACAGCAGAGGATCAGGACAACATTGAGTTTTTTTTTTCTTTTAAGATTTAGAGATAAAAGTTTTAAGTTTAGGAGAATAAAGTCATAAAATAAATAAAGTCATAAAGCTGCTTTTGTGGAGGGGGAAATGACTGAAGCTGGTCATCTGCAGGGTTATCTGTGGATGTATCAGCGGGTCATTCAGAGAGATTTTGTGGTTTCTGAAGAAACAATCAAACTGATGATGATCAACATTTGTGATCCAGAGGGAGTCGAGCTCCGATGAGCACCACGTCTCTGACACCGGCGTTAGCCTACACCTGCAGAGACACTAACACCTTATTATAGCATATGGATTCATATCATAAACTAAAGCTCAATGTCATTCATGGATATTTACGGCTGCATAAACGGATATTTTCTAAGCATATTCATTTCTGCCTCCACTAAAGCAAAGTTCCTCCAAGTCTACCTGTTTTTTCCCCCCGTGGAAAAGGCGTATTTCTCATATATTCTTTTTTAAGTCTTTATACTTGTTTGTGAAACCTATACTAAAGCACAGTTCCTTTAAATGCTTCATGGCCCTAATTTTAACAACCGAGTCTGAAGAGGAGGTGGAAGTTGAAGAAGAAGCCGGAGAGCTCCAGCGGTGTTTTCTCATTCATTCTGTCCAGCTTTAAGTTCATTTTCCCGGTAGTGAACCCAAGGAAACACCGGTCGTTTGGAAGAGACCCATAGCGGGTACAGTGATAGCTGGGTCTCGCTCTGGCTGGAGAGTGATGTTGACTCTGAATGAGTATGAGAACGAGAGAGTGGGCGCAGCTCACTGAGGACGCGCTCGTGAATAATAATGAGCAAGGTCAGCGTGACGTCAGAAGGACCTGCTTTTTCAATTGACCTGGTTTACCTGTTTCTTTTTTTTAAACTTTTACAGAATGCAAACAACATAACGGTTTGTTTTCCCATTTACAACAGAAGACGAACAAAATATGGACCTTATCTGACACAAAAACACACAAAATTACATTTTTGATGGCAGGTCCGCATTAAAAAAGAATATATGAGAAATACGTCTTTTCCACAGGGAAAAAAAAACAGGTGGACTTTGAGGGAATCGCTGCTTTTGTGGAGGCAGAAATGAATATGCTTAGGATATATCCGTTTATGCAGCCGTAAATATCCGTGAATGACATTGGGCTTTAATTTATGATATGAATCCATATGCCAAAATGAGATGTTGGTGTCTCTGCAGGTGTAGGTTACCGTCGGTGTCAGAGACGTGGTGCTCGTCGGAGCTCGACTCCCTCTGGATCACAAATGTTGATTATCATCAGTTGGATTGTTTCTTCAGAAACCACAAAAACTCTCTGAAAGACCCGCTGATACATCCACAGATAACCCTGCAGATGACCGGTTCAGTCATTTCCCCCTCCACAAAAGCAGCTTTATGAATTTATTCTCCTAAATTTACCACTTTAATCTCTAAATCTTAAAAGAAACAAAACCTCAATGATGTCCTGATCCTCTGCTGTAGTTTTGTCAGCTTTCTTATTTCTGATGTTTTTGATTGTTGTAGTAGAGCGGATCAGTGCGTCTTTTTATTTTCTTTGAGCACGCGGTGCGTCTCCAAGTGAGTCCAGCCTCTCACCCGAAATGCGCAGCTGTGCAGCAGCACGCAAAGAATTCTGGGATACCAACGGCACGAAAGCGTGCATAAATGCACGTTTGAAAAATGCTCAGTGCGCTTAGCAATTCGTGCCAAATGGGACACTGTTCGCTCCGTGTGATGATATCATACACGCTTTAAATGCGCCGTTCAACGGTGCGGTCTCTGAAATGAGACACATGCTGCGTCCGAATTGCCAAGTAGTAGTCGAAGTAGTAGTCGAAGGAGTATTTAGCATGTCCGAATTGGCCACCGGAGCGAGTAGCATGCTACTTCAGATACTACTTCAGATACTAGACACGCCCACATTGTAGTATGCTCGCGGTGCATCCTACGGGCATGCTACTGACCCAAAATGCACCACGGGCTTCTTCTTCGTCCTCTTAAAAGTTGTAGAAGTGCATGTGATGCTAGCGCCAGCGCTGCCTATTTAGATGCGTCGCAAACGCCGGCTGGCCACAGCAGCGCGCACCATGGCGGAGCAGCAGCAGGCAGACCGCAGCAGTACAGATGTAAGTTTCATGTAACTTCACAAACTGTCCTAAAAAATGTGCGGTTGTATCTCTTTGTCATGTCATGGTGTCATATTTGCCCAAGTAATCATTTTATGAGCAAATATGTGGCGACATCATGGAGGTAAAGCTCACTTATTCCATCATTAAACTGCACAGCTGCAGTAATCAGGCAGATCTCATTGAACAAATGATCACCACGTGAGTGAATGAAGTCTAAAAGTAATGGAAAAGCTACTTTGTGAATTTCTAAAGCAGTGCAGGAATATTATACAGCAGCATCCATCACTTGCACAATTACCATTCAAAGAGTCTAAACTGTCTGCAAGGGCGCAGTACCTCTGTACTCTCTGCCTGCGGGGGTCGTCTTTCCCCATTGCTTGTCTAGTGTGTCCGAATTGGGCCAACGTGTTTAGTATGTAGGAGTAGGATCTAGCAGTAGTATGTAGCAGTAGTATGTAGTATGCAAGCGGGCAATTCGGACGCAGCAACAGCCTGAGAGCTCTACAGCACACGTGCGTCCAGGACAAGGCACACACATTGGAGGCTATAAGCGGAGGGTACTGCGGCACTTTTGAGCGAAAAACAAAGCGGGAAAAAAAACGATTATGTCGAAAATAGTTTTCGGTGATTTTGACTGTCGAACTTTAATCGATTAATCCAATAATGGTAGCAGCCCTACTTCTCATTGACAGATTTAAAGGTTTTCAGCAGCAGAAGGTAAATCAGGATGTTTTTCCTCCTTCAGTGATCATCTCAGGTCAGAAACAGGCGCTCACACCTTTTGTGGAGGTGACTGAGGTTGAAACAGAAAGACCTTTAGTGATCCCTCTGATTAGAAAAAGACTCCTGTGTGTTTCAGCTGAAGACAGAACACAGCTGTTTGTTATTAACAGGTAAAAAAGTCATTTACACTCAAACTGAATCCACTAACAATCACTGCTTCACTTTATTTAACTGAGATTTCAGGAGTTTATTTGGTCTGTTTGTTTTAAAAACTTATTCATCAGCGCCCTCTGTTGGTGACTGCAAGAACCGTCATCGGTTTCTCCTGCCGTTTTTAATAGATCAGTGTCATTCTCTGAATAAACTGGAGCTGTCTGAGACATAAACAGGTATTTAAGAAAGGTGATCAGGATCATGAACAACTTTAAAAACCAGCTGATGATCAAATGAAGACACACTGAGCAAAGACTGTTCATCCATCAATCACTTTATTAATCACTTTATCTGTTTAATCAATCAAGGTTGGATTATATGCTGCAGTCACGAAAAATACACAAGTATAGCATGTTTGGATTAAAATGATAGTAAGGAGTTTACAGTTAAAACAAAGTCAAACAGGTGAGGAGGGAAAATATGACTGAGCTTTAACACAGAACGTCTTCACCTCCTGAGTTCAGCTCTTTAACTTCCTCTGTATAAAAGTGGTTAAAATGAGCAAAGATGTGACAAACTGATGAGAGACTGACTCCTCGTCAGAGTTCATTTAAAATTCATCACAGACTTATACTGACTGAAAACATTTAAGATTAAAAAAACACTCAACCACAAAAAAACAAAAAAAACAAACAAACAAACAAACAAAAAAAAAAACTGCAGATAAAGACACAAACACCTGTACAACGTGGGAAGTTTGTGTCAGAGACAAAGCGCAGGGCTGCTGTACTCAACACTCAACACTAGGGGGCATCATACCCCTCTTCATCTGTACAATCCACCTGAGTGATGAAGAAACAACGATTTAACTACAAGAAAAACTGAGATACATGATGGACAGCAACGGTCAACAAAATCAGGGTTGTTTGCTGAATTTAGGAGTTGTGGAATTTATGAACTGATTTCACTGAAGTTATTAAAGAACCCCCAAAAACAGGCTGAACATGTTGAAGTGTTTAAATGTCATGAACAGGTGTTTTTTTCCTCACCAATTCTTTGATGGATTTATGAGCTTCTTTCATTTTGGCATACATGTGCAACAGTCCTGCTCTGGTTCCCTCATCCTCTCGACTCTTCATCTCCTCTAGTTTTTGGACCTTCTCTGTGTCTCCTCTCTCCTTCATCTTCTCAATCAGAAAGTCCAGGTGGACAAAGGTGGACAGTGAATAAACATTCAGAGCAATCTGCTCCAGTATGAGGACATGCTGGTAAGCCTTTTCCAGCCACTGATCTTTTTCTATCTGGAGTTTTTCACTTTTCTTCTTAAGATCCTCCAAGAGACTCTGTTCTTTCTCACTTTCCTCCTTGCTTCTTTCATACTTCTCTTTCATCTTCTGAAGGGTCATCTTATCTTTTCTGGTCTTGGTCACATACCTCCACTTCTCTTTTACGTGGTCAGCTGCAGGACATTTGTTGGTACAGGAAGTGCAGCAACCTTTTTCCATGACCACACAGTCTCTGGAATACCAGGCCATTGTGCATCCAGGGTAGTGACAGTTCTCCTCACAGGTGTTACAGGTGACAGCTCCTTCAAAAAACACTAAAAACCACATCCCAACACCATCTATTTTTTCTTTTTCTTTGTAGACCTCATCTACTTCCACAGTGAAGTCTTTGTTGGTCTTCATCTCCTCTTCAAATTTCTTCAGAGCTTCCTCAGTCTCGTGGATCACAGCCTGTTTTTCTTCAATCATCTGAATTTTTTCCTGCAGGTTTTGGATACAGGCTGTCAGTCTGATACGTTTCTTCAACACCTCAACAGTTGTCATCAGGCTCTTAGGTGAACGCTCTCCTAGGAAGTCAGTGAATTCAACCATTTGGCTGTTTGTTATTTCCCATGCACTTTTTAAACCTACTTTATTTTTCTTTGTTTTTGGTTTTCTTTGGTGGTTATTGAACATGAAATAAACACTTGATTTTTGCATCTTTGAGAGCTTTTAGGGCATTTTCAGGTTCTATTCCATTTGAGTGTGTGATGAGGGCAACAATGTTTTCCTCTAGGTCTTTTCCAAACAGACACCACAGAGTCAAAGATGTACCTCAGACGGTCACTCAGACGGTTCTCACTGGCTTTTAGAACCAGACCCACCACATTTACCTCATGAACTCCATCCTCTGAGCGGAACAAGTCAAACAGTTTTTGACTGATGATCGTGTCTTTTTCAGTCCCTCTGGTGTCTCCAAATCCAGGAGTATCGATGATGGTCAGAGAGTACGGCAGAGTTTGACCTCCAAAATCAAAGATCTCGTACACCGTCACATCTGTGGTCTGACTCTCACTCTGACTTTCCTCGTCTTTTTGACTCTCACTCTGATCTTTCTTCTCTTCCTTCTTTACGATCTCAAACCAGACATCATCCTCCCACTGCACCCCCATGACGTAGTAAACCAGAGCATTGATCAGAGCAGATTTTCCTGCTCCTGTTTCACCAACAAGTAAGATGGTTTTGTTTAACTTTTTTACATCTTTTTCACCCAGAGTTATTTTTTCTATAGTTCCAATATTCAGTTTTTTTGGTGTCAGCTGGTAGACAGCAGGAGGTCCTTGTTCGGTCAGATGTTTGCAGGTGATGTGATTGTATTTGGATGAAGTGATCCTGTAAAAGAGTATGGACATTTTATTTAAATAGTATCAAATGATTTATTGTTGTTGCATCAAATATATTACAAAATTGGAGCCCTGCTCCAGTAAGGTGCTTCGTAGCAACACATAGGTTATAACATACCATTAAAAACATAAAGTAGGCTAATAAACATGAACTTGTAAGAAGATAAAATTCTGTGTAAGTAGATGAAGTGCTATGCAAGTTGTGCATGAGAGAGGTTTGGCTTGATTGAGTCCTGCTATTGCCTTTGGAAAGAAGCTGTTCCTGATTCTACTGGTCCTTATTTGAAGACACCTGCAGCGCCTCCCAGAGGGCAGGAGTTCAAACAGGGAGTGATGGGCAATCCACTATCAAGATCCTTCAAGAAGTCAGTGACCTGAGAAACCCTTCCCTCATGAATGACAGTGCTTCTATACAAACACATCCCAGGCTTTAGTGCCACTGAGCGGGAGGTCTACTTCACCCGTCTAGGTCTGGCAGCACTCAGAGCTTCATTGTGTGGAGCAGTTGATCTCTGTGTTTTTGGATAGGCAGCAGGAAACACTTCCTGTGCTCAGTGCCAAAAGATACAAAGATGTGATCAACTTAGCAAATGCTGAGCATAGCAACAGCATCTACGAGCTGGTATTGTCCAGCCAAATAAGATCAGTTACATACAGTAGCCTTGGTTTTCATGTACTACATGCAGCAAGTCATCATTGGGGATTCTGAAAATGAAGAAATAGAGGAAGACTTGAAAGAGGACATGGAGGACATCTAAGCAGCTCTCAGGACTTTAGCTTTCAATATGGGCATGAGGAAAATTTTGGCCACTTTCAGGATATTTTACAAACCTCTGTTGTTTGAGTAAAGTTATGTAGGAGAATCTCTTCATACATTTAGGTTAAGAAATATAGAATAATTATCTTTTAGTAAGGAGCTACAAATAATCTAGGTTGGCCTGCTCATGCAGCCTCATGACCCTGAGGTTGCAAGCAAGGCTGTCTAGCAGGAGCCCAAACTATCTCTCTGTTGGAACATTTAATGTCTGCGAGAGTTAAGACGAGCCTAAACAAAGAGTTGAGGGTCAGAACAGTACAACATGTCATCATGGGTAGCCCTCTGGAGAATTGACATGACATACCCATGATGACAGAACACACACACACACACACACACACACACACACACACACACACACACACACACACACACACCTAACAGCATAAAAGGGAGCAGAAGAAAAGCTAGGGAGGCTTCCCTTGGTCTTGGTCGAGACTCTGTTTGTCATCTGTACTGATTTCTACATCTGTACAATAAAAGAGGCCCAGGCTGTTCTTCAGATCTCATCCTGTCTCCTGTGCATTGTTTTACTAAGTTTATGCTGGATTTTCTACAACAGTTACAGGTTCTTAAAAATTACAGCTTGTAACACTATTGCTTCTGTCAACACAAATAAATACATTTGGGGATTTTTTTGAGAAGATTCTGATAACAGTTCCTTTGTTCGGAAGCATAAACATGATGTTCAATCAGTTTTGTTTGTGTTTGGTTTGAAAGAAAGTTCCGTGAGTTGAATGCTATTCACTTTTGTATTATTACAAAAATGTCATCAATGCATCTCTGTTAAGATCTGTTGTTATGTAGCAGGTATCTGAGGAACAGGTTTGTTCTTGTTACTGACATTTATTGGTGTTCTGTGCACTTGATGAAAGCTTTATACAAATAAAACATATTTTTGCTTTTTATTTTTATTTATTTAATTTATTCTATTTTATTTTATTTTATTATTGTTATTATTATTATTATTATTATTTTTTTTTTTTTTTTTTGGGGGGGGGGGGGGGTTGGGGGGTGGAACAAGAACTGTATTTATTAATCCCCAATGGTAAATTCATTTGTCTGGAATCTCAGACACAGATCTGCAGATAGACCAAGTTATTATGTGACCTGCCCAGTGGTGGTAAGGCAGTGGCTCTGTAGGCCTTTTTGACATTGGCATACAGCAGATCCAGTGTTTGTGTAAATCCAGTCAGTTAAGAGGAGAGGGTGACATAGTTGAAGTTTTTAGCCCTGTAACAGTATGATGCCTGACCAGTGACAACAATGTGAATATAAGGTTGCAAGGTAATACTACTCACGTTGCCATGGTTACTTCATCACAGAAGCAGGAGGATGAGGCAGCTAATCTGTGGAAGAAAAAAAACAGTTAATGGCTTCAGCTTTTTGTTGATCTTGTGTTGCTGCAACATGAGCACATATGATTGAATACAGTCTTCTCCCTGAAATCAGCAGAGTCAGAAACACTCCTCTTCAGCAGGTGGTCCCTTTATTCACTCTTTTTCATGAAAACCAGGTGCTGGGATCTTCTAAATCCCTGCTTTCTTCTGATTTGAATAAAGAGACAGACTCTCTAAATCCTTTAAAAACCTCCTCTCCTCAAACTCACACTTATAAAGCAGTGTATTCAGTGTATCTATTACAAATCCCATTTCAGCTTAGAGGGATGTTAATTTCCTTCACATTAAGTAATATAGCTCATCTCTTTGACCTCATTTTAAGGTTTTTCTTTTATTAGTATTTAACCCACAAACTTTGAGAGTGTTCGAGTTCAGCTTCCTGTCTGATGAGGAACATATTTCAGCTCAGCCTGAACCTGATCCAGCAGCGTGGCGCAAATATTCCAGCTTTAGGTCAACTTTGTTTTCAGGCATCAACATTTCATCTGAAATGACATTTTCTGCAAAGGTTGTGTTTTCAATGCAAAGTTTCAAAATCACACCTTCTATTGCAGATTATGTTGGAGGGCTATCTGCTTTTATTTGGACAGGCAGGCTAAAGAGAGAGAAAATAGAAGAATAGAATAGAATAGAATATTCCTTTATTGATCCCCCACGGGGGAATTTTTTTTGTCACAGCAGCATCACAGACAAAGAGTGCAAAAATGCAGTTATAAAAATAAAGATCCTAATATTAAGAACCTAAATAAATGTAATAATTAAGAAAAAAAAATAAGAAAAAGGAAAAAGGGAGAAGAAAAATAAAACTATCTACACTATACACAAATGAGTAAGTACCAGTGAACAAAAGTACCAGAAAAAAGTGGTGGTGTGAGTCCAGTTTTATTACAGTTTGTTGTAAAGTCTTACTGCAGGAATGACCTGCGGTAGCGCTCCGTCTTGCAAGGTGGGAGTCTCAGTCTGCTGCTGAAGGAGCTGCTTAAGGCCCCCACAGTCTGGTGCAGTGGGTGAGAGGGATTGTCCATGATGGATACAAGCTTTGCTAACATCCTCCTCTCACCCACCTCCTCCAGGGAGTCCAAAGAACAGTCCAGGACAGAACTTGCCCTCCTGACCAGTCTGTTCAGTCTCTTCCTGTCCCTCTCAGTGCTCCCTGCCCCCCAGCAGACCACTGCATAGAAAAGTGCAGATGCTACCACAGAGTCATAGAAAGTCCTGAGCAGAGTCCTGCACACTCCAAAAGACCTCAGTCTCCTCAGCAGGTGGAGACGACTTTGGCCCTTCTTGTACAGAACGTCTGTGTTTGTTGACCAGTCCAGTTTGTTGTTGAGGTGGACACCCAGGAATCTGAAGGACTCCACCATCTCAATGTCCAGACCCTGGATGTTCACTGGAACAGTCTGAGGTGTCCCCCTCCTGCGGAAATCCACGACCATCTCCTTTGTCTTACTGGTGTTGAACTGGAGATGGTTTGTGCCACACCAGTTGACAAAGTCAGTGATGACAGTCCTGTATTCCCGCTCATCCCCTGACGATACACATCCGACGATGGCTGTGTCATCAGAGAAGTGCTGGAGGTGACAGCTCCCAGAGTTGTAGCTGAAGTAAAATGGGAGGAGAGGTATGACAACACACTCAATCAGATGTGGAGCAACAACACCTGCTGTTTTTTTCTTTTTTTTGACCAATAAAAGTCAAGTATTATATTCTCCATCCCGCTATGTCACGAAGTGGAACCTGGTCTCACCAGTCTCACCAGGTCTGCTGGGTCAGAGTGCAGAGCTTTGTTAAGTACATCTCTGTCCCTGAAAACCTGATTACCACCGTGTAATCTGGAAGAATAAAAAGCCACAGTGATACACATTTACGGTTTAAAACTTGTATGATCCTCCAGCTGTAAACCTTAGCCAGTATCTACTTAAAAAAACAACCTAGACCTTTATTAAAGTCTACAAAATAATAAAGGAACTAAGACTAGACAAGAAAGAACAAATGGGTTGACAAAAAAAAGAAATAGATCAAATACAGATTAAAACTAAACTTTATAATTATTAAAAAATAAAATACACAAAATACACCCCTAGTACGCCCTCTATGTAAGGAGGTCAGGATTGCAGTTTGTTTTTGTCATCTCCTGTTGGCAGGGGTTTGGTGTGGCTGTTTCCTTTATCCGTATTGTAAAAAAAATCTAGTTGTCTTTCTAAATCCAATCAGATCTTCAAGTGAGCTAGGAATGTCACTGGACACTGACTCATCTACCACCTTTTAGACAAATGAGTCAGATGAAACTACTGTTAGAATTTATTGTAGATTTGGAGATGATTTGATGGAGTTGCAAAAAGAATCAAGAATTATGCTCATTGCAGTCATGAGGGAAAGAACAGTATCCATAGTATGAAGGTTTAAGCTTTGGCTTCTTTTGATAGTTGGTAAGAAAGGGGTCATGTACAGAGTAAAAATGTTCGTGTGATGGTTTTGAAGGAAGTTGCACCCAGATGTATGAAAGAGGACGTGTGCAGAGGGCGTGGTTGGAACTTTGTGGGGTGTTAGTTATTTCCGTCTATGATACTTGCATTTTTATTTTTAAGATTACCTAGGGCAGATGGGTATAAGAGATAGGTATAAGATTACCTATCTGCCCAGCAACAGCAAAACAGTATGATTGAATTAGTCCTTGAGCCAAGAACCAAAATTTCACATATCGGTACCACCTGGGTGGACAAATTCTAGTTGTGATTTTTTTATTGCTATACATCCCTACAATAAGTTTTTATATGATAGACCTTGGTAACTGGTAGCTTTATTGTAGTTATCACTCATTGAAGTAATAGAGTGCAGCTGTTCAAAAACGAAAAATCGCCTTCCTTCAAAATTAGCTTTCTTTCATTTTAACCTCTCATTTAGGTGTGTTTGAACTATTGGCTAGCCATAGAGACTTGTAATAACCCCCTAAGTAGTATTTCAAGTAATTTATCTAATACAGGTGTGTATATATAAGCTTCAATTAGCCAATTGTCAGGTCTAAATCAAGGTCTAAATTAAGGATATTTTTTTACTTAGAAGTAGAAGTAAAGTAAATGCAGACTAATAGCATTATAATAACACAACTTTAATATGACACTGACATATTTTAAATGCAGGAACTCATTATACAGTCATCCTGGCTGGTGCAGGGCAAGACGACATTAGCAACAAAATAAGATCTACTGATGTATACACTCTATACAATCATCTGAGAAAAACTCCAATTCCTATTCAAAGTCCTATTCTTTCCATAAGGTGGTTTTGCCCACCCAGGTGGTACCGATATGTGAAATTTTGGTTCTTGGCTCAAGTACTATGATACCTGAAAGAACTGCTCCACCATCAAATTGGGCCACTCCCACTTCATCAACTCATTTAATTAGACACAGGTTTGATTCATTTATAGAAAAGAGCAGTGTGACCCAAAAAGAGTGTGACTTTTAATGTGCTTTTGACTTTCTGTGTTGCTTTTGGAGTTAACAAAAATTCGCCTGTTGAGGAAAATAACAAAATGAGAAAAAATATAAAAAGCTACCCCTATGAAAAGTCTATCATATTTTAATTTACTTATATTGACCCTAAAAACAATTTAGTATATGTAAGGTTTTGCCCACCCAAGTGGTACCGACATCTGGTCTGGCTCAAGGACTAAATGTGTGTGTTAGATATGAATGTAGAATGCTTAAATCAACTCCTTATAAGGTAAACAGACCCATCTATGTGAGAGGTGAAAAAGAAACAGAAACCAGCCCACAAGCGAAGACAACACCCAGATTAGCAAACTCTTTGTCTAGATAGATGGAGCATCTACTATAAATGGTTTGAGGGAACCTTAGTCTTGGTTCTAAAGCCCTCAGACCTCTAAGCTGTCTGTTTGGTAGGATGAGCTAATTTTGAACCTGGAGATCTCTGTTTGCACATTTTTGACTCATTGTAGCTAATAAAATAGAGCTTCAACTGAGAACTCTTCTGAATCCTCGTCTTCTCTTCTTCACATCAACGACCACGCGGGAAAAGGGTAAGGAATTGGAGTCAGAGACTTTATAATGAGAGAGTCAGTACCCCTTAAAGTCATAGGAAAACCACCCTTTTTCCAACCCTACCTATTCAACTCCGACTCATACACATTCTGTGATTCTCCTAGAGTGGTTCTTTACACAGGCCCGTCAAGATCTCTAAACTCCTCACGTTGCCAGTGGAACCACACCCAGTCCCTGTGGCGAGCTTATCACCAACTGGTCAAACTTTTAGAGCTTATCTTAAACTGGAAACCACAGGCGATGGCTGAAATGCAGACCGACTGGTATCTACAGAGACTCACATTGGAGTTGTCATCTCTCAATCACAGAAACCCTGAGCCTGCTTTAGAAATGGGCTCCTTCAATCGACCTGCTGACCTTTTCCATTCTGATACCTCAAACTGTCTTAAAAAATAAAGGGTTAGGGTTATCCAATTACTTCACGGAGGGCAGAGTGGATTCAGTGTAAACCACTTCACAGCACTATCATCTAGAGCCAGACTATTAAATTAGTGACCTCATAGGTCAAATTTGATAAACAGGAAACCTTTAGGCGATCCCAACCCGACCAGTATCCGTGAATCCAGTAAATAACAGAGAAATTTAACAGCTTGTAATGTGCCATTTAAATAAGCTTGTGAGTGAGCCATGCTACCTTTATCATATCGGTGTAAGAGTTGCACATGCCCACACTGATCAGAATAGAGTTTGACATTAGAGTGACTGACATTTGGAGGTTATTAAGTTTGAACCTGTTTGGTCTTTTTTCATGTTAACTTTTTACATACAAAGCAGAAAACCATCACTGATTTGCCTCACTGAAGCCATAGTCATATGTGATACCCTCATAAATGAGTGAAGGAACTTTATTTTGGAAACAGCAAACACTTTATAAAGTGATGTATTAAGCACAATTTTTTTTATTTTTCATAATTTATTTTAATGGTTGAATGCCAGAAAGTCATCGGTATGCATTACTATGTATTTGTTATGGGGACCGGAACCTTTGGTGAGCGGCCAGTTGCACTGCTGCACGATAGGGTGAGAGGCAAGCGACTTCCGCCCACCGGCAGTTCAGTGAATGGAGGAGACACAAGGAGTTCATACAGCCTCATTTCAGTACACCTTTACTTTGTTTTACAGGTTGGTTCACTGTGAAAATACGATGACTAAGATCGTAAGCATTGGCATGAATGTGGGGATGTGTTAGGACACTTGAATGACAAAGTTTTAAGTTTTAAGAGTGTTAGAATGCCCGCGGTTCGCCATGTGATTTTACGTTGCTAGCGACTCTAGCGGCTAACGTGCTATGACGCGGCAGATACGAAGGCGTCGGTGTTTTGCTGCGTTATGTTTCGGACACGCGAATGTGCCATGTTGACGGTTATTCCTGACATTCGAATACTTTTCTAAAAGGTTATCAGAACATTTGACTGATGTGTAGAGTTTTGATAAGGATGTCGTACAGGTTGTTTTGTGTATGACATTGTTTATGCTGATGTGGTTAACAAATGTTTACATTTATATCCTCTTTCCACATACATATACACACACCCACACACAAACACATATATATACACACACACACATACATCCATACACACACATACCTAAACCACACAAACACACATAGGAAAAACCTAACAAAGGACAGATCCAGAGATATTCAGTCGATATTCATTCAGAACGGGAAATATTTTATTATTGTTGTTTACTGTCTGACTGTGTGGTCGATTGATTGGTTGATTTGAGATGGTTATTGTCAACTATTGTGAATAAATCTGAGTTCAGTGAATGGAGGAGACACAAGGAGTTCATACAGCCTCATTTCAGTACACCTTTACTTTGTTTTACAGAAACAATCTTCATTGTTGCGTGGTGCTCGGTAATGCCCGGGACCCGTAACAAATTGTGGGGGCTCGTCCGGGATCAGCGCCAGCTGTTGGTTGGATGCTGATCCAGTGATTCAAGAACCACGAGACTGAGGTGGCGAGACGTGACTGCGGACCAGGAGTCAGCCGTGACTGTCCAAGGGTGGAGATAAGGATAAAGATCTCACCAAGGAGCGGCACAGCTGAGTTGGGATTCAACGCACGTCAGTCGCCGAGTAGCAACGCTGCTGGTGTGCCAAGCCAGCATTTCCCACAACGAAACATCGCAGTAACCCCTGAGCCAAGCACGCCATGTCCCGGGTACGGAAGGAGCTGGTGTGGAACATCAGGAGAGGTTTATTCAAGCTGTCAGGTGCCAAGCTACGTCAGATAGTAACAGACATCGCATCAGACAGCTCAGAGACTGAACAGCTGAGTGCGACCGATGAGGAGGAGTGCATGGACTACATCATCTCCTACATGCAGTCTGACGCCCTTCAAGGAAGTGAGGATGAAGGTGTCAGTAAACTGCTGGTGCTAAACGACGTGATTAACCAGATGATGAGCGAGGCGGAGTGGCCAGCCGTCGCGACGACCCCTATGGAGGCCAGTGCCGACCCCACCCCACCTCAGACAGACCACACATCACTATCACCCAGCCCTCATGTCACCGACGCCGTTATGCCATCCCCTCCACATCCCATCCCCCCTGCCCACACGACCCCATCAGACTACACCTCATCATCACCCTTCCCCCTGGTCAGCACCACTGTTATGCAGCCCTCTCCCCTTCTCACTCTCCCTGTCGACACAGTAGCCCAGCCGGTGGGGGAACTGAAGATGCTGTATGAGGAGCTGGGAAAGAAACTGAGGCAGTATGAGGCTACGGCTGCATTCCCCGCCCCTATACACAGCCACCAAGGTGGACCAGCGTTCAACCCCCCTTCACAGAGAGACCCGGAGAGAATGGTTCCTCTTAAAGACTTCCCCTACCTGCAGCGACGAGAGTTCAAGGTTCATGGGGGCCAAATTGGGGACCAGAGCTCTGAGGTCAGCTATAGTAACCTCAGTAAGCAGATCGATGAAGGAGTCAAAGAAGGCTTCGCCGACGTAGAAGTGGTCCGGGGCGTATTGAGGATCATCAAACCCGGCGCATTCAAAGACATGTTGTCAAACAAGGATGACTTGGCCGTCCCTGAACTCAAGGTCTTTCTCAGGTCTCATCTGGGGGAGAAGGCTACTACGGAGATGTTTCAGGAGCTGATGTGTGCCCGGCAAGCCGAACACGAGTCACCACAGCAGTTCTTGTACCGCATGATTGGACTCAAACAGAGACTACTGTTCCAGTCAAAGCAGGCCAACACTGACATTTCGTACGACCCCAAGACCATCCAGGAGGTCTTCCTCAACACAATCTATCAGGGCCTGGGACCGAAACACAGCGACCTCCGACAAAGACTGAGACCCCTTGTATCGAATAGCCAAGTCACCGACGAGGAAATTCTCGGGCAGATGACAAAAATGATCAGCGACGAGAATGAACATCAGCGCAGACTCGGTCAGCTTCCCCGCCAAAAGTCAAGCCACGCCCACAGCGCCAAGGTGGAAACAGGTGGACAGAATGACAACAAACAGGGAGGCTCTGCAGCAGATAACAAGAACACCCAGACCATACAGCAGCTTAGTGCGCAGGTGGAGACCCTGACACAAATGGTGGCCGCTCTGATGGACCATCAAGTAAACAGCAGCCAGGTGCCACCGCCATTCCAAGTACCAGCCCAGCCTCCGTCGTATCACCCCCTCCACTCACCCTCCAGTCACACTCCTCCCCTGCCATCATCCGCCCGCCCATCTCCCCATACCTCATCACAGCACTCATTCCAGCCACCCCCCAATGTCAACCCCCAACCCCCTTTCCAGGAAAGGCGAAGGTCAGCTCGTTGCCAAAAATGTACAGAAGAGAATTTGCAGGAGTGCAGCCACTGCTTTGTGTGTGGTGAAACAGGACACCGGGCAGTAGGATGCTTGAAGCGGACCAGGTTTCAGGGAAACGAGACCCGGTCTCTGCCGAGGGACAGTCAGAGACCGGCACGCAACTTCAGTCCCAACCAATAAACCCCACCTCTCAACGCCCATCAAAACTGTCCGGACCCCGCAAACAACACCCAACCCAAACCCTCACCTGTCAGAGTGGAAACAAGTGCCAAACGCCCTTAGTGGGGAAGAGAAGCCAGCTGAAATGCTCAATCAATGGGCACCCTGCAACGGTCCTGTTCGACACTGGCTCGCAAGTGAGCATAATTGACAGAGCGTGGGCTAGCACCCACATCCCCAGTTACCAAGTGAGGGCGCTACAAGAGCTCTTTGAACATGACCTGGAGGTCTTTGCAGCGAATGGCCAGTCTATCCCCTACGACGGGTGGGTGGAACTGACTGTCAACCTCAATGGAAACAATGACCCAGACCTCATAGTCCAAGCGCCCTTCCTGGTCAGCCAGTTGCCCCTATCCCAGCCATTGTTAGGGGCCAATGTACTTGAACAGGTCATCAAAAGACAAGAGTCCTCGGGTGCGGCGGTAGCCACACTGCTCAGCCTCCTACGCAGAGCATTCGGGATGGAGGAAGAACAAGTGGTTGCCATGGTCCACTGCATCCAAGCCCCCCAAAAGACATTGTGTGACCCCGCCACGGTTAGAGTGGGCAGAGACAATATTGTGGTTCCGGCCGGGAAGGCAGTACATGTGCGGTGTAGGGTCCCCCCCAACTTTGACACTTCTGATCCCCTTGTCCTGTATGAGCCTGCAGATGGGAACCCTGTCCTGGGGCAGTTGAGCATAGGTGAGGGCCTCATAGAAATCAACCACGCAGGGCGACCCCATGTTAAAGTGCCCATTTCTAATCACTCAAAGCACGATGTCATCCTGCCAAAGAGAACGCCCTTAGGTGTCATCCAGAATGTCACCAAGGTCCTCGAGACAGAAACAGCAGAGTCACACCGAGCGGACGTCACCCTGACAACTGCAACGGCAGAGGTTGCCCACACTGCCTCCCCCAGTATAGCCTCCATTGAGCCCTGGCTGCCGCCTGTCGACATCAGCCACCTGAGCCCCGAACAGCAGCAGGTGGTAGAGAAGTTGCTCTGTGAGGAGTCAGGGGCCTTTGCCAGGGACAGTGATGACATCGGTTGCATCCCCTCACTCCAGATGGAGATAAGACTCAAGGACGACATCCCAGTGCAAAAATCCTATGCATCTATCCCGAAACCACTCTACAAAGAAGTGAAGGAGTATGTGCAGGAGCTACTTGTGAAAGGATGGATCGTAAAGTCCCGGTCCCCCTATGCAGCCCCTGTCATATGTGTGAGAAAGAAGGATGGGTCCCTGCGCCTATGCATCGACTACCGGCTTCTTAACAACAAGACAGTGCCAGACCGACACCCCCTCCCCCGGATCCAGGATCTCACTGACTCACTGGGAGGGTATGGCTGGTTTTCGATACTTGACCAGGGCAAGGCCTATCACCAAGGATTTATGGCTGAAGAGTCAAGGTACATGACAGCGTTCACGACCCCGTGGGGGCTGTACGAGTGGGTCCGGATCCCCTTTGGATTATCCAACGCCCCAGCAGCATTTCAAAGGAGTATGGAGGAGATGCTCGACACGCTCCGAGATGAATGCTGCATCCCTTACCTCGACGACGTCTTATGTTTCTCAAAGTCATTCACGCAGCATGTGGAGGTACTGCGCAAAGTACTCCAGGCTCTCCAGCGTCATGGCGTAAAACTGAAACCAGAGAAGTGTGAGTTGTTCCGGAAAGAAGTCCGCTATGTTGGCAGGCTGGTGTCTGCCGATGGAGTGAGGGTGGACCCCAAGGACTTGGAGGCTGTGCGGGTATTGAAACACAGAGCACCAAAGACAGTCGGAGACGTGAGACGACTATTGGGCTTTCTGAGCTACTACAGGAGCTTCGTACAAGATTTCTCACGGATAGCCCAGCCTCTGTATGACCTGTTGAAAGTACAGACTGACAATCTCCCGCCCAAAATCACCCGAGGCAAGACAAAGTCCCCTCAACAGTCCTCTCACACTCCAGTCGTGTGGAACGAGAAACACCAGCAGGTACTGGAACGTCTAATAGACATGCTGATGGAACCCCCAGTGTTAGCATACCCCGATTACAATCAACCCTACACACTCCATACGGATGCATCCCAGGAAGGTCTTGGAGCAGTCCTTTATCAACACCAGGATGAAAAGCTGAGGGTGATTGCCTACGGTTCACGCACACTGACCCCAGCGGAGCAGAATTACCACCTGCACAGCGGCAAGCTAGAGTTCCTGGCACTAAAGTGGGCGGTATGTGATAAATTCAGAGACTATTTGTTCTATGCCCCTCACTTCACTGTCTTCACAGACAACAATCCGCTCACGTATGTCCTAAGCACAGCCAAGCTCAATGCGGTGGGCCACCGGTGGGTGGGGCAGCTCGCCGATTTTCGCTTCGACATCAGATACCGGCCAGGCAAGATGAACATCGATGCCGATACCCTGTCCCGTTGCCCCCTTGACATCGAGACCCTCATGACGGAGTGCTCTGAGGAGCTATCGGACGAGGCCGTGTGCACTGTCTGGGAAGGAACCCGGAGAGCTCAGCAGAAGGACGTTGCCTGGGTCGCAGCCCTCAGCCTTGCATCCCAAACTCAGCCCCGCATGGAGCCACTGCAGGCTATAAGTCATGATGAACTGGTTAAAGAACAAAGAAAAGACCCGGCAATTGGAAAGGTCATGGAGTTAAAGGACAGCAACACAACACCGACAGAGTACAACAAGAACAACTGGGACACAGACACCATGAGGCTACTAAGGGAGTGGAGCAAGTTGCATATTGAGGACGGCCTATTGTACAGGAAAACCACAGGCCGAAGACAGCTGGTATTGCCGGCCACATACAAGCAACTAGCCCTCACCTACCTGCATAACAACATGGGCCATGTTGGTGTTGAAAAAGTCCTGACCCTGGCAAGAGAGCGCTTCTATTGGCCATTCATGAAGAGAGAGATAGAGGAGTATGTCACCAGAAAGTGCCCCTGTCTGAAACAGAAGAAGCCAGCAGTGCATGAAAGAGCGCCCATGGGCAGTGTTACATCCAACTCGCCCCTCGAACTGGTGTGCATCGACTTCCTCCATCTGGAGCCCTCCCGTGGTGGATGTGAGTATATTCTGGTGGTGGTCGACCACTTCACCAGGTTTGCACAAGCCTACCCCACCCGTAACAAAGCTGGTAAGACGGCGGCCGACAAGCTGTTCAATGATTTTATTCCCCGGTTTGGCTACATGTCCAAACTCCACCATGACCGGGGAGGAGAGTTCGAAAACGAGTTGTTCCGGTCCCTGAGAAAACTAGCCGGGGTGGGTCACTCCAGAACCACTCCCTATCACCCCCAAGGAAACCCTGTGGAGAGACTAAACCGCACACTGTTACAAATGCTCAGGACGTTGGGAGAGAAAGAAAAGGGGAATTGGAAAGATCACCTGCCTCATGTTGTTCACGCATATAACTGCACGAAGCACGAAGCCACCGGGTTTTCCCCCTACTATTTGATGTATGGCCATCATCCACGCCTCCCCGTCGACCTTCTGTTTGGCCTCATAGCCGACGGAGAAACAGAAACCCACCAAGGATATGCCAACAAATGGGCAGGAAGGATGACCGAGGCTTACAGGATAGCGAACGAAAACAGCCAGCAGTCCAGCAGTAAGGGCAAGAAGTACTACGACAAGCGCAGCAGAGGTGTGACTCTTGAGCCTGGAGATAGGGTCCTGGTGCGTAACCTCAGTGAGAGAGGTGGACCTGGTAAACTCCGATCCTACTGGGAGCAGACCATCTACATTGTAAAGGAGAAGGTTGGAGACAATCCTGTTTACAAAGTCGCCCCTGAGACAGGAAACCGCCCTACTCGCACCCTACATCGGAACCTGCTATTGCAAGTAAATGATCTGCCAGTGGAACCACCACAAAGTCCAGCCACCAGCACGCGTGGGTCGCACAAGAAAGTTGAAAGACACTCTGAGTCTGTAAAACCCACAGAACAGGCACCGAGCCCAGACACAAGTGACTCGGAAGAAGAGGGTGGTGTGTATCGCTACTGGCTGCGACTACCAACCAGAACTGCCAGTCCCTCACCAGACCGGGACGTAATTCAAGAGTCACAAGGGAACATGAACCATGGACTTCACCAGGAAGAAAGAGTTGACGTCAGACCTGAACAGGGAGTCAACGCGGAACCTGAACAGAACAGCGAAAACAACATGGAAGAGGAACCAGAAGTATACCGTGAGGCTGAACAGGACATGGATCAGCCCCAGCTCGATGATGATCACCAGGTACGTGAAGTCGTCTGCCTGGGGGAAGACATCGCAGAGCCACTCCGGCCGGAACACCCAGCCCCCGTGAGACACTCCACCCGGGTGAGAAAGCCTGGCTACATGTTCACCTACCCCTCTCTGGGTCAACCAGCCTACCAGCGCCGCCCCAGCGTGAATGCAGTGGGAATTCATCCGACGCATTGGCCCCAGCTACAGTACCCTCAGCACCATTTCCCTCAGCACTATCCCCTCCCCTTCCAACCCCCCATGTCCCCGGCCTTCACACCACATTCATTCCCATACACTACATATCCACTCCCATACACCGCATACCCAGTACCTTGTTTTTGAACTGAAGTGAGACACTTGAAGTGCCACAGACTATGCACACGTTAAGGACATTCGATGCCTACGTTGGGAGTGCCTTTGTTCTCATCTTTTCTACATGAGTGAAGCCGTTTGGTGAACTTTGAACTGTGAGGTTTTCTATTTCTTTAGGTCAAGTGTCGGGAGCCACTTCTGTTTGTCGGGGAGACTGTGATACCCTCATAAATGAGTGAAGGAACTTTATTTTGGAAACAGCAAACACTTTATAAAGTGATGTATTAAGCACAATTTTTTTTATTTTTCATAATTTATTTTAATGGTTGAATGCCAGAAAGTCATTGGTATGCATTACTATGTATTTGTTATGGGGACCGGAACCTTTGGTGAGCGGCCAGTTGCACTGCTGCACGATAGGGTGAGAGGCAAGCGACTTCCGCCCACCGGCAGTTCAGTGAATGGAGGAGACACAAGGAGTTCATACAGCCTCATTTCAGTACACCTTTACTTTGTTTTACAGGTTGGTTCACTGTGAAAATACGATGACTAAGATCGTAAGCATTGGCATGAATGTGGGGATGTGTTAGGACACTTGAATGACAAAGTTTTAAGTTTTAAGAGTGTTAGAATGCCCGCGGTTCGCCATGTGATTTTACGTTGCTAGCGACTCTAGCGGCTAACGTGCTATGACGCGGCAGATACGAAGGCGTCGGTGTTTTGCTGCGTTATGTTTCGGACACGCGAATGTGCCATGTTGACGGTTATTCCTGACATTCGAATACTTTTCTAAAAGGTTATCAGAACATTTGACTGATGTGTAGAGTTTTGATAAGGATGTCGTACAGGTTGTTTTGTGTATGACATTGTTTATGCTGATGTGGTTAACAAATGTTTACATTTATATCCTCTTTCCACATACATATACACACACCCACACACAAACACATATATATACACACACACACATACATCCATACACACACATACCTAAACCACACAAACACACATAGGAAAAACCTAACAAAGGACAGATCCAGAGATATTCAGTCGATATTCATTCAGAACGGGAAATATTTTATTATTGTTGTTTACTGTCTGACTGTGTGGTCGATTGATTGGTTGATTTGAGATGGTTATTGTCAACTATTGTGAATAAATCTGAGTTCAGTGAATGGAGGAGACACAAGGAGTTCATACAGCCTCATTTCAGTACACCTTTACTTTGTTTTACAGAAACAATCTTCATTGTTGCGTGGTGCTCGGTAATGCCCGGGACCCGTAACACATACAGACACTAACTTTGAGGCAATACTTCAGGCTGGCTGATGATATTTTTTTAATGAGTAAAACTTAAGTAATCACTTACAGTCACCAAGTCGGAAAAACCTTTGGGTTTCCATGTTGGTAAAACTGTCTGGCCTCATTGAGCATGACTGTTTTCATATTCATTTCAGAGTTAGTTCAACAGATGAATGAACCCCAAACCAACAAACAACACTTAGAATTATCAGTCATACTTTTAATATTTTCTACCTCAAAGATGGTCAAGTTTTCTCACCTGTTTTAGAGCTTCAGGATACTGTGTGAGGAAGCAAAAAGATTGTCCACAGCAGCATGCTCAGAGTTTTTATAGGTTATCTCCAAAAGGCAGAGCAGCACTGTGATCATGTGATTTCACAGAAAGCTTTTAGTTGGAAAGTTCCTCCCCCTGCTTTTTTTTAGAATATTAACTGGTAATTTATTGACGGTCCCTTATCCAACACCTGATGTTGACCGTTAACAGCAAGGGTGCTGAGTAGATTCAACAGGGCTGCTGTTGCTATTCCCGGTTATGAAGAGTGAGAAGACACCGGTAGATCCTCAGTGAATGTCCGTCGGATATCAAACCTAAAACTAACTTCACCAAGACAACCCTGTGTGTGAAACTCCCACATTCCTCGCAGGAAAGTTTCCTTATCCGGTCCCAGGACACAGTGTGGTGAGACGCCTCCTCCTCTTGTTTTATTTTGGCTGGACTTCCTGTGTTTCCTTGTTTGCCTGGTCTGGCTTTACTCTCTTCCAGAGCTTCCTCCCCTCTCCTGGTCGCTTAGGCTGAGTGACACTTCACACCTGCTCCACATCTCCAATCAAGGCACTTTAAGAAGCCTGCAGCCCTCAGTCTCAGCACCTGAGTATTGTCTACCCTTCCTAGTGGTATAGACACGTCTCCTGGCCTTCCTTCTTGTAAGAGTATCAGTAACTTTGCTCCTAGTAATTCTGTGCATGTTCACTTACCTTCCTCTCCTCTGGTTTTTCCTGCAGTGTCTCCAGCCCACACGACAGCCAGCCAACCAGCCTACAGGACTTCCTCTTTTTGCATTTACAACCCTTGTTTGGACATTAAATTACACCTTAAGTTGATCTCTGTCTCCGTGTCTGCTTCTGGGTCCTCACAACTCACCAGCCACTCCACACACAGGATATAAATTTTTCCAGACTTGTTAGCACTTTAAGGTTACCTAACTGACCCGACCGGAGGTTAACCAAACCTCTGGCTCTTCATGGTTGGTCAATTCGGAGAACAGAGACGGAGCTTTTATTACCTTTCAAACTGACTCAATCACTGACCATCTAAATAATCATTAATGCCTCAATCCAGGTCTCCCATTTGAGATTTACCATCTTAACAGACCCAAGGAAAGGTCTGAGGAGCAGGACACTGACCTCCAGACCTCTGTCGTAAAACCCTGCTCAACCATACTCTGATAAGAACTGCATTCCTTTGGTGAAAGAATACAAATAACTGATCATGACATCTTATGCATGTAGCAATGTACTAATCTGCTTAATCATGAAATTTGTGTTAAAATGAGATGTGTCCCATTTTTCTATGTGCTCCAGATCCCAAGTTATCACCCTGACAGAATAAATCCTTATTCTTCAGTTTCTTTAGACCAACAGCTTTTGAGGCTACTTCATGAACTTTAAGAGTTAAATTCATTGACTATGAATTATAACTTTACTCAAGTAACAGAAATGGTTGGTTTATATCTTAATCATTTATTTAGTATTTTTAACCATTAGGTGGTTATAATGTCACTGAATAATCTGAATGTGAGTATTTAGAATCCATTATTAATCATGATGAAGTTCATTCACGTGTTTACTCTTTTGTTGTTCACAGTTTCTATGTGTTAGCATCTGTTTTTTTTTAGAGTAATTTAGTATGATCAATGTGATACTTGAAACAAAATGAGAATGTTTGATGTGATCCTACATTTCATTCATACGTGTTTAGTATCAAATCATTTATCATGAAACCAAACATTCAATGATATTAATCAAAGTGAGTGAGTATAAGATCTGACTCTTTTACCAGCCAAAAGTATATTTTAGATCCAATAATTAGGGATCCAAGAGGTCTCCTCTGCAGTTGGAGACCCCATGAACCCTCTTCTTTCTCCTCACAAACACACCAGAGACACTCCCTGTGTGAGAGGATAAACCCATAAAGGAGGGTTGCTCACTCTCTCTTACGCTCTAAGGTCCTTACACACCGGCGAATTTGCGGAGCGAAGCGAAAAAGCGAGACGAAAATTGCGAATATTTGCCGGTCCGAAAAATCGCTTTCGCCTATACACACCGGGCTCGAAGCGAATATGCGTATATTTTTGCAAAGCGAATTAATAAAGTCGCTTTGCGGCACGGAGGAGAGGAGATGCAGGGTGGTCCTGTACCGCAATTACCGGTGGTGGTGTGTGTCGTGTGAACGGCTGCTGATTGACATGTCTAGCATTATGAGCGAGGGAGAAAGAGGAGGAAAAGCTGTGAGAGAGGCGAAGGCTGAGCAGTGATCTTTAGCTGCAGATCATCGGCATGTCAAAATGATGAGGAGGTCACCCTGTGAAGTGTGCATGACACCTGTCTCCTAAGGAAGACATGAGAGTGTCATCTTGTGAGGAAACTACTTCATTAGTAATTAGAAAGAGTTTTGGATGCACCTCAGCTGCCTTTCTCTGCGTTTTCATAATCTCAGACTTCTCCCTCTCCTCCAGCCGTATGGGTCTGTGATGTCATCAACAACATGACTTTTGATTGGCCAGAGGTCTAGCAGGTCCAGATATTCGCCTGCGAATATCCGAAAAATTCGACACAGGAGCGAAAAAATAAAAGCGGCTTTTTTTTAAATGGTTTCCACTGGCCATCGAATCTCTTTTTCTGAGTCATTTGCGTGATTTCAAAGTCACCTCTGAACGCCAGCCAGCAGGCCCAAAGTCATCCTCTGTGCCAGAGTTTGTGGTGAGATGATAGGAGCATCCAAAGGAAAATCTGAAGGATCCACAAGCGTTGTTTTTTGATGGAACCGCTGGTAGCTGTTCCATCTTCTCCAAAGACCAGTCTTACTTAAGTATGCAAACCTCCAGAGCTCCAAACAGGGCTGATGCTGTCTCATGCGGTCAAAACTCAGATATTCAATTATTCTCATCAGGTTCAAGCTAGTGTAGGTTGTTATGTTAGAGCATATTCACTCACTATCATTAACTTTAGTGCTCCAAGCCTGACTCAGAATCTTTTATTAGTCACCTATTATTATAGGTGAATCCTTCCTGCACATCACTAAATCATACCTCAAATGTGGTTTTGACATACTTAAAGTAAAAATGTAGATTTCTGATGTATGACTGTAAAATGACACCACCAATTACAATCTCACCATGTATAATTTCAGGTTGATGATGCAGTTATTTAATTTTGTTGGGTAAGAATTGAACCTTTAATAAAAACTAAAGAAATCTGTGAGTTGAAACTTGATTTAGAGACCTGATATCATCTCTGGAAATCAACTTTGGCACACTAACACTATCATCAAAAGACAATAACAAAGCACATAAGATAAATGATCATGAATATAATTGGTGCAGGCCATGAAACAATCTTTTGGGAACAAGATGTTATCTTGTGTGCATACGATAACTTGGTCCAACAAGGTTTTTACTTTTGTACATAAAAAACAATCATTTGTACAAAAAACAGATTTGACTTGTGGAACAAGATACCTCTGTTGTGCATACAAGATAAACTTAATTCTGTAAGTTTTGCATACACAGACAATTAGCTTGTTCCCACAAAGTTACAACTGATGCTCAAAATATTTAATCCATTTAAGAAGATAAAGTAAGATAATTCCCTTTAGACTACAATTAGAGAGATTTTTGACTTTTTTTGGACTTAATAATCTTGTTACCACATGACACCAACTGGTGCACAGAGAATGGTAACTCAACAAGATAATAACACATGTGAAGACACAATTGACCTCTGGGAATAAGTGATAATCTTGTGACATAGAACATATCATCTCTAAGAGGTCATATAAACCCTTTACAACCCTCTCAGACTGCAGCCCTGCCAGTCGTACTCAAAACTAAGATATGAAGTGCTTGATTAAAATCTGTTCTCAAAAACAGTCCAAAGTACAAACTTCTGTGTGCAACTTCAAACAAACATCTGCGGTTTCAAGACTGGTGTGGTTTGCACGAGAAAGGACAGCCTCTTTAGTTACTTTAGTGACTGACTGACCTAACCCTGACTGGTGCACAGACACAGATGCAGTCTGGAAACTGCAGCCTCCAGCTCTGCAGACACAACTCTGCTCAGGCTCTAATTATTCTGATTTTCAAATGAGCTCGGGGAGGGGGAGCAGTTGTCACATGTGCCTTCATGAAAACCCCCTTGCTGAAAGAGAAAGCAAAAATGCAGGAGACAGTTTCCTTAAAATCATGTGACCTGAGGAGGACCTGCCCTCCCTGCAGTCTACAAATATAAACTCTGCTCTTTGTTCTCTAAGCATTCTCGGAGAGTATTCTGAAGCTGACAGGTAGGAAACAGATTCAATACTCTAAGAAATCAATATCTCCTACTATAAACATTCAATAATATACCTGAAACAGTTTGTCGCTAAAATAAGTCAGGCTTTTGTGAAATTTTTTTATAGTGATGCAATAGAGTACAACTGTAGTATGCGTAGTTTGCAACACTTTATTATTTAAATGCAATCAGAGTATACTTTTGGAGGACCTGTTTTTTAAATATACTCATTTGTTATGAACTAATTTGAAAAGTTAGATGGATAAAAACTTGTTCAAAACAATCTGAATCTGATTGAGTGTTTAAAAAATAGAGACATAAGTGTGAATCTGGTATTTTACTGTCTTTTTGTTAAAAATGAACCAAACTTAAATCTCATTAAACTGTTGATGGATTTCACTGTTAGTGTGGAAAAACTCTTTTAAATTTCAGATTTTTAAAAAGGACATTTTACGACTTTAGGAGTTCAGTAATTTGAAGTTTCTTTCTCTGAGCCATGAACAGTCAAATACCTCTTTGCTTTGTTTTGAAGCCACCCCCCATTACAGTCCAGTACACTTGAGAATAACAATGCTCTGTGGCTAAAGAGCTAATTCTGACGCAGCTTGTTGTCACACAGCACACACCAGCCAATCAGCATCTTCGAATCATGATAAGAAAAGCCCCTTTATGATGACAGTTAATCATAAACAAACTGTTCCAGTTTTAGACTCTGAAAGTATTCTATTAGTCTGAAGGCCAGTGAACATTTTAGTACATCAGTATGCTGACACCTTTTACACTTGAATGCAGTATTTTTTATTCTGTCTTAATAATGTGAGGACTCTAAGACTGCCCAGACTGATCAGAATGGAGTTTCACATTAGAGTGACTGACATTTGGAGGTTATTAAGTTTGAACCTGTTTGGTCTTCAAGTTTTTCCCTTTTAACTTTTTACATACAAAGCAGAAAACCATCACTGATTTGCCTCACTGAAGCCACAGTCATACAAAAACTAACTTTGAGCCAATACTTCAGGCTGGCTGATGATATTTTTTTAATGAGTAAAACTTAAGTAATCACTTATAGTTAACAAGTTTGAAAAACCTTTGGGTTTCCATGTTGGTAAAACTGTCTGGCCTCATTGAGCATGACTGTTTTCATATTCATTTCAGAGTTACTTCAACAAAATGAACCCCAAACCAACAAACAACACTTAGAATTATCAGTCATACCTTTAATATTTTCTTCCTCAAAGTTGGTCAAGTTTTCTCAACTGTGTCTGAGCTTCAGGATGCTGTATGAGGAAGCAGGAAGAGTGTCGAAAGCAGCATGCTCAGTGTTTTTGTAGGCTATCTCCAAAAGGCAGGGCAGCGCTGTGATCATGTGATTTCATAGAAAGCACTCAAACAACACTCAAGTTAGAGCAAAAACAGAATGTAGCAGGGTGAGCCCTGCAGCTTCTTATTACTAGAGATGCACTGATCCATTTTTTTCCGATCCAATCTGATACAGATACCTGGGCTGAGCGTATCTGCCGATCTTCAAAACCGATCCAATACTACTGTTGAATGAATGAATGAACTGTATACCTTGCCCTGTGAGTGAAGGCATCAGGCTTGACAATAGCCTTTTTAAAAAAAGATAACAAATGAATTAATCTTACCTCTTTTTGTGAATGTTAGTAAAATAGCTTCTGTCTTAGAGATAATTTTAGCTTGCTTTTTTGTGCTGGGAATTGTTATCACTCATTGTGGCAACAGATGAAAGGCACTGCTGACACAGTACATGCGTTTGGTCTACATCATCCTTCTTGTAACCAAAACAAATCCAGATAACTGACATCTATTCTTTTGGTAACAAGTCTTCGTTTTCGGTGGTTTTCTCTTGTTTGTTGCTAATTTTGCAATCGTTGTTGTTGTTACCAGTGTTGTGCAGAGAAACACATGTCTGCCAAGAATTGCATGCACCTCACAGAAATGTGCACCAGTTATAGAAGAGAGATCCACGGAAATGTACAATTTAAAACCCATACGATTCATATTTGTGGGGCTAAACAGTAATGAGTTATGTTCCGAAAGTAATTCTCGGCAGGCATGCGTTTCTCGGCACAACACCGGCAGGCAGCAGCGACTCACTCCATGTGCACAGCATGTGCAGGGGCGTGGTTTCCTCTGCTCCTATATCTCAGGCTCTGCAATGTGACTGTTGTGCACACAGTGATGCTCAAACTACATATAGTGCAGCCCTGATTTAGTGCAAAAGGATAGTCAACAGAATCGCTGTGTTGCTGTGTATAATATGAATTAAAAGAAAAGAAAGAACGACAGAAATAACTTGACATAATTCAGCTGGCATATGTTTCAACTTTACCAAACTCCATTTATTGTTTTATTTACTTTGCTTAATTTTTTCCATAATTTAGCTTTGCTTTTACTGATACTGTGTCTCAAGCTTGTACAGCACTTTGGTCGACTACAGTTGTTTTAAAATGTGAAATTAAACTTTGCTTGTCCTCACACATTCTGGCATGTTGATAAGGGGTTAAAACATCTGAATGTAATGTAAAATCAGAGAACACTAAATAAAGAGCTGATAGAGAGCCAAAAGAAATGAGAGACAGCTCACTGCAAAGTCAGACTAACTGACCTTGCTCTTTGAGAAAAACTGTAATCCCAATCACCATGTAAAGCCTTTAAATAAAGACAACAGGAGCATCGATGGCCAGATTACAAAGCCTGGAGAATGACTGCGTCTGACTGTGTCAGGTCAGGTGTGTGATCCCAGAGCAACAAACAGTTTCTGACCGCAAGGCTTACGTTTTTCATGGTGTTATTTGCACCATTATTGACATCACTTACCTTGTTGTTTGCAGTATCTATTTTTTCTGGTTGTATAATATATTTGCTTTCATGCAGCATCTTTAAAGTTATCTCCAACCTGCTGCAAAAGCATGTCAGCCAAGTCACTCCAGGATCAAGCACCCTGGGTGCTCAGCACTAAAGTGACCCTCTTTAACTGCCTAGATTTCTAAACTGCATTACACTAAAAAAACTTAAAAACCTCACACAGTTATAAAGGTTCTCCCTCACACTTTTGTTTTCTAAAGACAGAAAACAAACAGTGGGTAGGATTTTCTGAACAATGAGAAACATTTTCAATAGTTTCTGCAGCAATTTAAAAATGAAAAAAAGTGAAGTGTTGTGGAAATCCACAAATGTTTGCAGAACAGGTCCAGGCAGTGTTTTATCATACAGTAATAAAATACTAAAAACTACACAGAGGCTTCTCATAAGTGGAGATAGCTGACTTTTTTCTTTTCTCATTTAGAAATCTGAGAAGCTGCTCCATCCTCTGATTACTGTGAAGACACAACATGGCAATGTGAGTACTGAGTCATGAATTCAGATTTGACTAATTATTTACCACTTTTGTGAAATTTTAATGATGAGATGACGTAATAATGGGCACTAAATGAGCTCCTAGATGCTGCTTAAAAAAGACTAAATTTGCCATCTAAAGTGGTTATTCTATCAAAAAATGTCTCTCTGGGGCGTTTGGGGCCAAAAACAATAACTTCAGTTTTAAGCAGCAAAGAATTTCGGGTCATATGGGTCTTAACATCTTTGAGGTTTTTTTCCCTGTTGTGTTATCCAAAGGGATTCATTGAACAGTTAAATTGTCATCTTTCAAACAGCGAAACCTCATGGACTGTTCCTACAAAATATAATATGGTCCAAGAACTAACATTTGAGGTACTCCATGGTTAACAGAGAACTATTTATTTTCAAGTGTATACTGATAGTGATCTGCTGAATGAGATTTAAAGTTAAAGATTAAAGTCATGGTTTTGGTCTATGTATAAGGTTGTGAAGGCCAATTGTACCAAATGCAGCACAAAGATCTGAATACTCAAAGTACTATGGTTTTAAGGACTTTAAGTTTAATGTCAAAAAGATTTAAAAAAAAAAAAAAAAAGATTCAAACAGAAATTTAGCAGTTTCTTTTACTTCTTTTATGAGTGATAAGAGATTTGTTTGATTCCAGGGGCTGAACTAAAACTATCATGTAATGAGGCTGATTATCTTTACTATGACTGTCATGTTTCTGGAGAGCTTATGTTTGATTTAAATTTCAGTAAAGGACTTGTTGAGCTAATGTCTTTACTTTTCTAAAGGAACAGCTCCTCCAAGTTTAACCACATCACCAACAAAGTGCTGATTCGTCCAGGATCTCCAGCTGTCTACAGGCTGATACCTACTACAAAGAACGTTCAGTCTCTCACAAAAAAGACTCTGGGTCAAAAAGATGCAAGCAAGTCCAACAAAACCATTTTGCTTGTTGGTGAAACAGGTACAGGAAAATCTACTTTGATCAATGCGCTGGTAAACTACGCCATGGGGGTGAAGTGGGCAGACAACATCTGGTTTGAAATCGTTGAGGAAAAGAAGAATCAATCACGTCTAGAGGAAGAAGAAAATCAGAGTGAAAGTCAGACAACAGATGTGACGGTGTACGAGATCTTTGGGTTTGAAGATCAAACTCTGCCGTACTCTCTGACCATCATCGATACTCCTGGGTACGGAGACACCAGAGGAATTGAAAAAGATAATATTGTTGGTCAAAAACTGTTGGAATTGTTTCGCACAGAGGGTGGAGTCCACAAGATTAACGTAGTGGGTCTGGTGCTGAAGGCCTCTGTGAACCGACTGGATGACCGACAGAGTTACACTTTGAACTCTGTGCTGTCTCTGTTTGATAAAAAGATGGAGGACAGCGTCGTTGCCCTCATAACTCACTCAAATGGGAGACGACCTAAAAATGTCCTCACAGCCCTTGAGGCTGCAAAAGTCAAGTGTGCCAAAGATGACAAGAACCAGCCTGTGTACTTCTTGTTTGAAAACTGCCAGACAGAAGACAGAGAGGAGGATCCAGACGGCCTTGAACGTGCTGATGAACTAACAGTCAGGGAAATGAGGAAGTTAACAGACTTTCTGGAAAGATCCAAACCTAAAAGGGTTCAGGGAACTGTGGATGTTCTTAATGAAAGAGACACCCTGAAGACCTGCATCAAGAACCTCAGAGAACGAGTTGAGTTTATCGAGGACAAATTGAAGGGAATCAAGGAAAAAGAGGAAGCTCTTGAGAAACACAAAGGTGAAATTGAGAAAAACAAGGACTTCAAGATACCAACTACTGAAGTATACAAAGACAAAGAATACTATGAAGGTAAGAGGACATGGACTTCACTGTGGATAGGTAAAAAAGGAAGTTTGTGCTGTACCAAATGTGAGGAAAACTGTCATTATGACTGTGAGACAGCCTGGGCTAAAGTACTGTGCAAGTTCATTGACTTCAGCGACCACTGCACCATATGTAGAGGGAAGTGTCATGAATCACATCACGTGAGAGAGCAGTGGAGATATGTGACCAAGACCAGAACAGTTCACAAGACCTGTAAAGAAATGGAAGAGATGTATAAAGCAGGTAAAGCAGGCCATGCTGAGGCAAAGAGCCTCTTAGAAATGCTTAAAAATGACATTAGAGAACTTGAGAGAGACAAAAACAGATGGTTGGAAGAGGCCTTTAAGCATATCGTTGAATTGGAGAGGATTGCCCTGAATGCCGATTCACTGGATGTCCACGAACACCTGGACTTCTTGATCAAAAGGATGGAAGAGAAAAGAGAAACACAGAAGATCCAGAAACTGACAGAGATGAAAAGTCGAGTGGATAAAGTACTCCAGGCAGGAATGAGGTACATGGGGGCAGGTGGGACAAGTGGGAAAAGATGATAAGAGGTAAAAAAAAATCTCCACAGAGTCACTGACAACCTCAGATTCATCATTCTTGACCTTACTGTCATGATCAACACAATCACCTCACCATTCTTCTCTCCAACCTGGGATCCAGGGTTAATGTTAAAGTCCCTCCATCCATCAAACAGACAGAAACCCCTCCACTGCTCCTCCATCTTGGGGTGTCCCCCTGGGTCAAGTGTTTGGCCCCCTTTCATTCCAAGCATAAATATGATCTTAAATTCCACTGCTATTCCAATTATGTCCAGATCGTCTCTGCTCCATACTGACCAAGTGCCTTAGTGAAATGAAATAATGGATAACAGTCAACCTCCATCAGCTCAATTGTGACATATTCCACAGACATCATCAGCCTTAAATTACTCACCCATATTCCTCAAATTTCCTCCCCTCTATAACCACTTCCTTGCCAATTTCATTGAGACATTTGACATTTTTCTAATCATAGGAAGTCTGTTAATTAAGGACTGCTGTAAATTTCGATGGCACTTTAAGTATTGTCTCTAATCAGAAGTATGTTGCAGCATTTTGAATTTTTTTTAGGTGTTTGAATATTTTGTCAACTGTATGTTTGTATCTTGTCTTGATGTTGTAATTAAAGATGTACACAAAGGAGACATCATTGTCTCTGTGTATAAGTATAAGCTTTCAAGTTTAACTGACCTCTGAATTTCATGATGTTCAGCTTCTATATACAATAAATATCAGCAACTTACAGCAATCGAATGGCTGTCACAAACCATTATCCATCCTTCAACAACAAATAAACCTTAAATTAAAAAAAAACAACTTCATTTTTCTGTCTGAAACTGTTACGATCAGCTTGATAGGGGAGAAGGGAAGTAACGTAAAACAACCAGATGTTAAATGGTCAATTCAAGTTATTTATTAACGCAGTTAAAACTGGTAAAAACAACAAAAAGAGAGGCAGCAAAGGCCTGTACTAATGTACTAATAGATTGGCAAAAACACAGACTCTAACCTAGAGTTATTAACAGTGAAAATGAAGGTCTGTTCACATAGAGAAATAAGGAAATGAAAAACAACTCAACTCAGCTCTACTGCTGCTAACAAAAAAAAAGAAGCTAGGTGTGTGCAAAGATCAACTAATATGCCTCACAAGGTTACAAATGTCCACAATTCACAAAGACTTTAGGTCTGAAAAAGAGAGGCATGGGAGCTCCACTGGTTACAGCGTGCTCCTGAGCTGCAGGTCTGCTGGCCTTTTATCCACTCTGCCAAGTGGCTCCTCATGATTGGTGGAAGCCTACAGCCAGTCGGTCTCTGCCATCTCCAGGTGGATGTGATCAGGCAATTAGTTCCATCTGCAGCTGTGGCAACCTGTGAGCTACAAGCAGCACTCACACACAAGCACACACAGACGCACGCACGCAGGCAGGAAGGAAGGCCCAAGATTTTGCCGCACTACGGTGGCGGCCGTAACAGAAACCCAAATAATATGATTTACTTACCACATCAGGTCAGTCCTCGTAGTTTTGTAGATTAAAATTTTCTTGTGGATTATGGAAAGAGAAAATAGCTGGAGACAGTTGATATCAAGAGGTAAGTGCTGTACTGGGTTAAAACACAAACAGTATACATTTTTAAGTAATCAGGGACTCTTTAAGGATAAGAGACCAAGGGTCTAATTTAAAGACAAAAAAGTGACCATTTGATTTATTTACAACAAACACTGAAAAGAACCTATATAGTCACTTTCTCTCCTCAAATTTAGCTGAAAAAAGTTTATCTACAAAATGATCGTACTGTTAACAATCATGCATCCAGTTTTCTCTGCAGATAGTCAGATATTCTTCGTCTCTGTCACTATGTCAGATTGTTAGTGCTGAATACAGTAAACATACATGGAAGCATGGGTTCGAACTTTAAAGGTAGGGTTGCTAATCACAGCAAACTACCATGAATTTGAATGTAGCATGTCCTCTGGACTTTATCTAGTCACTCCCTCCTTCCCTTGGAGCTCCTCCAAAACAATTCCCCCACTCACTGTCTGATGGTTAAAAACCACAGACTCCAAACTTTGGGACTAGATTGAGAAGTCTTTACACAGCAGGGACAAAGAGGGTAACCAGAGGGATGACCACATAACTAGCTATATGGCTAAAAACTTGATCAAGATTAAAAATTATAAAACCTTCAATTTACCTTTACAACAGAAAATGATCAGCCATGGCAATGTTTTTAAAGCCATAGACCTCTTTCAGTTCTCTCCATTGCTGAAAAGCTGTCCTGATGTTGACTTTCATTTTTGTCCTTGCTTTCTCCAGACTCTGTCTTGTTTTGGCCTTCTCTGCCCCTGTCTTTCTTTTCTTGCTCTTTTTTGCAGGAGGAGGGGTCACCATTAATCTGGGTATAGGTAGTTTCTCGAGCGTAGCTGTATCCCTCTCAGCTCGGCTATGCGCATCGAATCAGGGTCAGTACTTGCCAGCGACATGTATGCGCAGGACGTGAGCAAGGGATTTGATTTGTTTAAAAATGTGGGACCCACATGATGTGATTGGTTTATATTATTTTATTTCCTCATTGTTTAATTTCAGTGTTTTTATATGGTTTTTATTATGATTCTTTTATTTTAACTTTTCATGTATGTTTTAACTTATTTTATTGCACTGTGCAGCACTTTGCTAAACTTAACTCTTTTTTAAATGTGCAATATAAATAAAGTGGATTGGATTGGATTGGTTGGTGTTTTCACAGTTTTACTCCTGCTTTAGATAGTGGCTATGTTTCGTTCTTTTTTAAGAACACATCATGTATTGATTGCCATTGCAATATAAGATCATTTTAACCAGAATAACAAAAAGTGTATCTAAATTAGAAGACTAACCCTACCTTTAAATTACACTATCTGAGTTATTAAAAATAATTTTCTGACTGTTGGTGAGTTTTGTGCTGAATTTGAAAGACAAAACTTTTTAAAATTTTTAACCGACAGGTCAGTGAACAGGTAGAGCTTGAACACCTACACAGTATAGAAAATAATTCGTAAATATTACAGGCTGTGACTGAGTTTCACCGTATTAGGAACAAACTGGTATTGTACATTATTAACAACACATATATTCATCACAACTGAGCATTTCAAAGAGCCTTCATTTTCCTTTTTCCACCATGCAGTTTGTTCCCCCTTTTGAATAAACTAAAATTATTGAATCTAATTGTTTTTTTCATGATGTAACATTTAGCATCCATTGTACCCTGAATGTTCAACAGCAATAGGGATTTAAAAGAAGTCTTTTGCTTTTTTTTAAACTCCAAAATTTAAAACAGAAACATTAAAATATTCAAAAAGCTATTTACATTATTAAAAAAACATACAAAACGTGGTTTTTCATTGGTAAAACGACAAAATCTGTTCCTTCACCCACATTTTTGGAAATAAGTTTGTATTACTGCAAATTGTTTTAATGTACAGTCCGGTCATTATACTGCTGCTCTGGCTCTGTCTAAGATAACTGTCTCAAATGTGTATTTTTATTTTAGCAACATTTGAATACACACTGTGAATACCACAGGTAGATGTAGGTATTACATTATAAAATGATTTGTGCATTAGCTTTTTTTAAGTTCAGTCTGTGGAATTGTGGTATCTGCATCCCTTGTCCAAATATGGTTACAGCAATGGGAAGGAGCCGGCTAGTTTGATCCACAAAGTGCAGATTGTAAATGTTTGTACCCTCGATTTTGGTGACTGAGCGCCCTGAGTGTGGCAGCAAGTCACAGCAGCTCTTCACAGAGTTTACGTTTTTGCCTTTAATTATTGTTTTTTACACATTATTTGTCTTTCTTTTTATTAAGCAGTGCTGTGTTTTGCCATGGATGTGTATTTCATGACTCTAGCACTTTGTTTTTCTTTTACTTTTTGGAGTTTTTAAGTCCGCATCTGGTGACCCGTTCAGCGGCTCCATTGTTTACAGCCGTGAACAGCTGTTGGCGCTGCGCCAAGCCCAGCCACCTTCGTGGGACAGACTGGACATTTCCGCCAAGCTCCGCAGGAGAAGGAGAGGATGCAGAGCTGGAGTTCAGCATCCGTCAAAGCGGAGACGTTTTAAGCCAACTGTCCCATCCATCATCATGGGAAACGTGAGGTCTCTTCCCAACAAGATGGAAGGGCTCACAGCGCTGACTTGGCTGCAGTGGGAGTACCGTGAGTACAGCCTAATGTTGTTCACAAAGTCATGGCTGAATGAACTCACTCCGGACCTGCTCGTAACTTTGGACGGATTTCATCTCATCAGAGCGGACCATTTACATAGCTATGGTGAAGAAACAACCCCCCACCATCAGGTATGTTAAGAGGTGGTATGAGGAGGCCACTGAGGTGCTGCAGGACTGTTTTGAGACCACAGACTGGGATGTACTGTGCGGCCCACATGGTGATGACATCGACACCATGACAGATTGTATCACGGACTATATAAACTTCTGTGTTGAGGATACCGTACCCACCAGGAAAGTACAGTGTTTCTCCAACAGCAAACCTTGGGTGACCCCGGAACTTAAAGTCCTCCAGAAGGAGAAGAGGAGGATCTTTAAATCCAGGGACAAGGAGGAGCTGAGGAGGGTGTAGAAGAAGCTGAAGAAGATCAGGGTGGGGAAGGCCAGTTACAAGACCAAGATGGAAAACCTTCTGCAACAGAACAACCCGAGGGAGGTCTGGAGAGACCTGAAATCCATCTCAGGTCATAGCAGGGGCCACGAGAGGGGACCTGAAGCAGGAGACAGGGAGTGGGCCAACGAGCTGAATCTGTTCTTCAAGAGATTTGACTCTGCTCCCACTCCTCCCCTGACTCATCAAACCAACGACCCGTCTGCTGCTTCTTGTTCACACCACCTCAGTTTCATGGCACCAGCATCATCAAACCCCTCCACACATCCTCCACCTCCCCCTCCAGCACCCCCTCCAGCAACACCCCCAGCCTCTCCATAACAGCTGACCAGGTGAGAAGAGAGCTGAGGAAGAAGAAGCCAAGGAAAGCCACAGGTCCTGACAGCATCAGTTCCAGACTCCTGAAGGACTGTGCAGACCAGCTCTGTGTGGTGCTACTGCACATCTTCAGCTTGAGCCTGAGTCTGGACAGGGTCCCAGCACTGCGGAAGACTTCCTGCGTGATTCCTGTCCCCAAGACAGCACACCCCAGGGAGCCCATCCACTTCAGACCTGTGGCCCTCACTTCTCACCTGATGAAGACTCTGGAGAGGATCGCGCTAAGGAACTTCTGCCTCCTGATCAGGTCTCATCTGGCTCCTCTGCAGTTTGCGTACCAGACGAACGTCGGGGTGGACGACGCTGTCATCTACCTGCTGCAGAGGTCCATGGCTCACTTGGAGAACACCGGCAGCACTGTGAGGGTCATGTTTTTTGACTTCTCCAGTGCTTTCAACATCATCCAGCCTTCACTGCTCAGGGGGAAGCTCAAGAGGGCGGGAGTGGGCTGTCACCTAGCCGCATAGACCGTGGACTACCTCACCAACAGACCACAGTTTGTGAGGCTTCAGAACTGTGTCGGACATGGCGGTCTGCAGCACGGGGGCTCAACAGAGGACAGTGCTCTCCTCCTTCCTCTTCACCCTGTACACCTCAGACTTCAGCTACAGCTCTGGGAGCTGTCACCTCCAGAAGTTCTCTGATGATACAGCCATCATCGGATGTGTATCATCAGGGGATGAGCGGGAATACAGGACTGTCATCACTGACTTTGTCAATTGGTGTGGCACAAAGCACCTCCAGCTCAATGCCAGTAAGACAAAGGAGATGGTCATGGATTTCCACAGGAGGAAGACACCTCAGACTGTCCCACTGAACATCGAGGGTCTGGACATCGAGATGGTGGAGTCCTATAGATTCCTTGGTGTCCACCTCAACAATTGACTGGACTGGTCAACCAACACAGACATCCTGTACAAGAAGGGCCAAAGTCGTCTCCACCAGCTGAGGAGACTGAGGTCCTTTGGAGTGTGCAGGACTCTGCTCAGGACTTTCTATGACTCTGTGGTAGCATCTGCATTTTTCTATGCAGTGGTCTGCTGGGGGCAGGGAGCACGGAGAGGGACAGGAAGAGACTGAACAGACTGGTCAGGAGGGCTAGTTCTGTCCTGGGGCCTCATGTATCAACACTTGCGTGGGACCTATATCGGAAATGAGTGCATGCAAGGTCCGTCATGCTGAAAAAAAATTGTATAGGTGTGCGGGCGCCGAAAGCCACGTGTGTTTCCTTGATAAATCCCAATCAGCTTGGAATTGAGCGCAGATGTCGGAGTGACTGGGCCCATCCCCGTTATGCCCACCTATAAATATGCAGATTTATTTAAATACGGTCTCCCTGTCCTCGCATGCAGACAAAATGACAAGAAAAACGAAATTTACGGCGTGCACGGTGGAGGTGCTGGTGGCAGAGGTGGAGGAGCGACAGCGTGTTTTGTTTGGCAGTCTGTCCAGTGGCATCAATGCAAAACGAAAACGCTTGGAGTGGGAGAAAGTTTGCGAGAGGGTGAACGCAGTTGGTTCCGAAACACGCACCCCTGCAGAGATTTTAAAAAAGTGGTCGGACCTCAAGGTGAAGGTCAAGCGGCATACAGCTGCCCTCCGGAGGAGTACCGGCCAGACAGGTGGGGGTCCGGGGGAGGAGACCCTCACGCCGTTTGAGCAGCGGGTGGTGGCGATTATGGGGGGCGCTTCTGTGGGGGGGGGTTGTCGCTGCTACCTGCGGCGACTCAGACAGCCTTCCAGAGGGTAAGTGGCGTGTCACATGCTTTGCCATAGATGTAAACGCAACAGATACACAGAAGCAGGAATTTAAATGAACCAATATTTTCATTGTGTCACAGAAATCAATGTGTCGGCCGTGTTGCCGGCTTGCGGAACCCTGGCCTACGGCAGCCCGTCCGCCGACTCTGAGTAATCGGCCAGGACCAGCGGCATTCAGGCCACACCGGCCCCCGGCCCAAGCACCAGCATCAGCACACCGACAAGCGGTGGAGCGTCCACCAGCCGCGGCGCTTCCGCTGGGCAACCCAGACCCAGTGGAAGGGTCCTCACGGAGGAAGAAATCATCAGGGGGATTGAGAAAATATTTTAATTTGGCTCATTGAACTGTGTATTCACTTCTTACCCATTCACATTGTGGCAATGAGATTCTCCAGCGCGAGGACGGCGGCCCGGCAGGGATCAGCTCGCATCCCTCCATCTGCTGCTGGTTCGTCATGTGGGGCAGGTCCACTGCGATGTTTGAATGCTTGTTACATAGTGAGTCACCAAACACTGCCACACAGCGTCGCCAAAGTGCTGTCAACACAAGTATCAGCTCAGCACCAACTTCTACACCACCTCCTCACTTTGCGTGGATTTGCGCTGGAACCGACGCTCGTGTCGCGATGATAAATCTGGACATGTGCGCCGATCTTGGCGAACGCAAGGTTTTCTGGCGCCGCCAGCGTTGATACATGAGGCCCCTGGACTGCTCTTTGGACTCCCTGGAGGAGGTGGGTGAGAAGAGGTTGTTAGCAAAGCTTGTATCCATCATGGACAATCCCTTTCACCCACTTCCCCAGACTGTGGGGGCTTTAAGCAGCTCCTTCAGCAGCAGACTGAGACTCCCACCTTGCAAGACGGAGCGCTTCCACAGGTCATTCCTCCCTTCTGCAATAAGACTTTACAACGAACCGTAACAATAACTGGACTCACACCACCTTTTTTTTTTCTGGCACTTAAATTGTGTATATTGTATATTGTATATAGTTTTATTTAATTTGATTTTATTTATTTTTCCTTTTTCTAAATGTTTTCTTAATTATAACATTTATTTAAGTTCTTAATATTACGATCTTTATTTATTTTTCCTTTTTCTAAATGTTTTCCTAATTATAACATATTTAAGTTCTTAATATTACGATCTTTATTTTTTCAACTGCATTTGGCACTACCTTTGTCTGTGATGCTGCTGTGACAAAAAATTTTCCTTCATGGGGGATCAATAAAGGAATATTCTATTCTATTCTACTTGAGTGTTACTTTGGGGGTCTTGCTAGCTAATTGTTATTCCTTTTCTTTTCCTAAATGTGATCTTAATGACAATAAACTGTGATGTTGTATGTTGCTGCATGTTGTTCGTCTGAGTGGTGTTTCCATACCTGTATGTTGTGTGACTCTGTGGTTAAAGGTTGCGGAAATGCAGAGCAGACATCTCTCAGATCAGAGGCCTGTACTACGAAGCTGGATTTGGTCTTAGCGAGGTAACTTCTGGATAACTTCTGGGTTTTCTGTACTACGAAGGTGGATCTCTTTTTATCCGGGTCCGTTGCCCCGGTAACTTACGCGGAACGCCAAACCTGCTCCGGAGCAGGTTATGTTTCAGGGTAAGATCTCAGCAGGTATAAAAAACCGCCCAATGACCAATCGGATCTCTTGGAAAATGGCTTGCCCACTTTTGCTGGATCCCGGGGACATCGTTGCACGGATAGTGAGAGGAGCGCTCCGCCGAGAGCGTTATATTCATGATCGTTCAAATCCGTTTGATTTACCTGATGACGTTCTCTATGAACGTTACAGGTTTTCCTCGGACGGCCTCAATATTCAGGTAGCAAGAAGTCTAAGCAATACACTAAAATTTGCCAAGCTCCATGTTCAAATTTGTTAGTCATCTTTCAGAATTCATTGAAGCAGATTAGAAAACTCTTAACCCCAAATGTGTCTGCAGATGACGTGACCATCAGATGATGGAGAAAAAAAAAGGCAGTGTGAGGAAATCACTGTTTACGCGTTGAAATATGTACAAATAAAATCTTCCAATAAACTTACAAACTACTTTAAAGGATGTTTTTAGATTTATTTTTATTTGCTCCCACGTACTCTTTTCCCCACTGCTGTTGTATCTTAAATAATGAGGTCAGTGATGGTGGTGATCACACACGCTGCATGACAATATATTAGGGGGCCATAAATTTATGAACGCGCAAATGTAATTTACACAACCAGTGATTTTTTTTGCCGGCAGTCCCTCCAGCTTTTAGCGGCTGTGTCTGTCTCACTGTTTAAATAAAGCTCTGTTCTTCAGCTGTGAAAAATGACGTGCAGCCTTCTCCATTGTGGAGATTGGTCCGGTGGCACTGACCCGACCCCCTTTACGTGTGCGCGCACAGATCTGAACTGGATTAAGTTATCGAGTTGATATCCTGCTTCGTAGTACAGCTGATCGGGATCGCGGAGATCCGGTGAAGTTGAGCGAGTTGTCGCAGAGTTATCCTGGATTTGTTAATCCAGCTTCGTAGTACAGGCCTCAGGTGTGACACATCTGTTATTAATCCTCCTTTCTTTTATGAATCAGTCTCTGGGACGCTCATGATGGTTGCAACAGATGTGAATCACGTCTGCCTGCATATCTAAAAAGTCCACAGAATAGATGGTGAATTCTCAAGGTTATAGCACACCTGCCTACTGTAGTTACTCTGTTGCCATTGAAGGATTTTTGTGTGCAGTAAATGATAAGAAACTATGATTTTATGGTATGTATTTCAACCCAGCTACAGTTTTCCCATTTGTTTTGGCTCGTTTTTTTTTTTTTCCTTTCAAAACAGTTTTCCCAAACTGTTCATTTTATCATGGTACATCAAAACTCTACTGCATGTATGTGAAGGGTGCAAAGACAACCAAACATTTCATACACATTTCATAACTAATATTTTTGGCCAGTTTTAAAGACTTAAAGTATTCCCTAATAAGATAAAAAGTACATTACAGTGAGTCATCATTTTTCTTGCTTTTAAGTAGGACACAATTCTGTGAAAAATCAACTAGCTAAAGATTAAAAGACATATTTTCCAGCCTGGGTTAAAGTAGGGGAGAGGGGGGTAAGATGATTCATTTTTCATATTTCGGATCACTACATCAAGTCAATCATAGTTTTGTCTCTGACTAGTGAATCTGCATATATTTCAGGATGTTGCTCATCCCTGAATGAGTGTAAACAGAACTGTCTTAATAATATAACATGACAAAAAAAGTGGTCTCCTATGGTCATCTTGCCCCATGTATGGAGTAAGTTGACCATATCCCTACTACTACTACTTGGCTCTGTCTTCTGTTATTACACGAACTTGAAGCCAAATTGCTCTTGGTATTTTCTGGATTTTCTTCATGGCGCCACCTCAATCTGACGTAGGGCCTGCTGTAACCCGCCACATATTTATTTAAATAGTGCCAATTCAAAACAGTCGTCATCTCAAGACGCTTTTCAAAGAACAAGAGCAGGTCTAGACCACGCTCATTGTTTAATGATCAAGAACCAACCAAAGATGGGTTTTGGCCCATCTCAACTAACATGAGTAGCAGTGGCAAGGAAAAACTTCCTTTTAACAGGCAGAAACCTTGGGCAGGACCAGCCATGTCAGACAGCCACCATGCCGCTGCTGGGTTGGGGAGGAATATAGAGAGATGGAGGGAGAGAGAGGAGAGAGAGAGAGCAGAGGGGAGAGGGTAGAGGGCAGCGGGAGAGAGAGAGAACAAGATAAGGGGAAGGAGAGAGAGAATGAGTAAGGAGAGGGAGGGGGAGGGAGAGAGAGTAGAGAACGAAGGTGAGAGAGAGAGACAGGGAACAGAAGAAACAACAGCAACAACAACAACCGCTCATGCAATAGTGAAACAAAATGAGTGCAGTTTACAGGGTTAGGATATGAGTGATTATAGACAATGTTAAATTAATTTATTGTGATTACAGTCAGCAGGCCTAATAGTAGTCAGCTCTAGTTCTATTTCATCCCTACTGACCGCCAGAGGCGGTGCTTTAAGCACTGAATATTCCCCTCGCGCATGCGTAGTTCGAGTGTTTATACCAAAATAGTCACCTGTGACCCCCGTATGACCCGGTAGGAGTCTATATCTGTGGGAGTCACCAGGTAATCAGTCCCTTTTCTTTTCTCGCGTGCGAGTTGCTTTATGCTTAATGCTAAGCTGCTTTTCTATGCGATTAAACGTTGCAAGTAGTTCCGTGACCATATAATCGGTCGGAGTAGCGAGGCATTCGCCCTCCAGGAGCTGCAACTTTATCAACCTGTTGATGAGCTACAACGCTATGGGTTTCGCCGGCCCCGCCGCGGGTCTAAGGTAAGGTTGTTGACAGCGCTGTCCGCGTTAGCCTCTTATGTCGGTATAGGCTGCGTTCGCGTAGCCTCCCTCCAACATAAGTATCGGGTTCGCGGTGAAAGCGAACAATAGCGATAGCGCTCTCATCGTATTAGTGTCAAGGAGCACTGCACTATATTCATTTTTTTTTGTGGTTATAGCGATTTGCTTTGCACTTTTCAGCCAGCGTGAGGCTTTAGCTCGGTGGTCGAGCGTCTTTTTCTTTCAAGTAACGCTCCGAAAGTTGATAGGGAGCCTTTTTAGCCTCTGGCTCAGTTGCTATTTTGTGTAGCACTCTTTTCGTTGTTCTTGCCCTGTGAGTAGGCAGCCACGCGCTCCCTCCTCCTGGCATTTAGTGTTAGCTGCTCCTCAGCCGCTACTAGTAGCTTGGCAGCTGTGGGAAGCTTTTCCTTGGGCTAGTTTTTTTCTTCTGTTGTTGTCAAGGCTTGTTTTTTTTTTGGCTGATTAACTGAGTATATTAATGCAGTAATTTTACTTAGCTTAAAGTAAAATCTGTACTTTATTTAATTGAATTTATTGACTCCGTGACAACAACGGCCTCTACTGGCAGGGGGTGTGAGCACCCCTCTCCCCAGTTATGGTCCCTGCTGGATAGTTGACTATCAGCTCATAGCTTACTTAATTAGTCTATTTTCATATTTAGTTTTGATACGACTTTTCCTTATCAACCTCTGCTGGCACAGGTAGCGTTCGCGCTCCCTCCCTCCGGTAAGTTGGACATAGACCCACCACCAAATAGCCTCTGCAGATACAGGTAGCGTTAGCGCTGCCTCCCTCCTGCCGATTGTATACAGACCCACCCACAAAACAGCCTCTGCCTGCATAGGTAGCGTGCGCGCTCCCTCCCTCGGGCTTACGGCTAGCGAAGCGAACACGTGTGACCGTGCACTGTGCCTCGCTCATATAAAGGAACCAGGGAAGCCATGGAGTGCCCATACCCCTGTTCCTCCTGTGAGGCTCCTCTCGAGCCAGATGATGGCCATGACCTCTGCCCCAGATGCCTCGGGGTTGCTTATCTGAGGGACGCACTCGGTGACGACGCCTGTATGAATTGCACCTACATGCCCTATGCGGTGAGGGCTGCCAGGCTGGCAGAAGTGGAAGATGAGGGCGAACTCTCATCAGGCCAGACTAGACGCTCGAAGCGGCGGGCTGAGGCTTCAACCCAGTCTAGGAGGTCTAGCAGCCGGGCAGAGGCCACTACTGATCATGCCGCACCTCCTTCAAAGAAGAAAAAGCCTGACCGCAATCTGACCTCCAAAGTGGATCAGCTGTCGGCCGAATTGGCACAGATGAAGGCTTTGCTGATGGCCCAGGCCCACCGGCCCGAGTCCCCATTGGAGGAGGCTCCCACACCACCGATGCCACATCTAGACCGGGAAGAGGATGCTCTTTCCCTGGCAGCGTCGGCCACACATTTCTGCGAGTTTGAGGAGGATGGAGAAAGCAGTACCTCCCGGACCTCAATGGGCTCCCGCTCCTCAAGCTACAGCTCACTGGCCGTGACAGAGGACTCCTCTATGCGCGACTTACTGCGCACGGCCCTGGAGCAGCTGAATGTGGCAGCGCCACAGCAGGCCAGATCAGCTCCTGCAAGCACCTTTTTCAGGCGCAGGCCACCGCCTACATCCTTTACCGTCCCTCACTCAGAGGACTTTCTGAGGGAGCTACAGGCCAGCTGGATAGACTCAAAGGCTGGCTCCAGTCTGTCAGCCTGGCGGCAATGCACGACGCAACATCAGTGGGTCTGGACAAAATGCCAGCTATCGAGCCGCATCACTCATCGTGTCACCAGATGAGTCGCTGCGTCAAGACGCAAGGTGCCCTCGGCCCCAGTCCAGGCAGACAGATGACCTTCTAGTCAGAGCCTATGACTCGGGGGCACGTGCTGGTCGCATCGGCAACTCTCTGTCACACCTGATGTTGGCCCTCTCAGCTTCCCTGCATGTGGATGATGCAGGTCCAGGAGGCAAAGCAGACGGGGAAGCCGGAGACAGCAGTAACTTCTGCGATGCGGCCTTGGAGGCCTTTGGCCACATGTCACAGGAGCTAGGACGAATGATGTCTTACCTTGTCCAGGCTCGACGCCAGGTCTGGCTGTCGCAGTCACCCCTGACGGAGAAGACCAGAAGAACCCTGCGTGCTCTCCCAGTGGAGCCAGGGACCATATTCGGCCCAGCTGCACAGGAGGCGCTGGAGAGGACAATCCAGGCGGGGCAGACAAGGCAGCAGCTTGCGGGCCTGCGACCCATGCCTCCCCCAAACAGGGCCCCCCCCAGCAGGGGCAGAGGACGCTCAAATGCCCCACGGGGTAGCACGCCAACACCAGCCTACTCCAGCGGCCAGCGCCGTTCCCAGCGCCCTGTGCAGGGTCAGACCCGTGACCCTCGGGTTCCTGACTCCTTGCCTCCTGGGCCCTCCAGGCACTTTCGTTCCCCAGACCCTGGACGTCCCCCCCCCAGGCCCCCGAGGGGCCGAGGGCCTAAGTACTGAAGCCACGGGGCCGGCCGTCGGATATTTTTCCCATCAGCAGCTCAAGTACTGGGCTGCTCAAGCTTCGGACCCGTGGGTGGTTTCCACCCTGACCCACGGGTACAAGCTTCAATTCCGACGTCGGCCCCCCGCAACCGGCCGGGTCAAAACAACAGTCATCGGCGACCCGGCAAAAGCCACCATATTGGACCAGGAGTTATCCTCCCTCCTGGCCAAGGGCGCCATCGAGCCCGTGGACCCTCTGTCTCAACCTGGGGGGTTCTATTCAACATACTTCATAATAGGAAAGAAGACTGGGGGATTCCGCCCCATTCTAGACCTCAGGGGACTCAACCGATATTTAAAAGTTATACCGTTCCACATGATAACGACGTCAGACGTACTGCAGTCTGTGGCACCTGGGGAGTGGTTCACGTCCGTGGATCTAAAGGATGCCTACTTCCATGTCCCCATTGCCCATCAACACCGCCGGTTCCACTGGGGTTGCTGCGATTGCGCCCTCTGCAGAGATGGCTCAACAGATTTCATTTGGATGCACAGTGGCACAGGCACAGGAGAATAAGGGTGTCACAGCAGTGTCTCCTTGCCCTGGCCTGTTGGAGGGACAGGGCCTTTATATCAGGGGGTGTCCCTATGGGATCCATTCCATCCCGCAGGGAGATCGTGACCACCGACGCCTGCCCCACGGGCTGGGGTGCTGTCTGGCAGAACAGGACGGCTCGCGGACAATGGTCTGCCAAAGATGGTGCCGAGCACATCAACTTGCTAGAGCTATGGGCTGTTCACCTGGCTCTGCAGCACTTTCTGCCTTTCCTGAGAGACAAGCATGTACTCATTCGGTCGGACAATACTTGGACCGTTTACCATGTGAATCACCAGGGGGGGACCAAGTCCAGGCGGCTGCTGCAGGTCTCCACAGATCTCCTGACGTGGGCAGCCCCTCGCCTGGCCAGTCTTCGGGCCATGCATTTGCCAGGAGAGAGAAACGAGGTGGCAGACTTCCTCTCTCGTCAGAAACCTCCTCCAGGAGAGTGGTGTCTCCATTCAGAGGTAGTGCAGCACATCTGGGGTCGCTTCGGCAGGGCAGAGGTGGACCTCTTCGCCTCAGAGGCTTCGACCCACTGCCCCCTGTGGTTCTCTCTAGGAGAGACAACCAGTCCTCTGGGTCAGGATGCACTGGCTCACCCATGGCCACGGGCACTGCTTTACGCGTTTCCACCTCTTCCACTAGTCTGGCCCGTTCTTCAGAGGGTCCTTCAGGAAGGTCACACCATCCTGCTAATAGCGCCTTTCTGGCCGGGGAGGACGTGGTTCCCTCTACTCCACCGACTCTGTCACGGGAGGTCATGGTGCCTCCCCGACAGGAGAGACCTGCTCTCGCAGCTAGGGGGGCGGGTCTGGCATCCCAACCCCCAACGCCTCAAATTATGTGTCTGGCTGCTGGAGGGCCCGAACCGCTGCTGAGCAGCTGCTCAGATGGTGTTCAGCACACCATTCTGAACGCAAGAGTTTAATCCACCAGGCTGCAATATGCCAACCACTGGAAACTGTTTTCTAGCTGGTGTAATGATCGCAGTGAGGATCCAGTGCGGTGTTCTCTCCCAACAATTCTGGAGTTTCTACAATTCCTCCAAGGTAGGGGCAGATCCCCTTCAACTTTAAAGGTCTACGTGGCGGCCATATCCTGTCAACATGTTAAGATCGATAATGCCGCAGTAGGGAGTCATAGCCTGGTGACCCAATTCCTCAGGGGGGCTTGGAGGTTGCATCCACCAAGAGCCCCGAGAGTACCGCCGTGGGACCTTAAAATTGTGCTTGATTCCCTATGCGGGCCTCCCTATGAGCCCTTAGCACGGGCAGCGCTCAAGTGGCTGTCATTCAAGGCAGCCTTCCTTCTCGCCATTGTGTCAGCCAGGCGTGTTGGGGAGCTTCGCGCCTTGTCAGTGAGCGACTCATGTCTGAGGTGGAACTCTGGCGGGTCAGGGGTCACTTTGCGGCCAAATATAGCTTTCCTCCCCAAAGTGTTGTCTGCGTCGCACCTCAACCAGCCTATACAGCTGGCTCAGTTTACTGCTCCACCAGGAGAGACAGGCAGGATGGAGTTGCTCTGCCCAGTGAGGGCTCTGAGGGCCTATATCAGGGCTACTAAACGTATTCGGCGTTCTGAGCAGCTATTCCTCAGCCACTCGGGCCCAAAAAAGGGTCACGCGCTCTCAAAGCAGCGCCTGTCCCACTGGATAGTAGAGACTATTAGCCAGGCCTATGAAGCTGACAACCAGCCTGTACCAGCGGGCATACGGTGCCACTCCACCAGGAGCGTTGCCACATCATGGGCTGCCCTGAAGGGCGTGCCCCTAGGGGATATTTGCGCCGCTGCTTCATGGGCATCAGCAAGCACATTTGCTAGATTCTATAGGGTGAACGTCGCCACTCCCCACCCAATGGGGGTGGTCCTGTGCCCGGAGACCGATTCTACCTGTTAAGGTTTGTAATCAGGATTCTTTGTGACTATGTTGGCATGAGTCATTCAGTGCTTAAAGCACCGCCTCTGGTGGTCAGTAGGGATGAAATAGAACGAAAGTTACGTATGTAACTACAGTTCTATGAATCCCGAATGACCGCCAGAGCACTGGGTCACTCAGAATCCTCGTGTTTCGCGAGAAAATTCTGTAGGGACTGATTACCTGGTGACTCCCACAGATATAGACTCCTACCGGGTCATACGGGGGTCACAGGTGACTATTTTGGTATAAACACTCGAACTACGCATGCGGGAGGGGAATATTCAGTGCTTAAAGCACCGCCTCTGGCGGTCATTCGGGATTCATAGAACCGTAGTTACATACGTAACTTTCGTTTTATGTTATTAATGTCAGTGAGGCTGATGTTCATGTCTGAAGTAACAGTCCAGAGGAATCCAAGAGAAGAAGGAGCTCAGGGCCTGAGGTGGACAATCATAGACAGCTGTCAGCTCTAGTTTTATGTTATTAATGTCAGTGAGGCTGACGTTCATGTCTGAAGTCACAGTCCAGAGGAATCCAAGAGAAGAAGGAGCTCAGGGTGGACAATCGTAGACGATGCGGCTAGAGTCAGGCAGGTTTGCAGCAGCCATCAGTCCAGAGCAACCAAGGGGCAGGGGGTGTCTGCAGCAATGGTCCAGAGGAGCCTAAGAGATGGAGGAGCTCAGGGCCCAAGGTGGACAATCAGGGATTATGCAGCTGGGGTCAGGCAGTTCCACACCAGACCGTCTGCAGCATTAGTCCAGTGAAAGCTAAGAGACTCTGAGACACTCAGAGAGACAGAAATCTGGTCAGTGACTTATATGGGACAAAAAGATCTAAAGTAAAGACAGAGACAGACTCTAGCTCAGTGTGCCAGATAACCCGGCAGTCTAGACCTAAAGCAGCATAACTAAGAGCTGTTTCCATAGACTGTATATAGACTGGACGCCGTTTGCCTCCTCGTGGGGTGAAGCCACTCTGAGAACAGCACCCTCTGTTGATGGGCTGCAGTATAGGTCGTAAATCCCACCTCTGCCAGCAAAGCTTATGGAGCTGTGGACAAACTATAGAAATTTATTACACAGAACATAATTTTTTTCCCACTGCTTGTGATGTTGACATGTAGTTATTGTAAAGGGGTGTTCAGACCAAACGTGACCAGGTCGCGTCGCTCCTTCAGGTCGCGTCAAGTCGTGCCCTGGTGTGTTCACAGCAGGTCAAAAGCTGCAGTCGCAGGTCGCGGCTGGTCGCCGGTGACGTCACCCATGAGAACATTACAAGCTCAGTTTTCAGTTCATCGCCCTCTGTGCTGCCGCATATCTGTACATCCACAGTAGACCCCGCTAGCGTTTATGGGTGCATGAAACCATCTGGACGGAGCTGGGTGAATTTCACTGCTTGCTCCAGGAACTCCGCTTGGACGACGGCCGCTTCCAGCGGTATTTCCATGAGTCGACGGCGCAGTTCGAGGACCTCCTCGCCCAGGTGGGAAGCAGCATCTCCCGCCAGGACACGAACTACAGGTGCTCCATCTCAGCTTCAGAGCACCTGTCTATCTGTCTGTCCCTCATATAAACGTCCCTAAGCCCCTTCCACCGCTTGCGGCACACATCCACTAAAAAGACACACACACATACGTTGAAACATGTAGCCTAGCAAGCAGGGGCAGTTAGCTATGTTTTCATAAAACAGTCCGCTCACTGAAATAAATACACAAACAAACTTACAGGAAAGCCCGACATTACGGGCCACCTTCGCCCATGCCTCCTCCTTGGAGATGCGGTCCCAGTAAAATGCGCACCCCACGTCGTACAGGACAGGGTGATAACTCATGGCAGTGATTAACTACTCCTCCATGGTGATTCTTCTTCTTCTCCTCCTTGCTTTGCCGGTTTGTTGACATCAGCAGAGCCCTGATTGGCTGTCGCGGCACGGAGTCGCGGACTTGGCGACCATGCGCGACCTGGTCGCCAAGTCGCATCAGGTCGCGTCGCAGGCAGCTGGCAGTCGCCAAGACGCGTCAGGTCGTGGCTGTCCATAGACTTTGCATTGGGAGCCGTTGCCGACGTCACCGTGGTCGCGTTTGGTCTGAACACCCTTTAAGACTGGTTTGTGCTCAAGTCCTCTTTTTTCTGTGAAGCTCCATTTTTAAAAGTTATAAGGGGGTTGTTACAGCTGTGTGTTTGTTTTGCATGTGTTTTTCCCCTTTTTGTCTCTCCATAGCTGCCCAGGTGAAATCACTTGAGTGCCAATCAGACTCACCTGGTGCTGGGAGTCTAAAAGCCCAGAGCTGCCTGCAGTCTGGAGAGGCATTTGGTGGAGAACTGCTGCCCTGCTGCCTCTCATTTGTGTTGTGGGTTCTTTGTGTTTAGTTTGTAATTTTGTTACTTTGTCACAATAAATCAGTTGTTACACTTTTGAAGGTGTTTTGTTAATTTAATGGGTCAAAAGATGAGGATAGTTGTTAGCCCCATAGGGCCGCCTTCAGGTGGGGCGTAACAGGGGTTGATGTTTGCTATGAATGTTTGCTGACACCTGATACAGCCTATGGGCGTCATCACAGTGACTCTCTGCGACTGCACGGCCGAATGCGCACAATGCTACTGCACAGTGCTGGTTTCAGGAAATGAAGAAAAATCCCGGAAATACCGAGAGCTTTTTGGCTTCAAATCCGTATACAGGCAGTAGGCGGAACCAGGTTGTCCATAGTATATACAGTCTATGGCTGGTTTAAATCAGCCCTGACTATAAGCTTTATCAAAGAGGAACATTTTAAGTCTACTCTTTAAAGTTGAGAGGGTGTCTGCCCCCCGAACCTCGAGCGGTAAATGATTCCAGAGGAGAGGTGGCTAGTAGCTAAAAGCTCTTCCTCCAATACTACTTTTAGAGACATTTGGTACAACGAGCAGGCCTGCAGACTGTGAGCGTAACGGTCTAGACGGAAAGTACGGTATAACAAGCTCGTCGAGATATGATGGAGCCTGGCTGTCAAGCGCTTTATATGTCACAAGGAGGATTTTAAACTCAATTGTAGATTTAATAGGGAGCCAATGAAGAGAGGCTAAGACCGGAGAGATGTGCTCCCTTCTTCTGGTTCTAGTCAATACCTGAGCTGGTGCATTTAGGACCAGCTGAAGAGTCCTTAAAGACTTATTGGAGCAGCCTGATAAGAGAGAATTACAGTTGTCCAGCCAAGAGGTAACAAAGGCATAGACTAGTTTTTCCGCATCACTCTGAGACAGGATGAGTCTAATTTTTGAGATATTGCGCAGGTGGAAAAAAAGCTATCCTCGAGATTTGTTAAATGTGGGAGCTAAAGGACAAATCCTGATCAAATAAAACTCCCAGATTTCGCACAGCTGGGCTGGATGCCAGACTGATGCCATCTAGTGTAGCTAAATTATTAGAGAATGCCTCTCTAAAGTGTTTAGGACCGAGGACGAGAACTTCAGTTTTGTCTGAGTTGAGCATCAGAAAGTTATAGGTCATCCAGAATTTTATATCTTTGAGACAAGCTTCTAATTTGGTAACCTGGTTTGCTTCTTCTGGCTTCATGGATAAGTATAACTGGGTGTCATCTGCATAGCATTGGAAATTAATCAAGTACTTCCTCATGATTTTACCCAGAGGAAGCATGTACAAGGTAAAGAGGATCGGTCCAAGCACTGACCCTTGCGGGACTCCGTAGCAGACCTTGGTGTGCACAGAGGATTCATTATTAACATGGACAAACTTGGATCCATCCATTAGATAAGATATAAACCAGGAAAAAGCAGATCCTGCTATGCTGATAGATTGTTCCAGTCTCTGAAGCAGGATGCAGTGGTCGATCATGTCAAACGCAGCACTAAGATCCAACAGGACAAGAACAGAGAGAAGACCACTGTCTGAAGCCATGAGTAGGTCATTTGTCACCTTCAGCAGAGCAGTCTCCGTGCTGTGATGGGTTCTAAATCCAGGCTGGAAATCCTCCAATAAACCACTGTTATGAAGAAAATGACAAAGTTGATTCGCAACAACTTTCTCCAGGACTTCAGAAATAAAAGGAAGGTTGGATATTGGTCTATAGTTATCTAAGGTGCTTGAGTCAAGAGTAGGTTTTTTAAGGAGAGGCTTAATCAATGCAGTTTTAAAAGACTGGGGAACATATCCTGTTAATAAAGACATGTTGATCAAGTTAAGCAAGGACGTATGGATCAAAGGAAGAGTTTCCTTCAGCAGTTTAGATGGAATTGGGTCCAAAAGACACGTAGATGGTTTGGCTGCCAACACCACTGACTTTAACTCAGGAAGGTCAATAGGTGCAAAGTCACTGAGGTGCAACAGAGGCCTTAGGGGCTCCTCAACATGTTTAGGGTTATCTAAGAGAGAGACACCTGATGAAGGCAAGAGGTTACTAATTTTACCTCGTATTTTTAAGATTTTTTCACTGAAGAAGCTCAAGAAGTCGTCGCTGCTGAGGGCTAATGGGATAAATGGTTCAGCAGTGCTCTGACAGTCCGACAGCCTGGCTACAGTGCTGAAGAGATATCTGGGGTTACTCTTATTTTCTTCAATAAGAGACGAGTAGTAAGTTGTCTAAGCACATCGTAAGGCCTTCTTATATTTATCAAGACATTCCTGCCAGAGAAAACAAGCTTCAGCTGTTTTGGATGAGCGCCAAATTTCTCGTTTTCTTAATAACTGTTTCAGCTCATGGGTTTCAGCATTATACCATGGAGCCAGCCTCTCGCGTGTAAGAGTTTTCTGTCGAAGAGGAGTACCTGAGTCAAAAATTGATTGCAATGTGCCTAAAGTTTCATCGACGAACTGATCAAGTTGCAAGGGACTGATGTTCAAGTATGAGCTATCAGCGAAGTTCTTCACAAGCACAGAATTAAGAGCAGACGGAATTGCCTCCTTGAACTTAGTCACAGCATTTTCAGACAACCTTCTAGTTAGCACTGTTTTGTTATGAGGAGAGTAGCCTGAAAGCACAAATTCAAAAGTTACTAGAAAGTGATCAAATAATAGAGGATTTAATGAGCTGACTAACAGGGCTTCAGTTTCGAGGCCATAAGCCAGGACAAGATTGAGTGTGTGGTTAAAGCAGTGCGTAGGTCCATGTACACACTGTGTGAAGCCGTTTGAGTCTAGCAAGGACAAGAAAGAAATGCTTAGGCTATCATTTTCCACATCCACATGAATATTAAAGTCACCAACGACAATGACTTTGTCTGCAAGGAGGACTAGATCAGATAGAAACTCAGAGAATTCTGACAAAAACTCAGAGTATGGGCGATAAACTATAGCAAATACCAGTGGTCTCATGGTCTCTGAGGCTGGATGCGGATGCTAACTGTAATCACACTCAATTAATTTAACATTGTCCATAATCACTCATATCCTAACCCTGTAAACTGAACTCTTTTGTTTCACCATTACATGAGCTGTTCTTGTTGTCGCTGTTGTTTCTGCTGCCCCCTGTCTCTCTCTCACCCTCATTCTCTACTCTCTCTCCCTCCCCCTCCCTCTCGTTACTCATTCTCTCTCGCCTTCCCTTATCTTGTTCTCTCTCTCTCTCCCCCTGTCCTCTCCCCTCTTCTCTCTACATTCCTCCCCAACAGTGGCATGGTGGCTGTCTAACATGAGGCTGGTCCTGCCCAAGGTTTCTGCCTGTTAAAAGGAAGTTTTTCCTTGCCACTGTTACTCATGTTAGTTGAGATAGGCCAAAACCCATCTTTGGTTGGTTTTTGATCATCAAACAATGAGCGTGGTCTAGACCTGCTCTTGTTCTTTGAAAAGCATCTTGAGATGACGACTGTTGTGAATTGGCGCTATATAAATAAAATTTGATGAACTGATTGATTGATGCGGAAGACTGAGAACAAGACTTTCTAAAGAGTTATAATCCAGTTTTGGTCTTGGGTTAATTCCAAGACTGGAACTGTAAATAGCTGCAACTCCGCCACCTCGGCCAGAGTCCCGAGGAATGTGAAAGCTTAGGTAGCTAGGAGGAGTGGATTTATTCAAGCTGACATATTTATCCTGATGCTGCCAAGTTCCGGTTAGGGAGAGTAAATCAATGCGATGATCAGAGATTAGTTCATTTATTAACACAGATTTGGAACTTAGAGACCTTATGTTCAGTAGACCACATTTATCTTACTACCACTCGGTCCAGCTATGTTAGCAGTTATAATTCTAGTAAGGTTCTTGTTATTTACTCCTTTGTTAATCGATCGGTTAGAATTAAAGGATGAGGGACAGACACAATCTCTATTTTAAAGTGACAGTAGCTAGGAGGCTGCTTTAACAAAAGTGCAGAGGAACGTGTAGAACTGCGGCTATGCTCCCTGATCTCTATATCAAACTGATTGTAGCTAGGAAGCTGCTCTGAAGAGAGTACAGAGGGGTGTTTTACACTGCGGCTCTGCTCCCTTGTCTGTGTATATAAGTGGTAGTGGCTGGGAAGCTGCTCTAAAGGAGGCACAGAGCAGCATGTAGGACTGCGGCCCTGCTCCCTGAACTCTGCTTTGAATTGTCAGTGGTTCAGATTAATAAAATCAGCCAGATTTCTGGATAAACAGGCCGCTCCATCTTGAGTGGGATGAATGCCGTCCTGACTAATCAGACCAGGCTTGCCCCAAAACAACTTTCAATTATCAATGAAGCTCATTCCATTTTGCGGACACCACCTCGACAGCCAGCTGTTGAATGATGAGATATGGCTACACATCTCATCAGCTGTCTGATCGGGCAGGGGACCAGAGAAAACCATGGAGTCCTACATGGTTTTGGCATATTCACACACCGATTCCACGTTCAATTTAGTGACTTCCGACTGGCGGCGTCAGGAGTCATTAACGCCAACATGTATTACAGTCTTATGGAATTTACGTTTAGCCTTTGCCAGCAGTTTTAAACTACCTTCGATGTCGCCGGCTCTGGCCGCTGACTTCGCTAATTTCACATTTCGGACATCACCCTTGCTCAAATTGTGACACTGACACCTGTTAACTCTCCCCAAAGGCCACTTAAAACCAGAAATCTACCTGTTATTTGGTGCTAGGGAATTTCTTAGTCCCTTTACTAACTCTCTGGGTCAGATTTGGAGTCCAAACTTTGTTGAATGGCAGCAGTGGAAGAGGGTTCCAGAGTGCTGGGATTTGGAATGTTTTTGATCCACAAAGTAAAAAGCTTACAGGAGGAATTAGATTCATTCTCTTGTTGAGTTCCATACAACCAGACTGATTTTTTGGTGGGCTCCCCCTGCTGGCCGTTAACGAGAATGCAGGTCTCAGACACACCTGTATTAGAGCTGGAGGCCCAGACCTCAGCCTAGCTTTGCATGAAGACCATTCAAGTTTATTTTTTAATTTATAGATTCTGATTGAAGTTAATAAACATGCTTTTTTTCTTCTTCTGTGTCTCCAGCTGCACTTTACCAAAGGATCACACCCCATTTCATTTCTGTTAGGACACACACATTCACACACAGACACATCTAATACGTTTGTTTCTTTGTTATCCGAGTGGGGCCGCATACAGGGGGCCACACCCAGGAATAAAGTGAATAAATGTGATTTTTCTTATCCAGACACATCATTATTGTCCTGCTAATGAAAGGATGAGTGTAAGCGAGAGGTGAGTAAGTTCTATAAGAATGTGGTTCGTCTCCCCCAACTGGTTTGACACATTAGACTGCAGCTCTGGAAATCTCAATAAATCACAGTCGCAGTCGTTTTGCTGTGTTACCGTGGAGGTTTTACGGCAAAAACTGGATTAAAATATCACATTTGGTCCTGGGTAGCTGTCTGTAACATCCACATCCCTGGAGACTCAGCTGGATCTCAGTCTGTGTTCGATTACAGACCTTGAATGAGGAAATCTGGACTAAAATGGCTGTTAATCTGAGTAAGAATGGACCAGCTCTCATGGCTGCTTATAAAGAAGTGGTGGACGGCAGGTCGGACACAAACTGGTGAGCAGTTTCTAACCACAGGAAAATAACCTCTCGGACTTAAACTGTCTTGTTGACCCTGTGATAACCTCCTAACTCTTTGTATCTTTATGCCTGTTTGTGTTTTCAGGGCTCTCTTTACTTATGAGGGGAACAGTAATGACATCCGTCTGGCAGAGAAAGGAGGTGAGATTTATTTAGTAAAGGTATCACTCTAAAAGTCTCACAGCACATCAGGTTTCATCAAGGAAGTATTCTAGGAAAAAGACCAGCTAAATTTTAAGCTACCTAAAGTTTAATTTGTACAAGTACCTCGGTGATCGCCCCTTATGCAGCTAAAGTATTACATATGAAGTACTTCACGTGCTAACTTTATCTCAGTGAAGGTACAACAGTATTCCTAGCTTGTATTGTATTTAATATATTACAGTACTTTCAGATTCAGACAGCTAATTAAAACTGTAAAGCACAGCAGTTTTCCTGGCTTCAGCTGTTTTATTTACTGTCGTATTCTGGACTTCTTACAGAGCAAATATTACAGCAAAAACACAACAGTATGTTAGCTGAATGTAGTACCATGGTAAGAGGTATAACTTAATTTAGTTAAAGTCTTATAGTAAAACCACAGCAGACTCCTGGACTTTGTGTGGTGATGCATGTGTGTGTGTGTGTGTGTGTGTGTGCGTGCGTGCGTGCGTGCGTGTGTGTGTGTGGCATAGATGGTGGGTTGGAGGAGATGGTGGAGGAGCTGAACAGCGGAAAGGTGATGTACGCTTTCTGTCGAGTCCAGGACCCGAACTCTGGTCTGCCCAAATACGTCCTTGTTAACTGGGTAAGACACACACACACACACACACACACACACACACACACACACACACACACACACACACACACACAGGTTAATGACAAAAAATGATCAGACATGGATTAGAAGGGTTAGAGTGTGTGTCTATGTGTGTTACAAGGCGAAAATAGCAAAAACAATAGCTCTGTTATACAAAGTAAAGGATTCACTGGATAACAAGGCATCGTACATTTTAAATAATACCATGATTGTTCCATATCTGACCTACTGCATCAAAGTATGAGGAAATGCCTATAAAACATATACTCAGTCAATTTTCATTTTGCAAAAGAGAGCAATAAGAATAATCAGTAGAAAACGATATAGAGATCCATCAAATCCATTATTCCTTCAGTTAAAATTGTTGAAATTTAATGAATTAGTAGATCATAGTAACCATGCAAATTATGCTGAAAGCTCATAAAAAATCTTTCCAATCAACATTCAGAAAAGATTTGAAAAAAGAGAAAGCAAGTTTAATTTAAAAGGAACAGAGATCTTTAAAAAAAACAAGATTTAGGACTAAATTGATGGAATGTTGAGCAATCTGAACAAAGACATCAAAGAATCCAAGTCAAACATTACATTTAAAAGAATAATTAAAGCCAGTATGTTGAGGAAATATAAGGAAATATGTTAGTTATATCTGATTGTCATACCATTCTAATTTTGTTGTTGTTTGAGTGGCATTAACTGAATTGTAACTTGGGAACTAAATGGTATATGACCGTCTTTAATGGCCATTAGCTATATTTTTATTTTATTATATATTTATTTGTTGTGTTTTGTTTATGCTGTTGTTGCTTTTTTTTACATATATATTTTATTATTTTAAGCTTGTTCTTTGTAAATAGATTTCTGGGGATAAAGAGGCAGATAAAATAAGATTAGTCTTCTTTCTGCTCCCTTTCATTCTAGATAGGAAAATGTTTGTATTGAAATTAAATTGTTTCTTTTTATTTTTAAATGAATGAAAATATGTGGTTCGTTTATAATAAAAAAATGTACACCCCCATCAGACAGGTGAAGGTGTGAAGGACTCCAGAAAGGGTTTATGTGCCAACCATGTGAGCTCCATGGCCAACTTCCTGAAGGTGAGCGTGACTCTGAAATGCTCCAGTCCTGTTGGTTTGTGTGAATGTTGACTTTGTTCAGAGTTATTCCACCGTTTACTGCTGCAGACCTACTTATCTTCAGATGAGAGGTTTTTCTTCGACAGAGGACTTCAGTAAAGATTGTTGCACTGGTTCGCTGTGGTGCAAAGATGCTTAAATATACAGTAAATGTGTTGATTTCAGGGGTCTGGGTGACTTCATACAGAGCTGCAGACATCGAAACTGTTTTCAGGGCTACGAGCTGATCCCATCCACTCCAGTGATTCTTCAATGTTTTGCACCTTTCTGTCATTCAGACTGTAAAATGTAAAAATGGCGTCCAATTTAAGATTCCCTGCTCTGTTGTTTGTGACCACAGGGAGCTCATGTGACCATAAACGCTCGGGGAGAAGAAGACGTGGAGCCGGAGACCATCCTGGCGAAAGTTGCCAAAGCATCTGGAGCAAACTTCAACTTCCATAAACAACAACAAGGTTACAAAGAAGCCCCTGGAGGACCTGTGGTGAGAAAACCCCCGCTCCAAACATGATAAAAAAAACAATCAAATAAGAATGCATCTTTGTAAGTGATTGTATTTTGCATTTCTCCTGCAAACGTTTCCAACCACTAAAAGACGGAGTAGAATAAAATGGATTTATTGTGATTGCAGATTGTAAAAGACGATTCTGTGCGTCTCTAAAATAGTACAAAAAAATTATGTATTCACACGTTTTCATCCCCAAAATCTCCTCAAGAGAAGAGAGATAAAAATAACACAGTGGAGAGTCTTAATAAACTGAAGTTAGATGTACAAAGACAAAAGAAATGTGAACATACGGAGTAAATGTCTGAATAGATCATATGAGTTTTCTTGGCCTGTGAAAGCAGATAATTGACTTTTTAAAGGATCAGATGGAGGAAATAACAAATAAAAGATGCCAAAGATGAAATAAGGCACCTGTGAGTTGCATTATGGGAAATGTAGGAAACATACTGAAGACTGAAATGAAGTGATAAGGTTTCTTACATGTAACTGACACGCATTTTGTAGAAAACTAACTGAACACTTTAGATAAGATGTTACTAATGCATGTTCCCATTATGTGCCATAAAAGCAGCAAAGACATTATACAGCTGGAGACGGTCTTGGTTGTCTCGTCATGACTCCTCTTGGTAATGAGGAGAGGAGAGGAGTAAAGGGTTGCCGAGCATTGTGTGGTGAAGAGGAAACTAAAGTTGTCTTCTTATCTGACAGGGTTCTGTGTATCGTAAAGTCAATGCCGTGGAAGAGATTCAGCAAATCAACAAGGATGACTTCTGGTCCAAAACTCAGGTGTCTGACTCTTGAGTATCTGACTGTCTGTAAAAGTAGTTTCTGTGGTTTTTATCTGATGTGAAACTAACAAGACTCTCGACTTCAGAGGGATGAAGAAGTCCGTCGACGAGAGGAGGCCCAGAGGGCGGAGGAGGAGAGACAGAAGGCAGAGAAGGAGAGGATGGCGATGGAGGAGAAGCAGGCGAGAGAGAGGGAGAGGAGAGCGAAGGAGAGAGCGCTACAGATCGAAGAGAACAAGTGAGTCCGACAAAATAACAATAAAACTCAAATGTTAAAAGAGTCGCAGCTTTTCATGAGTGCTTTGTGTTTGTGTTTGTGGATTTCAGGCTTTATCAGAAGCAAAGAGAAGAAGAAGAAGAGAGAGAGCAGCAGAGACAGGTGGGACGATGCTGTCATCAAATATTCTCTGAATTTAATGTTACTGTCATCAAATCAAAGTAAAGCCTGTTAATTTTAGGTCTACGGCACTGAAAGAAGACAGATTCCAGCTGTCAGCAATGTGATTGAATAACTGAAACTGAAAAACCTATAACAACAGAATCATAGAAACTGAATCTCAGTACAGTCAAAACTGAGACTCAGTGGAGTCAAATATCCTAAAAGTCAGAATCATTAGAGATGGATACTGTGAAACCGGGACTCTTTGGAGACAGATTAGACAGATAAGGACATTAGTTTTTGGTGCTTTTCAAAGAAATCCTGGTACTGATTAACCTCAAACAACAGCAAAGACAGATTATTGAGAGGGAGAGCATATTGACTTCATGATGACAATGACCATAGAGCAATGAGACCCTTGTTAAAGTAAAACCTAATCTAGTGTGTTGTACCTTTAAATTAAAGAGATGATCATTTCTCTGTTTCTAGAACCAGCAGCAGGAAAATGAAACCAGAGTGACGGGAATCTGCGCGGCAGCGTCTGTGCAAAAAGCTAATGTGAGTCAAACTGTAAAATAGCCCATAAAGGATCTTATAAAAGCTCCTTCAATATCATTGTTTTCCTATTTGACATTTTCTTTAATGAGATTCTTGAACACAGAACTTTTCAGATTAACCTGTAATATATGAAAGTAGCTTATTGTCACAGAGTCTGATGAAAACGCCTGTGTTGATGTTATGAAAGTCTCTTTTTCTGACAAGTTTGATATTAAAATGTTGTATTGACCCTTTAATTTATGCCTTAATCTCCAGGAAGCAAAATCCCTGATTTCTCAGAGGGCGTTTAATCCCAGAGACATTTTCAAACAGAGGGAGCAGAGCTTTGAGGCCAACGACAGACCATCTCCTGCTGCATCCCGACCAGGTGAAAACACAAATATTACCACAGTGTCAACAGGCAGAGGTGCTGGACCTCTGTCCCCAGATTGGTCAGATTTGATGTGTGTGATAAAGACGTCCTAGGAGGTGCTTTGCTTTTCATAATCCTCACCACTCTTATGGAGATTGACCAATCAAAAACAAGTAATCAGCAAAGAAGGAAATTATTGCTGTGTTTGAGTTACTTCGGAAGTCAGAAGTCTGAGCTGAAAATGACGTCACACCCGAGTTCCCAGCGTTTCAGTTACCAGGTCATAAAAAAGCAAAATCAGAGGCCTGAAACAGAAGGCTACATCTACAAAAGTTATTTTAGTGCTTGCCTTATATTCAGATAAGGAATTTTGCTTTTTTCCGACTTGGTAACTGAAACACTGGGAACTCGGGTGTGACGTCATTTTCAGCTCTGACTTCTGAGGTAACTTGAACGCAGCATAAGGTGTGATTTGTTTTCTTGTTTTCAGGGAAGCTGCAGAGTCCATTTTTTGCCCAGCAATCCTTCTACAGAGAGTCACCGGTGCGGCCGAGGTCTCCACCAGGTCCAGCCGCAGTCCAGGTCTTACCCATGAGCCCACCATCTCCGGTCGCACCTGCCTCACCTGTGCTGTCTTACTCACCTGTTCCAGCTATCTCCACAACACTCCCAGAGACCACAGGCTCACCTGTCCTAGACAGGAAAGTCTCACCTGTTCCAGATACGGCAGGCTCACCTGTTCCAGAGATCACGGGCTCACCTGTTATACCTGCAGGTCAGACACGAAGACCTTTCCTGTTCTGCTGCCAAAAACACATAAAGGCATATAATCAGGGGCTGCTGGTAACACGATACCTCATTGGTTTATGATGTTTTGATGGGGCCAGGCGGCATGACCATATTTGGAGGGAAGGGTGGAGTTCAAACAGGCATCAAGTCTAAGACAAGCACAATTTTTTTTCATGAAATGACAAAATTTTACAATTTCAGAATTTGAAATGTTGAATTTCCACTATCTGCAATAATTAGCAAACCATTATCAACATTTCACTCTGCAGTTTTACTCTTTTTAGGATTTCTAAAACAGACTTTGATCCATACAGGCGTTGCTGACACACAGGAGGAGTGGTCAGATGAGTTTGATGACGATGCAGATGAAGCTCCCTCAGGTACGATGATATCAATCACGACTTAATTCTTCAAAAACGCTCCAAAACAAACTCCTGAAACTGTCGCATAAAACAAACGATATCTTAGTTTTTACTTCCATGTTAGAGTTATCTGACTGTTTTGGTTGAACATGTAAGAGTTTAGAGAACAAAACTTTATACATGAAAAGAATCACTGATGTTTTTTATTTGATCAAATGTCAGGTTTTTTTCATTTGTCTCTGAGTGGTTTGAGAGTTTTTTAACAGTTATTATGTTTTATTTTTAGGAGAAACTCCAGATCAAGTTGACCTGTATAATGCACCACAGCCAGTCGTGACAGAGGAGGACTTGTATGAAAACCTTTACCAGGACATAACTGCAGTGAGTGAAAACTGTCTTTGTTCCCCTCTCAGCCCTCTGATAGTGACATTATCAGAGAAAAAAAGTTTAAAAAGGCAGAAAACCACACAAAATATTCAGCTTCACTCTTTCTCCTCGTCTCTGATAATCCGGTCAACCCCAGATTTCACTTGTAGTAAAGTATTTTTACAGTGTCATCAAAGATTATAGGATTTTATCTCTTTTAACTCTTTCATTTGATCAAGGTTGCAGATCAATCACATAATTCAGTTTTTCACAGCTTTTATAAAACCTCCTTTGTCACCTCAAGACTTGTATTTTATTTCCCTCTCGTCATGGTCATTCTGTCCCTCTGCATTTCAAACACTGATACACCTCTCCCTGCTCTCCTTTCTTCACTTGCACTTGTGCTGGAGAAGCATGGACAGGTTTGATTTATTTATTTTAAAGTTTGATTTATTTCTATTTTGTTTGAAATTTCAGGATGAAGAGAATAGCCTGAAGGTCAGAGAAGAAGAGGAGATGAGGGCCAGAGCTCTGTACGACTACCAGGCTGGTATGTACACAAACACTGACAGACTTCTCTTTTGTGTGTTTTGTTGTTTCATCAACACTTTTCTCCGCCACAGTTGACGACACTGAGATAACCTTTGACCCTGATGACATCATAACGGGGATAGAGATGGTGGACGAGGGTTGGTGGAGAGGTTTCGGGCCGAACGGACACTACGGCATGTTCCCTGCTAATTATGTGGAGCTTCTTTAGTTTTATCTCTGCTCTAATGATCACTTTATAAAACTGGAAATATCACATCAGGTTTCAGATCAGGAAAACTAGATTATTTTTTATTTTACATCAAACATCTCTGTCAAATTAAAACTTGGGGATTTTTTTTCATGCTGTCTGTCTGAGTTTTGTAAAATTACAATACAGGAATTTATTTTAGCTGGTAAAGACTCATTTTTTTCAGCGGCACACAAGGTGTAAAGATTCTGCTTCATTAAAGTGTTCTGTTATTCTTATCTTAACTGTCAGATAATCAGTAAATATGTCAATATTTTTGTTTAATTTTATGCTCAAATTTGAGATTGAAGTCTTTGTCGACACAAAAAAAGTAGAAACAATTTTCTGGATGCTTCAGTCCCTGGGATTTTGGTTCAGGTGCTTTGACTCTTTGTGTTTCTAATGGCACTGGAGAGATTAAATGTTTCAAATATCATTTCAAATATCAAATAAAAAGATTTAAAGAAGATTCGAGTTCAGAGGATTGTTGCTTTTCAGATTACCTGGGTGTTCAGATGGTTCTGTGATAACAGTTTTTTTAAATGGATATTCTGGCGTAAAATTTAATTTATGGTCAAACACACTGTAACACTGAGTTAGACACCCCCTCCAGTGATGAATGTTGCCGACCGCTTGCTTCTCTATTTAAACCAACTTTAGTAACAACCGCAGGATAGCAATATACAGCGGTCTGAGGAGCCATAAACAAACCTCAACCAAAACGTCTCTCTATAGCCACAACTAATGTTCAGAACAGCACCTAACTTCATCAACAGTACATATAGGGTCCCAGCCATAGTACTAACCACCAAACATCTTTTTAACTTTGACTAATTTCTCTAGCAAAGAGACTAAACACAACTCACCTACTCTCTTCCAGCAGCCGCTTGTTTGTAGCGAGACCTCAGGCCAGTCCATCATGGACTACAGCGGGGTGACGCAGCTCAAGAAAGAACATTTATGATCATTTCATTATCATTTCCTTGAAGTAATAATCACCATATTAATCATTTAGCACTGTAGACGCGGTAGTTCTTTTGCCTTAGTGTCTCGGTCTAATTGTATTTCCATGAAGAAATGATCATGAATGTTCTTCCTTGAACTGCGTCACCCCGCTGTCGTCCATAATGGACTGGCCTGAGGTCTCGCTACAAACAAGCAGCTGCTGGAAGAGAGTAGGTGAGTTGTGTTTAGTCTCTTTGCCAGAGAAATTAGTCAAAGTTAAAAAGATGTTTGGTGGCTAGTACTATGGCTGTGACCCTATATCTACTGTTGATGAAGTTAGGTGCTGCTCTGAGCATTATTTGTGGCTATAGAGTGGCGTTTTGGTTAGGGTTTGTTTATGGCTCCTCACACCGCTGTGTATTTCTATCCTGTGGTCATTACTAAAGTTGGTATAACTAGAGAAGCAAGTGGTCGGCAACATTTGTCTCTGGAGGGGGTGTCTAACTTGGTGTTACGGTGTGTTTGACCCTAAATGAATTTTATGCCGCAATATCCCTTTAATTGTAGTGACTGAGATGTTTGAAATGAGATTTTTAATCCCATAATCTGTCAATATATTATCCAAATAAACAATCAGTTTATTATATTGGAGCCAAAATGAATAATTATAAAACAAATTTACAAAAAACGTAAACAAACTGGTCTGAAGGACGCAGCTTCGTCATACCCGGCGACTTGAGCTACTTATAACGTCACTCTCACGCGACCATCGATTATCAAGCACAGAGAAGCAAACATGGCGGCAAGGTTACTACTCCGCACGGCTGTTCGAGCCGCTCGAACCTGCCGAACCGCCCCGGTACCGGCTCTGACCCGCGGGATGTCTGCTGGAGGTAAGGACGGAACTATAATGGGTCATTGAATTAAAAAAGAAAGGAGAAATAAGACGGGAAAGAGAGTTTGATCCGGACAAGGACATAGAACTGACCGTTACAGTCAGACTTCTGCTGTTTAACAACCAGGACTTCACTGTTTTTATTTTAACGTTATTTTTAATTATTCATTTTGAAACAACGAAAACAAAGCAGACAACCTCATACAATATACACACACACACACACACACAATAATATTTAAAATAAATAAATAATAATAATAATAACGAGATGGAAAACAATAAAATTACAGTTTTATCCCGTATTTTAACTCAAAAGTCAAACCTCCATTAAAATATTCATCACATACTGTAAAATATCTAAAGGAGTTTTTTGTTGGAATTTGATCATTTTAAATAAAAAACAATGAAGTCCACTATCTCGGAACTTTAATGTGTCATCCAGACAAGGACAGAGAACTGACCGTCCCGTTTAACGACCAGGACTTTACTGTTTTTATTTTCTTTTTAATTATTCATTTTAAAGCAATGAAAACAAAGCAGACAACCTCATACTCCATGCAAAATACACACATTAATAATAATAATAATAATAAAACTGGGAAAAAATTACAGTTTTATCCCGTATTTTAACCCAGAAGTCAAACTTCCAATATAAAAGACTCATCACACACACTGTAAAGTATTTAAAGACCTTTTTCTATTATTATTATTGTTTTACTGTTCCTAAGGTCAGAACAGAAATGAGGAAGAAAGTTGTTAGATTTTCTACTCTGAGTATAAATCAGACCTGAAACTCCAAAGTCTCTGAATGTTTTTAAATCCATGATCAATCCCATTACATCCAGGATTCAGGAGTGAAAATGTCTGACTAATCTTGTTAATTTTTTAACTAATTTTGAAAATTCAATTATCATTTGTATTCTTTGTATTCTATATGATTAATGTGATTATGTATTAAAACTGTATGTGTTGCCATTCTTGGACAGGTCTCTCTTGCAAAAGAGATCTTGCATCTCAATGGGACGAACCTGGCTAAATGAATGTTGTTATAATCATAATAATAATACTAACAAGAAGAAGAATTTGATGATTTAAGCTAATATAGTATATTTCATAGATGCAAAGGTGTAAAAATGAACCCCATGAAGACAGAATCAAGCTGGCAGCCTCTTGCGGGATTTTATTTTGGTTACAGCATCAACCACAGCTCATGTCGATCAGACAGACAGCAGAAGCCCAAACAATCCCCTGAATTCATATAACTGTTCCCTCTTATACTGAACATCCCCAATGACGTCATTAGTCCCATTTCCCGTAAGCGGCCTTCACATTGGTGTCTGATAGCCATCAACGTGACTTCTTCCGTAAACGTGTTTTGCTTGCTGGCCGGCTCTGCCAAATATCCTCTTGAAATAACCATGATTTATGGGTGAAAAGTTATAATAAATAAAGCCCACTATCTCAGGAAAATATTTTTTTATATTACCAAACAAGTAACTTTTGTTTATATATAGAAGCGTCAACCCTCTGAAAATTTATTCTCATTTATTCTTCCATCAGTCACAGTCAGGGTGAGGGTTCGTGAAGCTCCTCTAAGTTCTTGAATCTGCTTTGCTTATCAGTCCTCTCTCTGTTTCTTTGTCTCATTTACTTCCTTACTTTCCTCTTCATTCAACTTAAATAAAATCTGCTTCAAACAGACTTTGTGAACAGCCAGACTTTACAGCAGGGACCTTCTGTGGCTGAGCCTCCTTGTAGAGGGGGTTCACAGCCTGAACTGTGATTGTGGTTTTGTGTTCTTTACAGGTGTTCAGAGTTAATCAGCTGATCAGGGTCTTTTCAGGGTTGAAAGAACTGATAAGAAAACAGACTTTAACACAATACTCTTGTGTTTTTAGACTGGGTTTTAAATTGAGCTGTAAGAAGTAATCATGAGAATGAAAACAAATCAGTGAGTCTAGTATATCTGGAATTTTTACTTTTTTAACTAAACTTTTTCAGGACAGACTAATTATTTGAGCAGCACCCGTAGTTGCTGCATGTTAAACCAGGGTTTTTCCTGGCTCAAATTGAGGCAGAGATGGCACCATCCTGACCATGCGCCATGACGTGCATGTATTTGTAAATTCAACCGACTCACTTTCTTTTACAGGCAACATACTTAAAGTTAAGAGTTCAAAAAAGAGTGTGACCATTATCATGTTACAGCATTCATTTATTAAAACTATATACATACACAAATCAGCTGGCAACTTTAAATTGAAAGTACACTTCATCCACACATCTCACAACCAGACAGAACATTTCAGCCTCCTCTTTTTCATTCTGTAGAACCTCCTCATGCACTCCTTGTAGTCCAAGGCCTCCTTGTCTGGTCCATCAACGGCCACCTTACAACAGACATCCAAGTGCCTCTCCTTCAGTCTGTTCCACAGAGGTGTCTTCACCTTAAACAAAACAATTCATCATGCATTAAGTATTTTTGTTTTTATTCTGATACAGACATGAAGAGTGATAGTGTTTTCAATCATATATTATATATATGTATACGCTGCAGTGTCCTCCCTAAAGAAAAAACGACAACCAATTATTTCTTAAACTATCTAAACTGTTATTTTAGTTTTTGTAACTTTATTAGTTGAGTGTTTTTAGGTACTAACATCTTTAATATACTTCTCCTTCTCTTCTGCTGCTTTGTGAATGGCTGTCACCTCATGTCTTTTTAATGTGTCCAGCCTGTAGTTGGTTGATGGCTGTCTCACTAAGGAGGCAGCAATTGCCTGCTGTGTTGGGGCACAGTGCTTTTGGCATAAATAGCAGTGCATGCCTTCCTCAGTATGCCTGAGCCAGGTAAATTGATTGAGCCACTGCTTGTCAAAGCCACTGGCTCTGTGTTTTTGAGAAGATCTGGAAAGAGGAATAAAAACTACGTACCCGTTGGCTTTGCGTTGTTATGCTCCTAATTGGAAACTAATTAATTAATTACCCTCGCCTCGCCGACTCGTCCTGTCCTGCATTCTGACCCTCGCGATCACCAGTCCCTTGTTAAGTACTTTCAGACCTGACACAAATTTCCACGTTGTCACCACCATGAATTATAGCATTTTAACTGCCTGTTACGTTTTTTCTCTGCTGTGTTTCACCTGGACTCTTGACTTTCCTCCTCGCGAGGTCGCTTTTTAAAGTACTGGCTGATTTTGCCTGTCATAACTGCAACGCTAAAAACGGAGGAAACTTTTTTTTTTAAATAAACACGTCATGCTTGGATGTAAAAAAGACAAGCAGTATTTACCTGTTTGTACCATCCGCCAGGGAAAATCAGGACGCCGATAGCACCAACTAGCGGGAAAAAAACTTGATTTGATCCGTTTCTTCTTCGGTAGATGCTTCAGGTCTTTCCGGTGCACTGCTGTTGATATAGCGCCTCTACAGTGGCGCAACGCTGCAACTGCAGTTAAAATACGTTGCTGCTGCAGAGGGACATCAATCGCTCAATCAACACAGCTGGAGCTTTACGCTGTGTTGAGCGAAATCAATCGCTCTGGCTGGGGGCAGCACAAAATTAGGTGGAGGCGGCCGCCACGCAATTTTGAACGCAGGAAAAACCCTGTAAACAGATAACTGCATTTGTGTGTACAGTAATAACTTGTCATTAGATCAGATTAGATTTCCTTTATTCATCCCTCAGTGGGAAAATTAAGTAATTAACAGCAGCAGTACACACAACATACGCATTCATAATGGGTACAAAAAAACAACAACAAATAAATAAGATAAAGAACTACGGTAAAAAAGAAAGAAAGAGAAATGCAATTGAAGAACAGTATTACAGTATTACAAGGTAAAAAGTTATTTTGTGTGCATAGAATTTTTATCTTTAGGAAAAAAGGTTTTGGTGTATGAGAAACGTTTCCTCAGAATGATCACAGATAATACAGAAGAAAAAGTGACATAAAATCAGTGACTAATTACAGTATGGGTACAGACCCTCATACTTTCAAATTATTCCTAAAAACCATTTTAAATTGGCTTTTAACCTGTGAACTGTTCTTTTGTGTCTTTTTTTACCTTCTGCACTGTTGGTCTTATTACTCAATATTTTCTGTATTTTAAATTTTTATTTTTATTTTTTTTTGTAAAGCGTCTTAGAGCACCTTTAAAAGCGCGTTATAAATGAAATTTATTATTGTTTTTATAAGAATTAATTGGTATAAATTGTTTAGAAACTGTCATGACGAAATGACAGTTTCTAAAGAATTTTCGATCAGATAATATAAATATTTTCCAGGTTTTATTGACTGAAGTAACTTTATTTGGTTTTTCACAAGGGATTCCCACTGATGAGGAGCAGGCCACCGGGCTGGAGAAGATCATCATGAAGGCCATGAAGGAGGGGACGGTACGACAACAACAGCCTCGTTTTAAAGAAAAGAGTCTTTAAATCTGATAAAAAGAAGTTTCAGAGTTTGGTTCAGGGGGGAAAAATTAAAACGTTGAGTATAGTTCATCAAAATAATCTCATTAATAGGTCTTTTTATCTCTGACCTGACTTCATCCTCTCCTCATCTTCCTCAGGACCCCTACAGCATGATGAGACCAAAGGAGTACGCAGGCTCCAAGGCCGACCCCCACCTGGTCCCCTCCATCACTAACAAGAGGATTGTGGGATGTGTCTGTGAGTTTCTTCTTCATAGAGCTCCTTTAAAAACACTCTAAGACTCTGCAGCTGTCGGCTCAGGAGATTTAAGAAGCATTTAATCCTGTCGACAACAGAGTGGACAGGAAAACGGACTTGAATTTAAACACCTGAAAAGTGTCTGAACTTTTTCATGTTCAATCTAAACTGGAGGCTCATGTTTTCACTGGTTTTCCTCCAGTTTTCTCTCACTGGTTCACTGTTTGCATCTCTCACTCTGTTTCCTCCCTGCAGGTGAAGAAGACAACACGGCTGTGGTTTGGTTCTGGCTTCATGAGGGCGAGGCCCAGCGCTGTCCGTCTTGTGGTTCCCACTACAAACTGGTTCCCCACGAGCTCCCCCACTAACTAACCAGTTACCAGAGAAACCTCCTGAGCTCTGCGGCTCAGTCTACTTCCTGGTCTTAGGCCATTAGCTCTCGTCTGATTGGTCCTTGACTCGCTTACCTCAACAGTCTTTTCTTTCCATGTTACAAAGAACACAGGGATCAGATGTGGTTTGGGACACAAGAGTTTCTCTGAAACATTTCCACTCAGCTGCAGTTTACATTCACTCACGTACTGTACATTGTTACACAGTTATAACTCCTTTTAACCTTAAAATAAAGTCAGCTCTGATATTTATCTCCTGTGTTTCTGTTGTTTCCACATTTTTTTAAAATATATTTTCAAATTTTCAGATATACAAAGCATACAACAGACAAAATTAAAAAAGCAAAATTAAACAGAACAACAAAGAGGAAACAAACCATGGAGCTGCCCAATAAAAGAGAAGAGTTATGCATGTTTGTGTACCATTTTGTTGTTACAATATTACCTGATTGGGTGTTACAGAGATAACACAATACAGTCAAAATGAGCAATTACTAGCTTTTAAGATGGTCAATGGGCCCCAAATGTCCAGGAATTAGGTTCGTGTACTGGCTCTGAGGAAGCATATCTTTTCCATCTGAATAATATGAATCATTTCGTTGAGCCCTGTTGTTTCCACATTTTTAACCTGATTTTACAGATATGTGTTGAATGTTCCTGTGTGATTGGCTGAGATTTACCCGGAAGAGGCAGAAAAGGCTGCTTTGATTTCTCAGAGCTATAATTGATTTTCTTGAAAGTGTGAAATTTAAGGAATTACAGCGGTTGACTTGGGTCTAAATTTTGTGAACAACTGTCTTTAGTTTTTGTCTAAAAAGTTGTTTATTGAGGACAGCTGTTTACGGATCAATGTAAAATATGAAGACAATTCACAAACCAAGTGTAAGTTCAAGGGCTGGAAGTAGAGACCAGTATTTTTAAAACAGTTCAGCCAGGAAGAATCAAGAGTTTTGACTTTTTTTCCCTCAGTTCTTATTTAACCAGCAGGCCACTGCAGACATTTGTAAGCAGACTCTCAAAAGCCAAAAAGTTAAAGTGAATAATCCAATTGTGATTTTTTTTTGCTTTTGCACTGAAGTTGTGACTCTTGCAAATGTTTTCAACCCTAAAACTAAGCCCTTGTTATCTTTTGCTGACATATATTTAGCAACGGTCTGTCAACATCAATGTATATCTAAAGGTAAATGGAGTAAAATGGTGCATTTCCATGAAAACAACATCTGATCATGGAGTTAATACATCCCAAACAGTGGCAATTGCTCTAAGACTGCAAGGGAAGCTCGGCTTCCCTTAAAATGTCACCCCCCAAAAAAAAGAAAAAGTGGTGAAATACGGACTGCTGTGTGTACATTTCATTAACTAAATACGCACTAGAAAGCCTTCATCTTTTGTTCAGACACTGTGATAAGAAGCTGATAATCACAGGTAACCGGCATAACTTCGTTCTCATTCATCCTCGCAGTGCCTCAGCGCTTTAAACAGCCGGACGCTGGGCCTCTGCTGACTTCAATGTGGAAGCTCAAAGTGGGTTGTTCCAGCAGCGAAACTAGACGCTCATTGGATAAATGCTGGGCTTTGTCCCGCCCATCGGAAGCCCAGCTTCACTGGAGTTCTATGGCGAGAGGGCGGTCCCGACTTTCTCCCGGACTCCGAGCTTCTGCATCCATGATTGGATGAGCTGTCTGAGGCGAAATCCTTTTTTGATTGACAGCTAAACAAGCGAATCAGCGATCTTGAAGAATAAAACATCTACCAGAGCATTTTCCAAGTTATTCATTCCGTTGTTCTTAACCGCTCCGGAGACTTTACCGATCCTCAGCGACTTTTGTCTTTGTTAAAAACGACTGCCGTTGTGTTTGGCGACTCTGTTCTGTTACATACTAATAAACAGATACAATTATGATGTAGGCCAGAAAAATGAGCTTCCCCTCCTTGAAAGACCAGCAGCCGCCACTGATCCCAGAATACATACAACTCATGCTGGATTTTAAAAAAAGCATTGTGAACAAAAACTTGAAGTTACTCCCAACTGTTCGGCCTGTAATGGCCTTGCTTCCAAACTTTTGGCCTGTAGTGTCCAACATTTAATCATCATGCTATGTTAGTAATATTTCTATTATAGGGATAACTATAGTAACATATAACAATAACATATATAAATATTTATTTTCAATATAAGTTTCTGCCTCATGTTTCCATTTTAGATGTTTTTGGTCTGTAATAAACTAAACCATTTGTAAATCTGTCAAGATTTCAGCAAGTTAAGAGTATTTTTGATCATGCAGATTACTCGCCTCCCATCAGCTACTATAGAGCGAACCAGAATGGTGTACTGTAGTAAGATGGCCGCTGACTCCACCTCATAGAGTCATCTTGTCTTTCTTATAGATGTGTATGAAGTCAACAGCGAAGATAACATGTAAAATAATGGAAAAAATTATCAATACAAGATTAACATGTTATATGGAAAAGAATGCATATATTTCAGCAAGACAAAGTGGATTCAGAAGAGGCAGAAATACAATGGACCCAGCACTATGTCTAGAAAATGAAATAAAGAAAGCTCAGGTCAATAAAGAAAGTGTAGTAGCAGTATTTTTTGACATTGAAAAGGCATATAATATGCTATGGAAGGAGGGATTATTAATTAAATTAGCAAAATTGGGGATTAAAGGCCAAATGTATAGTTGGATTAAGGACTTTTTAGATGGAAGAAAGATTCAGGTCAGAATAGGTAAACACTGTTCAAAAAATTTTGGTATAGAAAATGGAACACCCCAAGGGAGCATCACGAGTCCTATGCTATTTTCAATTATGATAAATGATGTTTTTAGTAGCCTAGAAAAAGGAATGGGTTGTTCACTTTTTGCAGATGATGGAGCGCTGTGGAAAAGAGGGAGAAATATAGAATTTATTGTTAAAAAGATGCAAGAAACTATTGTTAAGATACAAGAATGGGCATACAAGTGGGGGTTTAAATTTTCAGTAGACAAATCAAAAACAGTGTTCTTCACACGTCAAAGAATAAGAAGGAATATAACTTTAAAAATGTATGGTCATGAGCTAGAAAGAGTCAAAAACGTAAAGTTTTTAGGAATATGGTTTGATGAAAAGTTAACATGGAATATACATATTGAAAAAATAGTAAACAAATGCAAAAAAGTGCTAAACATAATGAGGTGTCTGGTTGGAAGGGATTGGGGAGCAGAAAGAGTGGCATTAAAAAAACATTTACATTGGATTAATAAGGTCAGTATTAGATTATTGAAGTGTGATATTTAGGTCAGCAGCAGATACAGCACTGGCAAAACTATATAGGATCCAATATCAAGCATTAAGGTTATGCACAGGAGCCATCAGGACAACCCCAACAGCAGCATTACAAGTAGAAATGGGAGAAATGCCCTTAGAACTGAGGAGAACACAGTTGGCTATTAATTATTGGATAAATTTAAAAGGAAATAAGGAGAATCACCCAACTCAAGAAGTACTAAAACCATGCTGGGAAAAGGAGAAAAGAAAGATAAAAAGTTTTGGATGGACAGTTGAGCTAGAAACAATACCATTACCAACAATTCAGCCATGGCTTCTACCAGATCCTGTGGTAGATCTAACATTACTGGAGAAGAAAACCAAAAATAAAGAGATCATAGGACAGCCACAGATCATACAAGACTATATTGAAAGGAAATACTATAGTTATATACAAATTTATACAGATGCATCAAAAAACCTAGCAAACAATGTGGGTGTTTCAATAATTGTCCCAGAATTTAAGGTCAAAATTTTAAAGCGCATTGAGGACGGACTGTTGGTATAAGAAATGTTAGCAATTCTGGTAGCACTGCAGTGGATAGAAGATGTGAGACCACTCAGATCAATTATAGGTTCAAACTCAAGTTCAGCCATTATCAGCTTGGATCACAACCATTCAGACAGCAGACAAGATTGATAATGGAAATTAAACAAACATTGTTTAGGATTCAAATGTTAGGGTTAGATGTAGTATTAGTATGGATACCAGACCATATAGGAGTAGTTGGAAATGAAATGGTGGATAAATGCGCTAAGAGAGCAACAGAATAGCAGCAAATGGATATTATAGTTCCATTTAGCAAAACAGAAGTAAAGAACATAGTTAAACATAAGATCAAACAAAGATGGCAGGAGCAATGGGATAAGGAGAAAACGGGAAGATGGTTTTATGGAGGGACAATGAGAAAAACTACCAGAACTCATGAAGAACAAACCATAATATCTAGAATAAGATTTGGACATACTAGACTGAATAGTACATTACATAAAATAGGAAAACACAACAATGGAACATGAGATCAGTGCAATAGTCAAGAAACATTAGAACACATAATGATGCAGTGGCCAAAATATGAGGCTGAAAGGAGGAACCTTATAAGGAATTTAAGTAGAATAAAGATATGATGCAATCTAAAGGATTTGATACAGAGGAATTCTGGGGAAGAGTCACATCGATTAATAATCAGGTTCCTTAGGAAGACAGAGTTAATAGAATGAATTTAATTTATTTTTTATTGTATTATTATTATTATTATTATTATTATTATTATTATTATTATTATTATTATTATTATTATTATTATTATATATTTTTTTAATTTTCATTAGTATTATTAAGATCCAGATCCACACTCCAGACCAGTTGGTGGCGGTAATAATAAAACGTTGTTTTGCCAACCGCCAAAAAAAGGAAATTAAGAAGAAGAAGAAGCAGAAGAAGAAGAAGCAGAAGAAGAAGAAGAAGATGGCGGCAAGGTTACTACTCCGTTCGGCTTTCAGAGCCGCTAGAACCTGCCGGGCCGCCCCGGTACCGGCTCTGACCCGCGGGATGTCTGCTGGAGGTGAGCACAGAACCATTAAACTCGTGTCAATCGTATTTAGTAATGATTTATGATCAAAAAAGCGCATCAGGACCGAGCCGAGTTCAGGCGGAAGAACTACAAAAGCTAGCTTAATGCTAAGATTCTACACCGGTAACTGTGAGAGGTCACGAGATGTTGTTTAATAAAATCATAATATGTGTTTTTTTCTCGGACAGTCATCGTGTTTAAGACCTTTTATTTTTATCTCAAATATCTGATATTACCTGAAATCTGTCGTATTGCTTTGTCGGGTGTAACCTGGTTATTGTAGTTTGAATAGTCGTGTCCAGGTTATCTTACTCATTTTGGTCCTTTTATTTCTTGTTTTGTGTTTTCAGGTATTCCCACTGATGAGGAGCAGGCCACCGGGCTGGAGAAGATCATCATGAAGGCCATGAAGGAGGGGACGGTGAGATCTTCTCTCTCTTTTTTCTTTCAGGTCATATTTACTCTGTTTAGAAGATCCAGAAGAGACTGAGGGCTTCATGGTGAATTATGAACATCTGAAGGTGGTTTAGGGTTACTACAGGTCTGGTATCAGCAAGTCTGTTATCTGCAGTCAGCAGGCGTCACTCCTCATATATCTCTGAGAACATTCAGATGATTTTTAGAGGTTGGGATCTGAATAATTGTCAATATGCTTGTGAAAATAAGCTTCTCATGAACGATGACACCTGAGTGACACTTTCATCACTTTGCTTGACTTCATCTCCTCCTCATCTTCCTCAGGACCCCTACAGCATGATGAGACCAAAGGAGTACGCCGGCTCCAAGGCGGACCCCCACCTGGTCCCCTCCATCACTAACAAGAGGATTGTGGGATGTGTCTGTGAGTTTCTTCTTCATTGGAGCTCCTTTAACCCTTGTGCATATCTTAAAATTTACTTACATTCGTTAACCTCGTGTACACAAATGGTCCGTCTAATAAAAGTGCAATAAAAACGTGATACATGAATTTTTTATTACTTTTAAAGCATCACATCTTGTCAGCAACTTCAGATCTATCCATAGATATAAATTATATTATAATTTGTTAATATTTTTTTAGGTTTTTGTGTCTTGTCATGAGAACTGCTGATTTTTTTCAATGGGAAAAACATCTAATAGGTGTAACGATATGAAAATTTCCCATCATGATTATTGTGACCAAAAAGATCACAGTTATCAATATTATCACAGTATTGTTGAAATATGTTCAAAATGTTTGAGGAGTACTTATACACGCCCTGAAATCATTTAACAAAGTTTTATTTTGGAAAAACAATCAAAATAACAGGCAGAATTTGCTTTTCCTTAACCTTAAATAACAGAGGAATGATAAGCTTAAAAAAGATGGGGCCTTAAAAGAGCCAGAGGTAATCAACACTAGTAACAACAAAGTACAAAGTAATGTGCTAGTGGCATAAACATTAGCATAATAACAAATAAATAAAATTTCAATAAAATGACATTCATTATTGTGCAAACTGTAAGAAGTTCTACTCCTACAAATATAAAACAGAACAACACGACTATATGAAACAAAACAACCACGTAAACAGTGGTGAAGTTCAGGTGTTTAAAAAAACATTAAATATCTAAACTAATCAAATGAGCTGATTGTCTGTTTTCTGTACCATAAGGTGCTGCTGCTGACTTTGTTCACTACTGGGATGCATAAAAGTTTTCTGGCAACTCTCGCAACCCTTTTGTAGAAGCTGAGATCACCCAGACTTCAGACTTTGTTTTTTTTGACAGTGGAAAAAATCTCTGCAACACGGTCGGCAGAACTGCCCTCCGCCATGTTTACAAGTTCTTTACCGCGCAGTGAGCATGTGTCTGAAGGACTGCTGCGTGCGGCTGCTCTTCTCAGCACTGAGCAGTATCACTGTGAGCTTTTCCAGAGTGCGGCAATCAAATATGGTTTTAACGGTAATTAAAAATTGAAACGATAGTACTAATCATCAGACATTTTACAGCGGTTTATCATTTTACCGGTAATCGTTACATTCTTAACACCAAATATGCAATATTGCCAAAAATGAGGTGCAAAGTGAAATATTTTTTGATAAAGATATAACAGCCTTGACCATGTCAATAACAGCTTTGTTATTTCTATGCATTTTGCGAGGTAAGAAATCCAGGCCTTCACTGGAATTTCTCCGAAACGTTATGTAATGGGAGTCATTGCACCTAAAACATATTTTCCTGAAAGTTTGAAGGTAAAAGCTAAGATCTATTAGGTATAAAACAAAAAAGCATTATAATATGTTAGGATTATAACTTATAACAAATATGTGATTATAATGGGAGTCAATGGGGCAAATTTGGTCACAAGGTTAACAAGTGTCTGTGTGATGCAAATCTCCAAATCTAAACACTTCCAATGGATAGGCTTTTGGAATTAAGAAAGTAAAAACGAAAAAAAATTAGTGACAAAATCGAGAGGCAAACAAATAAAAAAAAACAAAATGTCACTTTTGGTCCCCAAGATGCTCCAAGGAGTTAAAAACACTCTAAGACTCTGCAGCTGTCGGCTCAGGAGATTTCGGAAACATTAAATCCTGTCGACAACAGACTGAGCGAGATAAACAGACTTTTCTATCACCAACAAACCGCAAAGAAAGAACTCAGAAAGTCTGTGAAGCTGAAGGAAAAAGTTCAGACACGTTTAAATTCATGTTCATTCTAAACTGGAGGCTCATGTTTTCACTGGTTTTCCTCCAGTTTTCTCTCACTGGTTCACTGTTTGCGTCTCTCACTCTGTTTCCTCTCTGCAGGTGAAGAAGACAACACGGCCGTGGTTTGGTTCTGGCTTCATGAGGGCGAGGCCCAGCGCTGCCCATCCTGTGGTTCCCACTACAAACTGGTTCCCCACGAGCTCCCCCACTAACTAACCAGTTACCAGAGATGATGTAGCTGTGTGTGAGTGTGAGAGTGTGTGTTAGTGTGTGTAAAGTATTATCTCCTCCCACCTTAAGACATATTAGTCTTTTATTAATTCTTCATCTCCAGGAAGTTCATTTCTTCCTGAGCTCCGCGGCTCAGTCTACTTCCTGGTCCTAGGTCATGATCTCTCGTCTGATTGGTCCTTGACTTGCTTACCTCAACAGTCTTTTCTTTCCATGTTACAAAGAACACAGGGATCAGATGTGGTTTGGGACACAAGAGTTTCTCTGAAACATTTCCACTCAGCTGCAGTTTACATTCACTCACATTCTGTACTGTGTTACACAGGAACTTCTTTTACTCCAATAATAAAGTCAGCTCTGATATTTATCTGTGTGTTTCTGTTTTACTCTCTGACACTCTGTTAACAGTATTACTGTTCATGAACGGCAACGAAAAGGTCGTATCCGCCGATTGTAGCTGAATGTAACCATTCAAGTTAACGTGTCAATTTCCATGCCGGATAAATTCAGCACATTAACAGATTAACCCATGGTGGAAAGGAAGTCGGGCACAGACACAAAATAAAACATCCAGCTTCTCTTCTAAATAAAACACTCCTTGTTTCAGGTGGATTGTCTTTCACACTATGCGAAAAGGTGGAGACAAACAAGTGAAAGGTTTTTAGACATCCATTAATGAGGAGATGCTGGTTCTAGAGGTCTAGAAATAGATTTCTTCCTCTGGAAGGACACAATCTACTGCTTATATGTCTATGTGTCTGTCTTTATAAAGACAACTCGTTTTTGCGCAATTGAATGTGAAGTTGCGGGTTCTTGTGAGTTCTCGCAATTCCCTCTAGCCGTAATCTGCCATGAAATTCGCCTCACAGACGAATCCGGTAGGAATTGGCGTATGGCAAAAATCACGGTCGTTGTGGATGCGGCGGAAATTTGGAGTTAGATCGGAATATATTCATATGATGATAAATTTGGATGATATTTGTGCCAACATCGAGTATTTTATCAAAGTTTTTGCACCATCACTGCTCCGCTGAGACTCCAGTCTTTGATTGGCTGTCCAAGGCTCTGATTGGTTGACAGACAGACAAAGACGGCAGTCTTCCATTAGCGTTCTAGGCTAACAACTAAAATCAGACTTCGTGACTAAACTTGATATTTGTTTGTTTTGGTCGTCTCCGTGGGAAAAGCCCCTCAATGATGCAGAAACAGATCATCATTTTTATTACATTTATTCTCAGCAACCACAACAGCGAAGGACAAACTTACAACAAATAAAATGTAGAAATGCTTTTAAAGATGTTTCTTTAGTTATAATACTAAACTTTACTTATGTGGCGCTTTTTAAAAACAAAAACAGGAAGTGCTGTAGAGTTAAAGACTAAAGATCCTTCCTGTGGTGGTCTCAGAGACTGAAGTAAACATCTCCTGTATACAACTGTGACACTGTCTGTAGCAGAGGATGTGCAGGTTGTGGGTTTCAGTCGTTTTTTCGGCGTCATCGAGTTGACAGGGATTTCAGAAACTCTGCCACCAGAGGGCGCCAGCTACAAACTTAACTCAGATCATTTATTTCACCACTCAGCTATTTTTTTTTTAACCATTTCAACCCAACTAAATGACTGTCAACTTCCATCTATAAACAAACTTTATAGATGAAGTGTTTCATCTTTCAATCACGTATGAGAAGACTCTTCAAATACTTTATTTTTCACAAACATGAATTCGATTTCTCTCTTTAAACAGAATCAGAGAACAAGGTGATAATCAAATCATTTATCTTGTTAGTTTTGGGCACCATAAAAAGGTAAGAATATAAATTAAAGTATTTCATAAATGCTAAAAACTCAAGGAAGAACATTTATGATCATTTTTTCATGGAAATACAATCAGACCGAGACGCTAAGGCAGAAGAACTATTGTGTCTGCAGTGCAAAATGATTAAGATGATGATCATTACTTCAAGGAAATGATAAAGAAATGATCATATGTTTTTCCTTGAGTTGCTTCACCCCGCTGTTGTCCGTAAAAGAGTGGCATTTTGGTTGAGGTTTGTTTATGGCTCCTCAGACCGCTGTGTATTGCTATCCTGCGGTCATTACTAAAGTTGGTATAACTAGAAAAGCATGCGGTCGGCAACATTCATCTCTGGAGGGGGTGTCTAACTTGGTGTTACGATGTGTTTGACCCTAAATTTATTTTATGCCGGAATATCCCTTTGAGGCGACTTTTATCAGGATCCACCTTAATGATAACATTGCTCCATTAGTATCTGCTTTGAGACTGTTTATTTTTGCTTTTTCAGCCTGAAATAAAGAGGCTTACTTTGTGATCTCCTCCAAACATCCCTGGGGGTTGAAATTAGGACTTGATCAGGAACAGGATGGAGGAATCTCCTCCTCAGATGGACTAAGATTACTGAGATGTGACCCCGGTGGAGCGGCTGTTGACAGAGAGACGGCTTTAGAGGAAGCAGGGGTTTAAAGGCTAACTCTGTCAGCACACAGAGAGAGCAGGGAGGTTTGATTCCCCGTCCATCTGTGTGCAGAGTTTACACATAACCACACAGAGATAAGATTCAGAGAGGAGACAGTGAAGGGAACTTTAAAGCTTGGAAATGAGCAGGTTTGCGGCCAAGTGGTTTTTCTGTGATATAACAAGGATTTGGCCGTGATCTGAAACAGAGAGACATGTAGAGGTTTGCCAGCATGGACATGAAACGAGCAACCAGAGAAACCAGAGGATGGACAATCAGAATGAACCACAGAGAGGAGAGAGATAGTTCAGCAGGAAAAAGCAAAAAATAAGAAGTGCATTTGGAAATCACCGCATGGAAAGGACAACTGGACGTTTCGCCTTTCAACGAAGAATTGGAAATCATAGATGCTGTTTTATCTGCTCTGAAATGAAGAGGGAACTTTTTCTTTACGTTAATCAACCCTGACTTTTAGGGAACAATCACAAAAATGTAACATCTATCTCTAAAGTTGCTGTTGTTTCCCATTTGCAGCAAGTTTGTCAATATCCTGTCAATACAAGCGTTACAACACATCAGCAACGTTTTCCCGTCCTGTGATATTGCGGCAGAGGAGGAGTAGCGTTCGTCTCATCTGCAGAAAAAGTAGCGCGTCCATCATGTAGGACAAAAACAACGCTGTACGATGCTCCATCTTCTTGCTCCAAAATGCCCAGCAGCAGTTGTAGACACTTCTGATGTCTGGCACGGACCTGCTGTTGTTGTTAACGGTTGTATGAGGTCAGAAACAGCGCCGCTGAAAAGACCCAAATAGCCCCCTAGTTTTGGGGAGGAGGACACGTTCACGCATGTAAACGTACTGAGTGTCAGCTGATTGTTCTCCTCCATCATTAGTGAAAAGTCGCTCTCCGCCTCTTTAATGGGCCTTGCAGATTCCCTCCAATCTTCTTTTTCTTTATCTTCAGCTTCAGCGGCACTCTCATCCCTGAAACATGTCTGACAGGCAGATAGAAGACCTTTTTATTAGCACAGCTGGAGTCCTGAGAAGAAGATCTCAGAGGAGCTCCAAGACTTCTTTCATTGACGTTTCCACCATTTATTTCAGCATCTCCATCACTGAGAGGATTTCATGATTTCTGCAGGAATGATTCTTCTTCTTCTTCATCCTCAGATATTTTTAGTCATCCTGTAATTTGTCGCTCCACCTGCCACACATCTCATTGTTTTTCCTCACGTTGACCCTGCAAAAAATTTACAGGACATTTTACTCCAGCTTTATGCATTTACACATGCAGCCCACATGGACACTTGCGGGACATTTCATGAGTTTTATGCATGTGTTAAAAAACACATTGTGATAAATTATTATACCTGAATGAAGATTTAGATTTTGGCTCAGTCAGGAAAAGAGAATTCGTTTTTTCTCAGACGACTGAAAGATGATGGTTTCTGCTGGTTGTTTTTCTCCCTCGGCAGTTTAGCCTTTGTTAAGTCGGAAAGCTGAATAGAGCGAGGAAACATGGGAGACATAAAGCAAAAGGTCAAGACTGACAGTCAAACCAGCAACCTCCGTATAAAAAGAGGGGAAATATTCCTGTGCAGTGGAGTGAGTTTCCCCCTCCTCCTCCTCTTTGGGAAGTGTCAGATTGACTCCAGATGAAAAACACTTCTCCTGTTTCTCTCTCCACTCTCCTTTAAAGTAAACTATACTAATGAGGAGAAGGAGAGCGTAGATATCTTTGAGCATTATGAAACAACACATATAAGGGAGTGTAGGTGACCTGAGCAACCAGGCATCACTGTCCCGCTCCGTCGTCATGGAAACCTTATCTCAGGAGGCATTATGGGGTATCAGGAAGGTCGCACACAGCTCATTTAACAGTCACACAAATTCATTAAAGACGCTGCAGCGAGGAAATAATGTCAGACATGCCGAGATACAGATTTATGACTTCAATTAAACCTTCAGATTCACGAGGCTGGATGACCAAGGAGAGACACAAAGTTTGTGAATACTGATCTAACATGACTATTTCTATAATCATCAGAACATTTACACACATCAAATATATATTAAATAATAATCAATAAGCTGCTTTTTAAATGGAGGTAAACAGCAGAACTCGTATCTTCTCACACTCCAAGCTCTCCATCATGAGTATTCTCAAATATATGCAGACACGCACATGGCTAAAGCTAAGAGGCTGTTAAAGAGTTAAATAGTGAACCAGGATCAGGGTTAGGAAGACCATACCGACAAAGCCAATGTGAGGAAATGCTGATGAGGAAAACAAGTCAAGTTGCCCGACCTGAGGCTCATAAACGAGGCAAGATCTTTGGTTTGGATTAGATTAGATTCAACTTTATTGTCATTACACTTGTTCAGAAAAATGCAGTGAAATGCAGTTTAGCATCTAGCCAGAAGTGCAATAGTGCAAGTATCAGATAATATTTACAACATAGATAGATATATATGCATACCTAGATATATGAAAAAATACTTTTCTCTCAGTCACTCTGGGCAGTATTGTGTCTCTTCAAGCTCCGGTCCTCTACCTGAGGCCTGGGAGCTTGAGGGTCATGCGCAGTATCCTAACCGCACTCTTCTGGAGCGAGATGTCTGATGTTTCCCCAGGGATTTGTTGGAGCCACTTCTCCAGTGTGGGGGTTACTGCCCCGAGTGCCCCGATGACCACAGGCACCATTGTTGCCTTCACCTTCCAGGCTTTCTCTATCTCCTCTTTGAGCCCTTGGTACTTCTCTAGTTTCTCTAGTGGTCCTTCTTTCTGATCGCTTGGGATGGCGACATCTACCACAACGGCTTTACTCTGCTGTTTGTCTACAATTACAATGTCTGGTTGATTGGCCATTACCATTTTGTCGGTCTGTATCTGGAAGTCTCACAGGATCTTGGCTCGGTCATTCTCCATCACCTTGGGAAGTGCTTCCCATTTTGACCTCGGGGTTTCCAGTCCATATTCTGCACAGATGTTCCTGTACACCAGAAGTGTCAAACTCAACCAGAGCAAGGGCCATAATCTGGATTTAGGTCTAACCTGAGGGCCAAACAGGGTCAACATTTCACCAAAATAGTCAACCTCCTTTTAAAAAAAAATATACAAAACAAAAAAAGCAATGATTATAAGTCATTTTGAAATTCAAAAAAGATAAGTTTAAAGGCAATCTGAGATAGAAAACTTTATTTTATTTATATTTTTTATTCAATTTTTATTTATTAGTTCAAAAGATCAGAGCATGATATTAAAAATGGAAAAAAATGCTTTTAAGGAGCAAATACACAAGGAGAACGTTGAACTCAGGTAGAAAAGGTCAAAATATAACTTAAAATTTAAAATTGGAATCTAAAATGACACAAGTCTAAATACTGAGTTGAACAAAATCAAAGCATCAAGTAAAAAACCAATCATGTTTGACTTGTAATCTTGAACTGCAAATTGAAAACATGAAATAAAACATCAAATATTTTTTCCCCCACATTCTTGACTATTTATCAAATCTTCCTTACTCTTTAATTTCCTGAATTTTTGTGGTTTATTGAGGAAATTTTAAATAATGGGGCTAAAGTTTACATTATTATCCTGAAGGAAATCTGCAGACCTCATACTGGTGGGCCAATAATAATACAAATATGATAGGATCTTGTGGGCCAGATATGATTGTTTCACGGGCCACATTTGGCCCCCAGGCCTTGAGTTTGACACCTGTGCTGTACACTATACCATTCCATGTATGCTTTTCCTGCCAGCATCTTACATCCTGCTGTTAGGTGTTGGACTGTTTCAGGGCCCTCTTTGCACAGCCTGCACCTGGGATCTTGCCTGGTATGGTAGATCTGGGCCTCTATTGCTCTGGTGCTCAAGGCCTGTTCTTGTGCCACCATGATGAGTATATATACACTACAGGCCAAAAGTTTGGAAGCAAGATCAGATTTGTACAAAAAAAGATCATAGTTTCATATGTATAATTTGCAACACAATAAACATGACTATTGTGTAAAGAGTAACTTATCAGAAGACATTTTGACTGTAATTATTAGGTATTTGAGTTATTGTTGCTTAGACTTTGCTTTCTTTAAGGTAACCTCCTCTGGCTTTAACAACAGCTTGGCATATACCAGGCATTCGTTCCACAAAACAAACTTGCGACCCACAAGTCTTAGTCCAGATGGAACAGCATGGTGCTGGAGGATGGAGTGATACTGTTCCTTCTGCATGATACCCTTTACTTCAAACAAATCTCCTACTCCATCACCTGCAAAACATCCCCATACCATGGAACTACCACCTCCTTGCTTAATTGTGGATGTAACACACAGTGATTTTAGATGTTCACAAGTTTGTCTGTGGACATAGACTCTGCGTTTTGAACCAAACAGTTCAAACTTGCTTTCATCGGTCCAGAGAACTTGTTTCTAGTCATCATTAGTCCAATTTGTGTGAGCTTTTGCACACTCGTATCTCCTTTTCTTGTTCTGTGGACAAAGTAGTGTTTTTTCACAGATACACAACCCTTCAGACCAGCCTTTCTCAAACGTCATTTCACGGTTGTCAGAGATATGGGTTTCGACCTTGTCATGTTGATTTCCTCCCTTATTTGTGGTGCTGTCTTTCACCGATCTTTCTTACTGGTGACAATGCTATGTTTATCCTCTGCTTTTGTAGTAACTCTCTTTCGTCCAGGTCTTTTTCTATCATCATAACTTCCAGGTTCCTCTAGTCTCTTCAGAGTGTCGTGGACTCCTTTGTCAAACACCTTTAGGAATTTTGCAATTTCTCTTTCTGTGTATTCTTCTTTCCTTTATGTACAAATCTGTACTTTTGTTTCTTTACTCAGTTGCTTATTTCTAACCATTTTTGCGGTAGTTTGAACGCAATTGAGATTTATTAGGATTTTTGTATGCAGGCTCTCAAAAGCCAAAAAGATGAAGTGAATAATCCAACTGTGATTTGTTTTTTGCTTTTGCACTGAAGTTGTGACTCTTGCAAATGTTTTCAACCCTAAAACTAAGCCCTTATTATCTTTTGCTGCCATATATTTAGCAATGGTCTGTTAATATCAATGTATATCTAAAGGTAAATGGAGTAAAATGGTGCATTTCCATGAAAGCAACATCTGATCATGGAGTAAATACATCCCAAAATACGTACAACTCATGCTGGATTTAAAAAAAAAGCATTGTGAACAAAAACTTGAAGTTACTCCCAAGTGATGATATAAAGTTGTTATTGTCAATATTTACATGAGTTACATTATATAACATTTAACTAAGTGCCATTAGCATGCTTTAACGGGATGAGAGTTCAAGAGAGTGACTCCTCTGTGAAAGAAAACTGTCTCTGATACTGCTGGTCCTGACCCGGAGGCTCCTGTAGCGGTATCCAGAGGGCAGGAGGCTGAAGAGTCTGTGTGCAGGATGAGAGGAGTCCCTCACAATGTTCAGAGCCCTACGCAGAGAGCGCTTGCTCTGGATGTTCTCGAGGGCAATGAGTGGAGTCCCGATAATGCACTGGGCTGTTTTCACCACCCGCTGTAGTGATTCCCGCTCCACCACAGTACAGTTCCCATACCATGTTGTGATGCAGTTTGTTATAATGCTTTCTAATGCATCATCACGGCAAGTGACGTGGTTTTTCTTGAGGATCTTCAGGAAGAACAGGCTCTGGTGGGCTTCCTTGATGAGGCTGGAGGTGTTGATGGTCCAGGACAAATCCTCAGATATGTAGATTCCTAGGAATTTGAAGCTGGGAACCCGCTCGACCGCCGTCCTATTGATGTAAATAGGATTGTGTTCTCCTTCTCTTCTCCTCCTGAAGTCCACTATTGATTCCTTGGTTTTGCTGGCGTTGAGGTGCAGGTTGTTCTCAGCACACTAAGTGGATAGATGGTGGATCTCCTCTCTGTTTCATCGTTGTTGTGGATGAGGCCTGTCAGTGTGGTGTCGTCTGCAAATGTGATGATGGAATTAGTGAGGGACACCGGTCTGAGAAAGGGGCGTAAAACACAACCCTGTGGAACTCCAGTGTTGATTTGAAGAGTGTTGGAACTATGATTTTTTTAAACGAACATGCTGTGGTCTGTTCATTAGAAAGTCCATGATCCAGTTACACAGAGCTGGATTGATGCAGAGGTCAAGGAGTCTGTTGATCAGCCTCGATGGAATGACTGCTGAGCTAAAATCAACAAACAGCATGGATGTAAACAGGTCCTGAGAGACATTGGCAGTAACTGACGGAGAGAAGCATCAGAATCAGAGAGGGAATACTGGACTCCAAAGACCAGCATCCCTCAGACTTTAATACTGGATCTACTTTCTTTGGATTATTGGAAGTCAACACTGTGCAAACACATTACAGTCGGCACAGACTCCCTCTAATGTCTCTGAGCAGCTTCACTGCATGCTGATACACCCAATTTACACTCCTGTCAGAGCGAGGCGCCGACATTTATCAGAGAGGAAAAGGAATCTAAAACCATGACTCATCCACCTCACTAAATAAAAGTACACTGAGCTCCTTCAAAGCTGCAATTTCAACAAGTTTCATCCAAATGAAATTCATCCCAGATGCCAAATTTCCTGATTGATTTTCCTCTAATGTGGCCGACCTGTTTTCACAGAGTTTCACTTCAGACACATGACTCCTGAGTTTAATAAGAAAAGGCTAAAATGCAATTAGTTTAGGTGTCACAACTTTGTGCCTCTTGGCTGCCTGTGAGGAATATTGAGCAGCAGATGGGACCACGGGGAGCCACCCACACCCCTCAGTGAGAGACCGCTAATGAGGTAGAGGAGGAAAAAACTCTTAAAAAGGGCATGAAATGAGACAGGTGGAGCTGCAGCAGGGATTGAAACAGGTGTGACAGAGAGCTGAGGACAGATCCTCTAATGGCTCACAAAGATGCCCATCTTTGTCTGTGGATAGACGGATAGAAAACTAGGTTGAAGTCAGCATTTGTTGGCTTAGAGTTTGTGGTCCCACCTTCTCACTAAATGAACATTTACCAGACTAACCAGTTCAGATATGTTCAGACTAATACTGGAGCCCAGTTTGACCGGCCTGGTTTCTCCTGATGTTAGCAGAGAGACATGAAAAGTCCTGATCCCTTATGTTAGTATTAAGGATCATGCATCAGTCCTGTATTGGTACAATGTGAATTTTCCAACTTTTTAATGCTGCTGTGTTAAAACAGACCTGAACAATCACCATGGTTTTATCATTATTATTATTATTATTAGTACTAGTACTAGTAGTAGTAGTTGCAGTATTTCAGTTTATTTCAGTCTATTCTCATTCTGTTCAGAGTCATTATACTCAATAAAACCTGATAATTTGAGAGGACATAAAGCTGCAGAAGGATGGGGTTTCAGTATCAACAATTGGAAACAGTGAAACTGAGACTCAGTAGAAATTAGAACAGCGAAGCTGAAGCTCAGCAGAGCAGTATACAGTGAAACTTAAACTCAGAAGACACAGATACACAGAAACTGAGACATAGGAGAGACAGATACAGTATGTTTCCATGACACTCAAGAAAACCAAATTATTGCCTTACTCTGATTAAGACCGACAACTGAAGTGCATGTAAACACCTCAGTCCGACTATAAATGGAGTTTGAGATCTCCAACTAAGACACCCAGATAATGCCATTGGAATTCGATTTTCTCTACCATGTAACCAGCGTAGTCAGAGTATGATCAAACAATGCATGTGCGCATGTGCCACACCCCCGTTACCCTGGTACAAAAACACCAGAGAAGAAATGGCGCCATCATTGAAAGAATTTTCACAAGAAACAAAGCTAAAGCATGAAAGAACGTCCACTTTTGTAACGACGAGGAGAGTGCAGTTATGCTTTTCCTCCTAAGAATGGAGAAGACCCATTTCGCCCCCTAGTGTTGGGGAGGAGGACACATTCATATCAATAATGAGACTAAGGTGAGACAGAGACATTGTTACTTAGTACAAAACAAAAACAGAAACAAACTTGATAAAAAAACTGAAAATGAGACTCAGCTGCCAAATTTAGACTGAGGAGAGACAGACAGTGAAACTGAGACTTAACTTAGGAGGATACAGTGAAATTGAGACTCAGTAAAAATGAAAACAACAAGGCTGAAGCTAAGCACAGCAAAATACAGTGAAACTCAAACTCAGAAGACACAGATACACTGAAACTGAGACTCAGGAGAGACAGACACAGTCAAGCTGAGACCCATTAACAAGAAACAGAGTCAAACTGAGACTTAGGTAAGACAGAGATATTGTAACTTAGTCCAAAACAAAAACAAAATCAGAAACAAACTTGATAAAAACACTGAAACTGAGACTCAGCGGAGACATATGCTGCCAGATTTAGACTCAGGAGAGACTGACAGTGAAACCGAGACTTGAAAAACACAAATACAGTAAAACTGAGACTTTGTGGAAACATGGAGCTAAACTTAGACTTAGCACAGACACAGTGAAACTTAAACTTAGTGGAGAAACAGTGAAACTGAGACACAGCAGCTGAACTGGGCACCAGTCCGCCTTAAGTCACTGGAAGCAAACACAGATCATGAAGGAGGAATGAGAGGATTTAGCAGAGAGCCCCCTAAATCCCCCCTCCTCTTTCCTTTGAGAGTGTCGGTTTCATGCAGCAGCTGTAAAAAAATGTCTTTCCATAATTATTTTGTCTCCAAAGTTGTCGAAGCAGCAGAACAGAAAAGACATCACGTTGTCTGAGGTGCCGCGTGATGATTTATGAGCTGAGCTTTTGAGTGACGACACCATTACTGAGCCTGCAGCTTCAAATCATTTACCCTGAGGCGGGTCAAGAGACGCTCGAGATACTGGAAAAGCTTCATGTAAACACAGATGTACCCGGGTCTACGGTGGCTGCTTTAAATTGGTTATGACTGTTTGAAGGAAACCACATGTGTGTGAGTCTGGTTTTGCTGACACAGGTTAAGTCACTGAGGTCATAAATCATCAAAGTTGTAATTTATGATTCATGTCGTATATCAGAAGGAAACCATCAGCAGAAACAGTAAAATGAAAATCAGAGAGGATGACCTGTCCTGTAGATTTTTACTGTATCAGGTCTAAGAGAAGTAAAAACGCCCCAAAGACAAGAACAGAACATTTGGATTAAAACTTACTCCTAGAAAAGTAAAAATGTTGGTGAAGTAAAGTTTTATTTTTTTACACGCTGTAGTCGTCAAGTTTGGCCGTGCATCCTTTTTTTCCAATTTTTCTGACAGCTCGTTTTTCTAAATCCAAATAGTCTGGAAAATATCCCAGAGGGGCCAAGAGCCCAAACAGCCAATTATCTGTCCTGAACCTCGTTAGTCCAAGAATGAGGTTTCACTGAGATCCTCTGTCCATGGTGCTGAAACTGAAACCAACTACACTTCTCATCATTCTGCAAAACTGAGCCGATTTTCCACTGTGTGATCATGAGCGAACAAATGCGAGGAAAGACCAGATCCAGGTGGGCGTGTTGAAATCTGGCTCACAAGCGTCTGGACTATTAAAAGCCTCTTTAGAGTCCACTCAATTTAACATGAACTTGCGCTGACGTCCTAACGAGGACCCTCATGGACAGAGAGCTCTCGGCGCCTCATTAGGCCTCTTCACATGTCCATCATCATCCTTGGACTGTAGGACACTCGAACCCTGATATCACCACGGTAATTTCATCCTGCTGAGCTGCAGTTAACATGAAAAGAGAGGCAAAATGACAGTTATAATCAGAATATTCAAAGACAAAGAGAGTTATAATCAAGAGTGAAGGGATATTCTGGTGCAAAATTAATTTAGGGTCAAACACACCGTAACACCGAGTTAGACACCCCCTCCAGAGATGAATGTTGCCGACCGCTTGCTTCTCTAGTTATACCAACTTTAGTAACGACTGCAGGATAGCAATACAGAGAGCCACGCACTCAAACCAAAACGCCACTCTATAGCCACAAATAATGCTCAGAACAGCACCTAACTTCATCAACAGTACATATAGGGTCCCAGCCATAGTACTAGCCATCAATCATTTTTTTAACTTTGACTAATTTCTTTAGCAAAGAGACTAAACACAACTCACCTACTCTCTTCCAGCAGCCAACATTCATCTCTGGAGGGGGTGTCTAACTCGGTGTTACAGTGTGTTTGACCCTATATTAATTTTGCGCCGAAATATCCATTTAGTTTGAGATATTTTAGATGAGCTGATATATGAATTAATGAGAGCCAATAAAGTCTGTTATTATGAGCGCTTGGATTTTTAGTTTTTCTCTGTTTGACATCATTTAACTTTAGAAGTGATAGTTAACAACCCTCACCAGCCAATCAGGGCTCAGAGGAGGTGGGACTTTAAGTATTCCAGGTTTAGGCTGCGGTTAATGCCAGGAAACGATCCGATTCAAACGTCTGGATAGAGTTTCCCTCAGAAACGTCGAGTATGAGCGATAATGAGTGAACCTGTTGGTGTTGTGAGTGATTAACTTAAGCTGTACTTTGGTTGATGGTGAACTGAACAGCTCAGTTTGGTTAACAGAAGCAGGAAGGTTGGTATTTAGAGTTTATGAGTCAGATTAATGGCACACGTCATGACTGATGCTCCCATCAATCCTGACGCAGTTAGTAAAAAGTCAAATAGCAGTTTAAGAGTAACAATTCTGCTCTCTTTTCAGATTTTGTGCCTCGTCACTAAAGGAGACAGCTTCAATTTTTCCTCTACACCTTCTGACGCCTGCTCTCTTCAATCAGCTGATGAGACTTTATGCAGAAACCTCGCCTGTCAGTGTGACAAACCTGCAGCCTTGAGCATCTGCTCCAGGTGACAGACCCAGAGGTTAAACATTCATGAAAGCTCAAACTGTTGGCCTTGTGTCCTCTCAGCCTTCCTCTCTCTGTCGCCCTCTTAATGGAGCATGAGTTATTGTGGCTGAAACAACACTGAGGAAGTGTCTGGAGACCAAACTGTGGAGCCAGACCCGTCAGACTGTCCTCATGAGTCTTTTCTGGGTCACAGAGCTGCAGAGCTCTGGGGGTCGATGTGTGCTGGACAGTCTGTCTGCCCTCTGCACACCCCGCTGTCAGGAGGAAGAGCTGCAGAGCCAAGCATCGCTTCATCTGTCTGTGTCTCCTCTGACTGCACATACAAAAACAGCTTCTAGGCAAAGAGGCTCGAGCGCATCAGAGATTCAGTGTGTGGAATAAACAGAAACATGTGGGTGAAATCTCACTGAATTATTCCACATTTCAATGTCCAAAAACTGTTTTTTTTACTTAAATGAAGTTTGTGTCAAAGCTGATCTTACAGACAGGAGGATTCACAACATACTGCTGGGAGAGTAAAACCTTTACAGCCCAATCTAGTCCTGGTTTTGGGGTCATGATGCTCCGAATGTTTTCACACAGAAAAATGCTGGGTTGTTTTTTCTGGGTTGAGCCTGTTGGTCAGTTTATTTGGGTTATTTTCATGGAGTTGGGTATTCTGAGTACACAATTCACAAGGTTATTTATCTTGGGAACAGAGTTATTAGCTGTTGGGTTGTAATTTCTATACAGTTTTGTTGGTTTATAGTGGACTACCTAATACAGTGGGTCGACATTCAGGCATTTGAAACCAAGCACCACCCACTAGTCCAATAACTGGAAGGTTGGCGGTTTGATTCCCCCCTATCCCGAGTCTGTCCGTTGTGTCCTTTGGCAAGACACTTAACCCACCTCCCAGTGTGTGTCCTCCATTGGTGTGTGATTGTGAGTGTTGTGTGGTGGTGGTCGAAGAGGCCGTAGATGCAAACTGGCAGCCACGTTTCCGTCAGTCTGCCCCAGAGCAGCTGTCACTACTAAGGTAGTTTACCACCACCAAAGTGTGACTGTGTGAGCGAATTAATGATGTATCTGATGTAAAGTGCTTTGAGGGTCGCTGATAAAGAGCTATATGAAATCTGATGCATTCATGCAATTTAATATTATATTAAATATTAACAACCCAAATGCTGGGTTTAAAGAACCCAGCAGAGTAGTTATTTTGAACCCTTAGTTGGGTTATATGAACCAACCCAATTAGTTGGGTAAAATTAACCCAGCATGTGTTCTGTCCAATATTTAACCAGTGCTGGGTTAGGAACTACCCAAGTTGGGTTGTTTTTAACCCAATGTTTTAATAGTGTTCAGTGGGAAGTTTTTCCTGTTTGTTTGTTCCTCTATAAAAACTTTTTTGAAGCATGTTGCTGGATTCAGATTTAGAGGAAGAGTTTATCCTAAAACAATAATAAAAAAATCATTTTCAGTTTCATCATCTGATCGATTGTCTGGAAGTCTTTATAGTCTGACTTATTTTCTGCTTCTGTTTTTGTTTGCAGCTGCTGTCTCTATCCATTATTGCCTCTCCAGCTCATTCCCAGCCTCCTCTTGGTTTTGGACTGTTGCCCGTCTGTAAATCAGGCTGTTGCAGACTGTTTGTCCTCATTAACCAGCACACCATGTGGATGTAGAGCACATAAAAAGTATAATTTTGAAAAACTACAGTAGACTTTCATTTGTTTTTATCTTTGTCTTGTGACCTGATCAGCTGATCAGAGATAAGCAGCTCCTCTACCTGACATCTCTGAATGTAAAGGACTGTGATGTTTAAATCATGTGAGAATTACTCATCAACAGATGTCAGCCTCATCATCTTCATCACCCTCACACATCTGCTCTCCTCTCAGCAGTCACACACACACACACACACACACACACACACACACACACACACACACACACACACACACACACACACACACACACCAAGGATTTGGCCTTTTTTCTGCCTCTTCACTACATCAGTAATGTAGACCATTGATCTGCAGACCTTTATTGACTTCCTGTGACCCTCTGAAGATCAGGGAGCCTCTGAAAGTTCATCATGGGTTAGAAATGTTCAGGTGGGGCTGGTTCACCCGTGAAAGAACCAGACCCATCCTTCCAAACTCCATCCCAAACTGCAGCAGCGTCCCCTGAAGGTCCCAGCTTGAAGGAGCTAATAGAACCACATCATCTGCAAAGAGCCAGAGTTTTTTTAGGCCCTAAAATCAGAAACCTGCTCCTCTCCCGACTCCACCCTGAGATCCTGTCCCTGAAAATCAAAACACCAAAGTTTAAGGACCTGTTTAGGAAGACAGGGATGACTTTGAACCCAAGAACTCCTGGTAAAGATCTGGACTTTGAAGATACCGGATACCTGATACTGACACTTTTACATGTTTCAGAACATTTGTACATGTAAAAAGTTCTGGTGGGTCGGCAGTATTACCCTCAATTTCCACCGCATCCTGAACAGCTACAAAAAGGCCATATCCGCCGATAGTAGCTGATCGTAACCATTAATGTGTCAATTTCCACCGGCTTCTTTGCATTCCTCTGCGGATCGCCAGACTCCACAGCTGATTGCAAGAGTTCTAGTTTTTCCAGACGCCGGAGCATGCCGGATAAATTCAGCACAGATTAACCTGTGCTGGAAAGGAAGCCGGGCACAGACACAAAATAAAACATCCAGCTTCTTTTCAAAATAAAACACTCTGTGGTTCAGGAGGATCGTACTTCACACCATGCAAACGGGCGGAGACGAACAAGTGAAATGTTTTAGACGTCATTTCACCCTGATGACACCATGGATGAGGAGATGCTGATTCTACAGGGCTAGAAGTAGATTTCCTCCTCTGGAAGGACACAATCTACTGCTTATATGTCTATGTGGCTGTCTTTATAGAGAGAACTTGTTATCGCGCGATTGCAAGTGAATCTGCGGGTTCTTGTGGGTTCTTGCAATCCCTGCTGTCTGTTACCTGCCACGAAATTCACCTCACAAACGGATCTGGTAGGAATTGTTGCACAGCATATATTGCCGCCAGTCCAGATCAAAGCCGTTCCAGATGCGGTGGAAATCCCAGGTTGCTTTGAATAAATAATCAGCCTTTTCAGATGGTGCAGCTGCTATAGAGGCATCTATATTTATGCAGTTGTTTCCTGTCTGGTGCAAACCTGAAGTTTGGTTAAAGTACCTGACTTTTCTCCCACCCTAAAGGACAGGAGTGAGTGCACAGACAGATTTGGGACACTCGTCTATCTCTCTCTCCGGAAGAAGCTAATGAATAGCTCCCGGTTGTGCCTGGAGGCCACCGCTCATCAGGCCCAGCAGGCAGCAGCTCTGACCTGTCCCTTTGTAATTATCATCAGCCTGCAGCGCCGTATCTGAGCCACAGGCATGCTTGGACATCTTCAAGTCTATGCAGTGGTCTCAGCTGTGTGGAGAGTGCAGGAAACTCTTTTTTATTTTCAGTTCAGCTTCAGTCATGTTTGGATATGAACGCTGAATAAAAAGACTCGTTCATGTGAAGTGGGTCACTCTGAGTAACAAACCCACGGAGAATTATCACCTGCAGCTTTTCAGCCTCATTTTCTCTCAATGTCTAAAGAGTCTGCAAATAAACCCTGAAACACCAGCACAGTGTGTTCCCTGAGAGGGGGAGAAAAATAAAAAAAAATACCTTTCTGAGCTGTGACATAAGTTCACTGTGTAATCTTTGTTCTCTTCAAGGCTGGCTTCACACAGAAACACAGCTGCCGCTCCTCTTCAGGAGCTTTTTACACCGACTGTGTGCAGTCAGTCTCTGCTGTCAAAACTATCTCTTTTTAAATCTTTTCATTTTAAGTTAACAAATTATTTTTATGTTATTATTAATGGGTAAAATTTATAAATGAAATTCTGAAAACTACTTCAGTCGATGTCTTAATAGCAAAGAACCTCCTCCTGTTATGATATGTGTAAAAGAACTGCAGTTCCTAAAGTGTCCACTTCAGGCCTGTGTCAAAGGTTCAGGAAACCACATACACACTCATTCATAAAAGCCCATCTTCACAGCAGGAATAAACCTGTTTACACTCTTGTCTGTATGGACAAACACAGACTGTTAGATCGATAAAAACTCATTCATTTTGAAGATGTGAGTTTTACATAGGTGGAGACATGAATTAAGTCACTGACAGTTGGAATGTTAAAGTCTTGAACTAACTGTGTGTCGGCTGCAGCGCTGGAGTGAGTCTCTGCTGTCAGATTGATGATTTTACATAAGTTTAAAGGTCCTTTCAAACCGGGAGCGTTTTTTTCGTGCAATTATTTCGGACGTCAATATTTTTTTTCAAACCCGTATCCTGTCAATCCAAGCGTTCACATCAGCGACGTTTTCCTGCCCTGTGATATTGCGGCATTTTATTGTTTCACGGTTGATTTTTCTAAAGTTTTGCATACTGTGTGTCCACTTCTGACCAATCAGATTTCATATTGTTGCGACGTCAGATTCACCGGTATATCCAACATGGCCGACCGGCTGATTGTTTTCGTGTCGGAGAACAGAGCGCTTTTTGATAAGACACAAATATTACAAAGATAATGACCTGAAGCACAACTTGTGGAGAGTCATAGCATTGGATTTCTCATATGACAATGGTTTGTGTGCTTTAACAGTTTGCTTAATGTCTTTGTTTTAACTTTCATCTGTGCTAAGTAACTTTAGCTCGTAAGCTAACCTGTTCAGATACAACATACCATATGTATTTTCACTGTCTCAAACTCAATCACAGTGTTGCTGTCACAGCACCATTAGGTCTCGGTTGTTACCTTACATTTATGGATTATAATTTAATGTGCTTATCTGGTACTGGCTCCGACTCAGTACATGCTATCATGACAGACAGCCATCTCAACACTAGTGTCTAATCAGAACTGAAAAAAGCCCAGTCTGCAGTTGGGTCAGTCTTCTCGCTTCCACCTGGGATGCGTCTTTTTTTCCCACGGAAAGTAAAAAAATCGCATTGCGCTTGATGTTTATAGTCAGGCGTGTCAAAATTCGCCTCTGAATGGTTCATAATAGTGATCTTTAAAGCTGGTTGACGGATGAAGACTCAGCAGCTCCTGAGTTTACTGTATCAGCCCTCACAGAGATGGTTAAACACTTTAAAACAGACGGTCAAAGACCGACATTGAAGCTTGGGTCTTTTCTTGCCATAAGAGGCCGTGACAGGAACCAGACCCACAAACTGGATCATCAGTCTGTTGTTATTCTTGGAGGACTCTTTATCTCACTTAGCCTCTGTGGACCTCATGTTTAATGTTTCTCTTCTGTCTCTATCTGCTCCTGTTGGCCTGGACAGATGAAGACAGATGAAGACAGATGGAGATGGGTGAGGACAGCTGAGGACAGGTGTCTCTGGTGCATGGACAGAACCTGCAGCAGACCTTTCCCCTTTAACAAGATAAATACCGCCGGGTTAAAGTTGTTATTAAGATGAATTACTGTGGGATGTTGGTGTTTTTCTCTCTCTCGGGCTTGATTAAGATGCTGTGGTGTTCAGCTCAGTCTCTTACACTCTGAACCATCGAGGTCCCATGTTTGTTTCTGACACCAGGAGTTGAAGTGTGCGGGTTTGAACTTTTTTCAACTTTTCCTGCAGAACTTTTTTGTCGAAATAAATAACCAAGTTTATCAACATTTATCAGGAGAGGACGGAGGAGTTCACCAAAGTTAGCTAAAGATCATTTTTGATTTGTTGACCAGCTCTCACAGTTACGTTTAATCAGACCCTCTAGCGGACACCCAAGGAACTGCAGTTTTTGGCACCTCCTTTCTTACACTTAAAGTGGCTATTGTCCCGTTTTGGTCCATTTGTACAAACACTGACAAAGTGACCGAGTTTTACTCCTTCAGCTCAGAGACTGTGAACTCTAGTGAGTTTATAGATTTTTTCTCACATCAGTCAGACTTCATTGATTACGACTCTTCCTGGTGTTGATATTGGAAGGTTTAAGTTCGGTCTTTGTTCGCTCATATATCGGAGGTTATTGCAGACTGTCACTGCTCTATGAGGAGTATTGATTTTCACTTCCTGCTGCTCTGAGGGAGCGTTGGTGTCAAAGATCCTCAGAGATGGATGGATGAGATTAAAACAGGAGAAGAAGAAGAAGAGAGTCCTCCTTTTCAGATAGACCTCCTGACATTCAAAGACCTGCATGTGGTTCCTGGTCTCTTTCCCTCAGTACTCCTCTTCTTCTTCTTCAGGTGGAAATATGATAAACTCATAGTTTCTTCACTTTATGATTTAATCAGACAGACAGACAGACAGACAGTTTTCCTCATTCAGCTGAATTGAGAATCTGTCCTCACATCTCTCCTCATATTTGACTCTGCTGTAAATTTTGTACAAAATGAAAGCTTTCACTTTTATGTAACCTGACCGTCAGATTTGATCCAATCATAAAACTTTGGATCAACCTTGTTTTGAAGATTTAATCTTAAGCTTTTAATCTGATTAATTGACATCTAAAGACAGATTTTCAGAGTGAATCTAACCTGATAATTTGACCTGAACAGATAACTGACAGCAGATTTAATCCAAGTTCACAGTCTTAATCTGATGTGATTACTTTTGAATGACCCATTTTCAAGAATTGATCCAACCAGATACTTAAAACAGGATCAGGTGACTTTTCATCAAATACCATCAGTTCAGATAACTGTTGAACAATAAAGTTAAATTCCAACTTCATTGAAGCTGATATATTAACTTTTGAAAATCTGTTTTCAGATTTAATTTAGCCAAACAGTTTCAGTCTGATCGTTTCACTTTTTAACAATCTTCTCTTTGTAGATCTCAAATCCCCGAAATTTCATCTGGCCTCACAGAAGCCTGAACTCTTGGTGTGTGTCTGATCCGATCGACCCGAAAGTCAGTCTAAAAGTCCTGTGTGCTCATCAGGGGGGAGAGACGGAGACTCTGCAGGCCGTTTACTGTTGGATCAATACCCCACAGTGGCAGCGGGAGGCGGTTACCGCGCTGACTCAGCCCATCTGTGACCACACTTTCTTCTTCTTACAACCACATTCTTTTCTCTTTTGAAGGTGTCATGTGATCTGGATTTCTCTGTCTTCATCCATAAACAGAAAAGATCAACACTCAGTGAGAAAACTGATCATAACAGTCGGAGCCGTAATGACAGGAAACAATCACAGGAACTCCCATGGACTTTGCAACGGCTGGATTTCTCTTTGAGAGGCAGGATCCCATGAGAGATGAGCAAAAAATAAATTCTCAGGATGGAAACTGAGTCAGAGCTGCGAAGTCTTCAATAAATGAGGGATTTAACCAGCAGACCAGGTTCTGGAGTCTGGCCCCCAATTTTCACGGCATCCGGAACGGCTCTGATCCGAATTTTCACTGTGCGACAATTCCTACCAGATCGGTTTGTGAGCCAAATTTTGTGGCGGATAACTGACAGCTGTAATTTGCGAGAACTCACAAGAACCTGCGGATTCACATGCAATCGCGCGATAACAAGTTGTCTCTATGAAGACAGACACATAGAATACAGTATAGAATAGAATAGAATATTCCTTTATTGATCCCCCATGGGGGAAATTTTTTCACATAGACATATAAGCAGTAGATTATGTCCTTCCAGAGGAGAAAATCTACTTCTAGACTTCTAGAATCAGCATCTTCTCATCCATGGTGTCATCAGGGTGAAGTGATGTCCAAAAACCTTTCACTTGTACGTCTCCACCTGTTTGCATGGTATTTTATTTTGAAAAGAAGCCGGATGTTTTATTTTGTGTCTGTGCCTGACTTCCTTTCCAGCACGGGTTAATCTGTGCTGATCCAGCATGCACCGGCGTCCTGAAAAAATAGAACTCTTGCGATCAGCTGTGGAGTCCGGCAATTCACAGAGGAATGGAAAGAAGCCGGTGGAAATTGACAGGTTAACTTGAATGGTTACAATCAGCTACGATCGGAGGATACAACCTTTTCATAGACATTCAGGATGTGGTGGAAATTGAGGGTAATACTGCCAACCCACCAGAACTTTTTACATGTACAAATGTTCTGAAACATGTAAAAATGTCGCGATCAGGTGTCCGGTATCAAGCCCTCAGTGTTCCTCTGATACAGAAATATTGAACACTTAGAGAAACTGATATCAGAGCTAAGTAGACATATCTTTAAAGTCCAGACCTTCACCAGGAGTTCTTGGGTTCAAAGTCATCCCTGTCTTCCTAAACAGTTCCTTAAACTTTGGTGTTTTGATTTTCTGAGAGAGGATCTCAGGGTGGAGACAGGAAAGGAGCAGGTTTCTGATTTTAGGGCCTAAAAAAGCTCCAGCTCTTTGCAGATGATGTGGTACTGTTAGTTTCTTCAGGCTGGGACCTTCAGGGGGCGCTGCTGCAGTTTTGGGTGCAGTTTGGAAGGATGGATGGGACCGGTTGGAAGCCGGTGGAAATTGACACATTAGCTTGAGTGGTTACGATCATCTGGAATCTGCGGATACGGCCCTTTCGTAGCAGTTCAGGATGCGGTGGAAATTAATGTTGTCCCGTTCTGGCCTGATAGTGGATTTCAGCTGCTCAACTGTTCAGGGTGTCCTTGGTCCTGTTTTTGGGGTCCTGATGATCCAAATGTTTCCAAGTCAGAACCACATCAGTCCAGGACTCTTCTCCTACAGAGCCACGCTGTTGTCAGAATGTGGTTTGGGATCATACAAAGGAAAACTCTTTGTCTGGATGGACGCAGATATTGCTCCTAAACTTGGAGATATTGTAACTGATTTGCCCAAAATATAGTATCCAGTATGCAGTAGGTGAACAAATGTGGAATTTGCAGTATGCCAATTGGAAAACAGCCATTGTTTAAAACTGAAGATGCAGCATCTATGATTTCCAGTTTTTGGTTGAAAGGACAACTGGACTTACTCGAGACGTTTCGCCTTATGCAGTGATTCTCATGCCAGAGTCCTTTCTGTTTTTGAGGCCGTCTATAAGAACAGATCTACTCTGTATGTTTCCACCTCTGCTGTTATAAATAAAACCTCTTTAGAAACAGCCCCTGTGGGATCATAACATGGCAGATACTCCACAACTTAATCAGGATCTACATTAGAGCGCTTTATCTTGACAGAAGCATCATCTCGCTGAGACCCTCATAAGAAGAGTCCTCCTGGATTAGACCTGAGTGACACAGACTCAAGCTGACATCTGTAATGGCTTATTTTCCATCATGAGACCTTCAGCCGATGCCAGAGGCGAGCGGCTCTTATTCCAGGTGGACGACTAAATGTGTGGACCGGATGTTCAGAAACAGCCTGTGGGGATGGATGCTCTTTAACTCCCAGGATATCAGCCACTGTTTCTGCGAGAAATCCTGTCGGGAAATAGGAGCGCACACCGAACTTTAACAAAATGTCATGACGCTTCTTTACACAAGGTGACAGAGAAACAGGAGGCGGCATGTATGTGCCAGATTAAACCTCTTCAGAATGAAAAACTATGATTTTTTTCAGAGGTCATCGGAGCAGCTGCAGGAGGAGCAACTCTCAAATCATGTTCTGTGCTATCCAATGTGTGATTACTTTACACCAGCTGTCGCTAAATTCCTCTCATATGGTGAACACAACTGAAGGCGCATTTTGCTGCTAATGCCCGCTGGCTTGTTACAGGTTTCTGATACAAAAAGCCACAAGAAGAGGAGGATTATGGGATTAACACACAGCTGGTGTGCTGGGAATAATCAGAGGATTTCTGCTCGTGTGAGTTTAACGTCTTTCTTTCTCTAGGTTGTTCGAACGTCTTTAAAATGAAGCTGAAAGAAAACCTCAGATGTGAATCAGACGTCCTCTCATAGAAAAGGTTAATGAGATCTTCACCTCTCAGTGCTCATCTCTGATAAACTCCTGTTCCTCATTCAGAGGACGGACCTCTTATTCAATCACACGTCTCTGTTGTGTTTGTTGTTCAAAATCATGTTTTTTCCTCTTTAATTGCTGCATGACCTTCGACCCTAAATCTGAGTTTTGTAAGAAGGTCGCTGGTTCAAGTCCCCCGGACTTAAAGTTCGAGGTTTGTGGAGTTGGCACAGAAACCTCATTTAGGCGGATGGTTCTCAAAAGGTCATCAAAAGGGGGGCTACTCACTGAGTTATAGTCCACTGTCTGATCCATAACGTCCCAGTTCCCCATAAGTCCCCCCTATGAGATTCAGTCTGGGTCCTTCAGAAGGTCAAGAATTGAGCAGTCTGTTTCCCTTCCTGTGCAGCCGTGAAGCTCTTTTTGGTGCAATCATCTTACTCCAGGTGACATTAGCAATCTCAGCTTCTGGTACAGTTGTTAACCTCAGAGTGCAGAAAACAAAGAAATCTCCACATAAATACAAATGAGATGGAAATTTTTTTTTTGCAGATGTGTTGTATGACGAACATAACTTTACCGTTAGCCTTGTTTACTTTCGTCGACTGGACCAAAGTTCAGCTTTGCCCTGACTGTGCTCTCACTCCCCTCTGCATATTTGGAGAAACGATAACTGATCATTTGACGTTTGATATTTCCAACTGTGGCAAGAAGGAGAGTGAGGTCTGGCGCCCAACTCCAAACCTAACCTGAGCCCTCTTTTTGAACCCCTACGCTACAGAAATGGCGCCCAACGTGGGGCCCTAAACCACGAAATGTGCTGAGTTAATTGTTTCGGTTCTAACCATGTGATTATTTCATTATTTCATTTATTCTATTACCATTAATTGGGGTTGAATTACACCTGATCGCTTTGAATATTGAATCTTGATTGAACTTTGATTGAATCAATTGATTGAGTAACTGTTTTTGTGGCATGATTTTGATTGTGGTGACAAATTCTACTTGAATGTGGTCATTTCTTGAAAAAGTAATTCATTCTCTGCTTAACACAAAATGTCTAATCAGAAGTCTCTTGGTGACCTTGATATAGAAGCTCCTGATGTGCAGACACCTGTACGTGTTTATGGCACAGACACAGCATTTAGTGCACACTTGCAAACATATTTTCAGACACCACTGCCCCCTTCAGTAAAGGCATCTGAAACTCATGACCTTGCCCAATTTCCCTCCCACTTTGAACCTGCCCAGTCAATAAACCACTTACTTGGGAAACAGAAGCGGTACCTTCTTTGCCTGACCCAGGAGGAGGCCATTTCGCGTTTTCAGCCTCGTCCCCATATTCACTGTCTCAGTCTCAGTGCGAACTCCCAAAAACCCTCCCCACTCCTGCACGGAACTTAAACCAAATTGCAGAAAAAACCCAGGAAGGTTGGGATAGGATCCATAAAGAAATGGAAACAAAAAGTGTTGCAATGAAACACCTGACAGAGTGTGTTGAAGGAATTCAAACATCTTCTACTAAACACTTTCAAGATCTAATGAATAAAACCTGTGACAATCATCGGCTGCTTCTGTCACATATCATTTCTCATAAGGAAAGTGTGGAAACGGAAATGGATAAACTTGTGAAAGGAATTAAAATGGTTGTGGACGAAGAGCTGAAAAACTCTGAGACATCTCTTCTTTCAGAAATTCGCTTCATGGTCGAGCAACTTCAAGTGGAACTTCAGAAGGAAATGAAGTGCTTTCACACTACTGCTCAGGAAAGTATCTGTCAATTGGTGGACACAGTTAACGAAAGTAGTTCTGCAATCACAAAACTGACCATCCAACTTGGAAAAGAAGAAACGGAGAGGAAAGAACAAATGCAAAACCTTGAACAGAAAATCATCTTACTGGACAGACGACTCGAATCTTTTTTGGTAGAAGGTAAATCTACCTCTGCTTATCCGTGTTCCAGTCCTTGTTCAGGGGAGAAAACTCCAACCTCACTTGCAGCCCCTAATTTAGCGGTTACAAAGAGTGATCACATTAAGTTAACCTTTCCTACATATGGTGGGATACATGATGATCCTGATCCCCTCAGTTATCTGTCAAAGTGTCATGACTTTCTTGCTCTTCATCCTTTGTCAGATGCTGATATTCTTGCCACTTTCAGAACTGTTCTCCGGGGAACAGCCCGCGACTGGTGGGAAATTGCCCGATCTAAGGTTGTTACTTGGAATCAATTTGAGACAGTTTTCCTTGCCGCTTTCCTTGCAGAAGATTATGAGGATGAATTAGCAGAGCGTGTTCGAACCAAGACACAGCATGAAAATGAAACTATCAGAGACTTTGCTTTCTCATATAGAGCTCTTTGTAAAAGATGGAAACCCTCTCTCACAGAAGCTAATATTGTTAAGATGATTCTGAAAAACATCAAACCTTTTCTTGCTAGTCAACTCCGGGGTCGTGTTGACACTGTGGAAGATCTGGTGCGCCTTGGTCATCAACTTGAAAAAGATCATGAACAGCAGATTGAGTACAATTCAAGAAGGTGTGCTAAAACCATTAATCCTCTTTCTAAAACCATGCACTCAGGTCCACCTGTTGAAAAGAACAAACCACCTGTCTTATGCTGGAGATGTAAAGGTAACCACCTTCCTGGCTCTTGTCCACATTACAGCACACCAGACACTTTCAGTCATTCTCCCAGGATACCTAAACACTTGTCACGCCCACCAAAGACAAAAGCTCTGCCTGGAAATGGCTCTGTCTCCCTTGTAAAATCAAGAAAATCTGGAAAGCAGCCAACTCGGCAACCACAGAGGAATGGATCCACCTCAGAGAGTTCTGGCCCTCCACCTGATTCTTCCTCTAGTCCCCTACAACTTATTGTGCCTCTTTCCATAAATTCATGGCATGGAAAAGCTATAGTTGACACTGGGGCCAGTTACACTCTCATTCATGAGTATCTTTGGCGGGAACTGAAGGGTACCAGAGACATCCTTCGACCTTGGACAGAAGGTCCACTGTATCTGGCTAATGGTGAACCGGCTACTCCCATTGGACGGGGAGACCTCACCATGGCTCTCCATGGATATGCCTCCACTTTACCTGTAGCGGTATTGGGACCAAACGCTCTGGCGTATAGTGTTGTTCTTGGCCTGAACCTCATTTCCAGTGTTGGAATGATCATCAATGTGGCTGATAAGGAGTATAGCTTTAAGTCAATGCCCTCTGTTGCTTACCCATTCCAGCCGGGCAGTGCCCACTACACACAGACAAAAGACCGTGACAAAAAAGTCACTCAAATGACCCCCAACAGATCAGCCCTGAATCTTTCACTGATAAGTTCTGTTCCACCTCCCATTCTCTCTCTGGAGCCTGCTCGAATGGATGTGAAAGATTACATCGATGTTGCTGTGAAGGATGCTCATTTGGAGGACAGTGACAAGAAACTGTTAAGAAATCTCCTTGAGTCTAGCCCACAAGTTTGTACTAACCAGCCTGGTAAGACTGATGTTTTGCTGCACACCATCTATACCACTGCCTGTGTGCCGATCAAACAAAGACCTTATAGACTCTCACCTGTCAAGCAAGTTATCGTGGAAGAACAATTAGGTGAGATGCTGGCTACTGGAGTCATTGAACCCTCTCACTCAGGATGGGCATCTCCTGTTGTCTTACCTCCAAAAAAGATGGCGGTCATAGATTCTGTGTTGATTTCCGAAAAGTCAATGCTGTCACTGAAACTGATGCCTATCCTCTCCCAAACATCAATGAAATCCTTGAGTCACTTTCTGGAGCCACAATCTTCTCTACGATTGATTTGAACAGTGGATACTGGCAAGTACCCATGGATCCTGAAAGCAAAGCAAAAACTGCATTCATTACACATCGTGGACTGTATCACTTCAATGTGATGCCCTTTGGACTCAAAAATGCTCCCGCCACTTTCCAAAGACTAATGGAGAAAGTCTTGGAAGGGCTCAGAGGAAATATCTGTCTAGTCTATCTAGACGATATCATTGTGTACTCATCATCTGTGACTCAACATCTTGAGCGGTTACATACTGTAATCGATCGTCTCTGCAAAGCAAATCTGACTGTTAATCTTAAGAAATCTAGGTTCTGTCTGAAAGAAATCAGATTTCTTGGACACATTGTCTCTGGTAAAGGTGTCAGCGCTGATCCTGACAAGGTCGAGGCAATTCGGTCCTATCCGGTACCGACAAATCTCAAGGAAGTCCAGAGATTCTTGGGGCTGGCAGGCTGGTATCATAAATTTGTGCCAGACTTCTCGAAAGTTGCTCAGCCTTTGAATGACCTAAAGAAGAAAGGAAAACCTTTCATCTGGAGTTCAGCATGTCAGTATTCCTTTGACAAACTCAAGTCAAGCTTGATTTCTCCACCTGTCCTTGGTCATCCTAATCCAGACCATCCATTCTTAGTCTATACTGACGCAAGTGATGGGTCTTGGAGCTGTGCTTACTCAGAAAAAAGACGATGGAACTGAGGAAGTTATTGCTTATGCAAGTCGAACCCTGAATCAAGCGGAAAGGAATTACTCAGTGACAGAGAAAGAGTGCCTTGCCGTCATCTGGGCTCTAGAAAAATGGCAGCATTATCTTGAACTGAAGCTATTCACTGTCATCACCGATCACTCTGCCTTGAAGTGGGTCCTTTCATCAACAAAAACCACAAGTCGCTTGATTAGATGGTCACTGAGGTTGCAACGTTTTGACTTTATTGTGGAGTACAGAAAAGGAAAGTTGAACGATGCTCCTGATGCCCTCTCAAGAATTCCATCTAAGGTTGTTTTTTGTCTGTACTCTCCAAATGGTGATGAGATTACTCCGATATCCCTTAAAACCATTTGTGAAGAACAACATAAGGACACTAACATAGAGCAAGTTATGAAACAGCTTGCTGAAGGAGATATCAAAGTGGAGCAGGATTTTGTGATCCGGGAGGATAAGTTGTATCATAAAACACAAAAATCTGAAAACCAGTTCCATTATCGGCTTTGCATTCCCCGTAGTCTGGTTCAACAATTGCTCATGAACTATCATGAAAATCCCTTGAGTGGACATGCTGGAATCTTCAAAACCTATAAAAGGTTATATGAAGTGGCATATTGGCCTGGAATGTGGACTGATGTGAAACTCTTTATCAAGCAATGTGTTGTTTGTCAAAGTCTGAAAGCAGATAACCAAAAACCTGCTGGAAAGTTGCAACAAACCACTGTCAATGGCCCGAATGAAATGCTTGGGATTGACCTCATGGGTCCGTTACCTAGAAGTTCAGAAAGGAATGAATATTTGCTTGTGATCGTGGATTATTTCACTCGTTGGGTGGAATTCACCCCCCTGCGAACTGCTACAGCCACGACCATAGCCCGCTACCTGAGGAAAGATATTTTCACAAGATGGGGAATACCTGACTACATCTTGTCTGACAGAGGACCTCAATTTGTGTCTTCTATATTTCGTGAACTCTGTAACCAGTGGACTGTGATTCCCAAGCTCACCACAGCATATCATCCACAGACCAATATGACGGAAAGAGTGAATCGTACTCTAAAAACTATGATAGCCTCTTACTTGGATGACAATCATGGTAAATGGGATCAATACCTTCCGGAATTCAGATTTGCCATAAACTCCGCTGTTCAGGAAACTACAGGTGTAACGCCTGCTGAACTGCAGATTGGCAGGAAGCTGAATAGTCCGATGGATAAAGTTCTGAAAGGCAGGATTTTATCCCCTGATGAGCCTGCATATGACGTTGTGCATCATCTCACACAACTGAAAACAGACGTGGAGGAAAACATGAAAAAAGCAAAGAAGAGGCAACTGAGGAACTACAATAAAAATCGCCGCCACGTTGATTTCAAACCCAAACAGAGAGTGTGGGTTAGGAATTTCCCTCTGTCTAAGGCTAAGGACAAATTCACAGCTAAATTAGCAAAAAAGTGGAGAGGTCCCTACCGTGTAGTTCAACAGCTTGGCCCTCTGAATTACCAAGTTGTTCTGGAGGACACAGGTTTGGATGCAAGGACTGTGCATGTCTGCAACCTGAAACCTTTCTACCCCAGTGCGGAGGACTTGGAGGTCATGGAAAGGAAAAGAATAATGGACCTGCTACAGGAAAGCTCAGGAGAAGAAGATTTTTTAGGGTTTTAGTTTGAAGACTGAGTTTCCAGTATACACGGTCTCATCAAGGGGGGAGAGTGTGGCAAGAAGGAGAGTGAGGCAGGCCTCCCTCCTCAGAGGTAAGGGGAGGGGCTTGCCACTCATCAGAGTAAGTGAATGCACCTGAGTGCTGAGAGAAGGAGAGAGCAGACAGACAGTGCAGGGCCAGGAGAGAGGTGACAGGAAAGTGAGACAAAGAAAAGTTTGTGAGCTGACTGGAGAAATAAAACTGAAAGGACACCAGCAACGGAGAAACCCCCCCGGAGTGTGTGGAACCGACCGTCTCAAGGGTCAATGGTCAGGCACTCGGAGCCTCCTCATTCTGGAGTAAAACCTTGACTGTTAAACCAGCTCAGATAAGTTGACGTTACTTGTTTCCCGGCTTTCCCCGTCCTCTTGGTCCCTGTCTGGATTCCCTGTTCCCTTCCACCTCCCTCCCCCCATACACCTACAACACTCCACACCACATACCAACAAACTTGAACTGGACTCTTTTTTTTTCCACATACACCCACATAGCATTCCCCCCACACACACACGTCACTCACACACTTACATTTTGGACATATACAAAAGAACTGGACTTTACACACACACACACACACACACACTCATTTATTTTCTCATTTTTGCTATTTTTTAAGGATCTTGGGACTATTATTTAAATTTGTATTTGGTTTTTGTTGAATGCGGTTTTGTGCTGTTTTGATTAATTTGTTTGTCCCTGTTTTGCTTTATTGAACATTTAACTTTGATAAAAAGTATTTTTTTTTTACACTCGAATCTTTTGTTGAAATTTTGTAGCAGGGGTATCGATCGAGCTAGTCGTATTTTCTTTAGAATATTTCTGTAGATTAAGTCTCAGGGTATTTTGATTTTTTATAAATTCATGATAGGATGATTAGTTCCCCTGTCTGGCGCCCAACTCCAAACCTAACCTGAGCCCTCTTTTTGAACCCCTACGCTACACAACTTTTGGTGTGGTTTCGACAACTCTGCAGTTTTAATGTCATGTGTGTCTAAACCCCACCCCCCAGGTCAGCGATGATAGTACCTTACCCGGGATTTCCACCACATCTGAAACGGCTCTGATCCAGAGCGGCAGCGATTTTCGCCGTCCGCCAATTCCTTCTGGATCCGTTTGTGAGGCGAATTTCGTGGCGGATTACAGACAGCAGTAATCACGAGAACTCACAAGAACCCGTGGATTCACATGCAATTGCACGACAACGAGTTGTCTTTAGCCACTTAGGCTAACCATATAAGCAATAGATTGTGTCCTTTCAGAGGAGGAAATCTACTTCTAGACCTCTAGAATCAGCATCTCCTCATCCATGGTGTCAACGGGGTGAAATGATGTCTGGGAACCGTTCACTTGTTCGTCTCTGTCCAGTTGCATGGTGTGAAATACGATCCTCCTGAAACACGGATTGTTTTATTTTGAAAAGAAGCCGGATGTTTTATTTTGTGTCCGTGCCCGACTTCCTTTCCAGCACGGGTTAATCCGTGCTGAATTTATTCAGTATGCGCCGGCGTCCGGAAAAAATAGAACTCTTGTGATCAGCTGTGGAGTCTGGCGATCCGCAGAGGAACGGAAAGAAGTCAGTGGAAATTGACACGTTAACTTGAATGGTTACGATCAGCTACGATCAGAGGATACAACCTTTTTGTAGACATTCAGGATGCGGTGGAATTTGGGGGTTAGAGGTTTTTTTTGGCTCTTGACTTGGAACAAAAGTTTGAGGGATCTGGGGCCTTATGTATCAATACCTGCGTGGAACTCATACCAAAAACGAGCGCACGCAAGGTCCGTCACGCTGAAAAAAATCCGTATGTATCAATGTGTGCGGGCGCCGAAATCCACGTGTGTTTCCTTGATAAATCCCAATCAGCGTGGAATTGACCGCAGATGTCGGAGTGACTGGGCCAGCCCCCGTTATGCCCTCCTATAAATATGCAGATTTATTTAAATAGGGTCTCCCTGTCCTCGCACGCAGACAAAATGACAAGAAAACCTAAATTTACGGCGTGCGAGGTGGAGGTGCTGGTGGTGGAGGTGGAGGTGGAGGAGCGACAGCGTGTTTTGTTTGGCAGCCTGTCCAGTGGCGTCGGTGCAAAACGAAAACGCTTGGAGTGGGAGAAAGTTTGTCAGAGGGTGAACGCGGTGGGTTCCGAGACACGCACCCCCGCGGATATTCAAAAAAAGTGGTCGGACCTCAAGATGGAGGTCAAGCGGCGTACAGCTGCCCTCCGGAGGAGTACCGGCCAGACAGGTGGGGGTCCGGGGGAGGAGACCCTCACGCCGTTTGAGCAGCGGGTGGTGGCGATTATGGGGGGAGCCTCTGTGGGGGGGATTGTCGCCGCTACCCGCGGCGACTCAGACAGCCTGCCGGAGGGTAAGTGGCGTGTCACACAAATGTCCACATGCTTTGCCATAGATGTAAACGCAACAGATACACAGAAGCAGGAATTGAAATGAACCAATATTTTTATTGTGTCACAGAAATCAATGTGTCAGCCGTGTCGCCGGCTTGTGGAACCCCGGCCCGCGGCAGCCAGTCCGCCGGCTCGGAGTCGTCGGCCAGGACCAGCGGCATTCGGGATGCCCCCGGCCCCAGCACCAGCACCAGCGCGCCGACAAGCGATGGAGCGTCCACCAGCCGCGGCGCTTCCGCTGGACCACCCGGACGCAGTGGAAGGGTCCTCACGGAGGCGGTCCTGCAATCACAGGAACAAATAATTAGGGGGATCACAGGGATCAACGAGCGGCTGGACCGCCTCGTAAATGTCCTCGAGCGTCTGGTGGACAAAATAAAATAATTTGGCTCATTAAACTGTGTATTCACTTCTTACCCATTCACATTGTGGTGATGAGAATCTCCCGCGCGAGGACGGCGGCCCGGCAGGGATCAGCTCGCATCCCTCCGTCTGCTTCTGGTTCATCATGTGGGGCAACGTGCTGCTCAGCCATGGGGATGTGGTGCAGGTGTGCCACATTGTGGAGGACGCCACACGCCATCACAATGCGGCACACCTTCTCCGGACGATATAGAAGCACGCCGCCACTCCAGTCCAGACAGCGCCACTGACCCTTTAACTGGCCGATGGCCCTCTCCACCACTGACCGAGAGCGAGAGTGGAGATGGTTGTACCTCCGCTCTTGGTCAGTGTGGGGGTTGTGGAGAGGGGTCATCAGCCAGGTCCTGAGGGGGTAGCCACTGTCACCTTCAGAAAAAGCACAGTGTGTTAAGTCTTGGGCTTGATGCGTTGTAATAATAGCAAGCAATAAGCAATCAATAACCCACAACATCCATCGAGTACTCGCAATCAAACACAGAGTACAATACATCAGTGTTGCACACATTTGGTTCAAGTCACTGATGCACGTCGAGTTTCTTGAATAACATTATATCATTACATATTTACTCACTCAGCAGCCACCCGTCTGTCACTGCACCTGCCTGGAGCCTCTCCCCAACAGTGCTGTTGTACATGATGTGCGAGTCGTGCGTTGAACCGGGCCACCTCGCAGCAATGTTAAGCAGATTCATCTGTGCATCACAGATGATCTGCACATTGATGGAGTGAACGCCTTTGCGGTTAACGTAAGCGTACTCGTCATGGGACGGCGCTTTTATGGCAACATGAGTGCAGTCAATAGCTCCGATTACGTTTGGGAATCCGGCTATTGCTGCAAATTGCGTTTTAATATTGGCCTGTTCAACCGCACCATAGGGGAATTTAATATACCTGTTAGAGAGGCGGATCAGCTGGTCCACCACCGTAGGCATGGCCCGGCTGATGGTGGACTGGCTCACCCCAGCACGATCCGCCATCTCCCGCTGGAAGGACCCTGTGGCCAAGAAGCCGAGTGTGCCTAGCACCAGCGTTGGCAGGGGCACCGCTCGGCTTCTGGCCGTTGATCGCTGGAGCGCCGGGCAGAGCTCCTCGCACAGCTCCAAAAGGATGGCCCGCGGTAGCCGGAACCGGCTAATGAGCCACTCATCGCTGTTCTGGAGCAGGTCCTCCCGCTCCATAAAATGATGCTCACGTCGGATGGCACGGTTTTGTAAATCTTCGATCAGCGCAAGTGCTGCCATTGTTGAATGTTGTCTTCTCTATGTGTAGTTGTATGCGCTCTTTTATAGCCCCTCCAGTAATACCGACAGGTGTTCGTGTTTGTGTTAATGTGTTACAAATTAACACAATTAACACACGAACAGCTGTCGGATTAACAATTAATCCACTGCAATGTGTGGACGCTTGTCACATAGTGAGTCACTAAACACCGCCACACAGCGTCGCCAAAGTGCCGTCAACGCAAATATCAGCTCAACGCCAATTTCTACACTACCTCCTGACTTTGCGTTGATTAGCGCTGGAACCGACGCTCGTTTCGCGATGATAAATCTGGACGTGTGCGCCGATTTTGGCGTACGCAAGGTTTCTTGCGCCGCAAGCGTTGATACATAAGGCCCCTGGTCTTTGGATTTGATGCTCCTGGCATGTCAGTGATTAGTTTTGACATCAGGATGGTTTTTTCTCACTAAACCAGGATCCTGTCAGTCTCAGGTGTGGTTAATGAGTCCGATGTTGTCTGAGACACCTGCCTGTTTGTTTTCTTTGTAATCTTTCAGGTGTGATCTCAGGTGTGTTTGTTTTTCCCCTCTTGACCTTGTTTTTCTCTCCGCTCACCTGCTCGTCATCTGCAATCATCACACCTGTCTGTCATCAAGTCAACACTTGTGCACAGAAACCAGTCTCTGCACAGTCCTGTCTCTGTTTCTGCTGCAGTTTGGAATTGTTTTTCCCTCAAAGAGATCAAACCGCTCTCCTCCAGCTTTTAGATCATTTCTAAACGATCTCATTCATTTAGATAAACTCTCTACGAACTCAAACCTCCTGAAACAGACTCAGACTTCTCACAAGTCCAGAAGCTTTTCTTTGAATCTTGGATAAATCACTATTTTGTCTCTTGAAACAGAAACCGTGAGCACCAAACCACCATGAAAACGTGGTGTACCAGCCTCTCTTTGTTCGCTCACACTCTCATCACCCAGAGTTGTGAGCTCCACATGCATCTCGTTTGCATTTCGCTCAGTGTGAAACCATCAACATCAAACAAAGACGAGGAAACGTGACTAAACAGAGAACAGCTTCTCAGGGTGTGAAAACCAGAGAGTGGCGAACAGATGGGCTGAATCCAACCAGTGGGTCATGTTGCACAATAACTGGAAACATTTGGAGCGGGAATGCAAATTTAGTCAGCTGGTGCGTTGAGCACCAAACTGTGATGCCAAACAGCTGCCATTTTTAATAAAGAGCTGTAATGAAACCGTGTGCATGTAGCATGTCATGATGAGACCACCTGGAGGTCGCCGCTACATCATCGCTAGAGGTATTAAGTGTGTTGTTTCACTGAGTCCTCCTAATCTGGCGGTCTCTGCTGATTCTCTTTAGAGTTTTGGTGTAAAATGGTCCAAATGAGCTGAGAGGACTTTTCTGTTCAAGCTTATCCTCACTTTCCAAAATCTGAAGAAGTGATCCAACCACCACCTGCAGGGAGAGCAGACAAAACTGAGAACACATCTTTATTCAACCAGAAGTTCAGGGTGACCATACGTCATCTTTTACATGGACATGTCCTCTTTTGGAAGGGCTGTCCGGCCTGTCCAGAGGGAGACCGTTCCGGATGCAGTGGAAATCCCGGGTTAGATGGACCAACCTCAGAGAGTGTCCGAGCCCAGCCCATCAACTAAAGTCCAACATGAGAACGTTCAAGCTGGAATGTTCTCAAAATCCAAAATCAAGCTGGATCCAAAATCAGATCAACAAAAACAAAAATCAAGTGGACGAAGTCCAAAGTCTGGTCCTGATGTAAGACTAACAGGTCTAGACCTGTAAACGTGGTTTTGTCATTTATAGGTCTTCCATGATCGAAGTTTCTGACCTCAAGGAGCGTGATTCACTTCGCTGACCCGTGATTGGGTAGTTTGGTCACATGTCCAAATAATGGTAAAGCATTGTACTCTCATAAAAGAGTGATCGGGGTAAAAAGAAGCTGCCTCTCTCACTCTCTCTCTCTCACTCACACACTCTCTCTCTCTCTCTCTCTCTAACTGTGAGTCAACCTCCTTATTTCTGAAACAACATGTGAAGTTCTCTCCTCGTTTTTTTCCTCCTGTTATTTTAGTTTGAAAGGTCAGCTCATATCTGCATCGTGATGGATAGACCCCGACGCTATCTCTTCCTTTTTCCATGGTGGTTACCATAACAGCAGAATATCAAGACACACAGGGAAAGAGAGAGAGAGATAGAGAGAGAGAGACAGAGAGAGAGAGAGAGAGAGAGAGAGAGAGAGAGAGAGAGAGAGAGAGAAAATAAGACTCCACTTACTCAAACAGATGCTGACTCAGTGGATCCATGTCCTGAACTCATCCCGATGAGCAAAGTGCACGTACCCCAGACCGGCACCAAACCTTTGCCCCCCCATGACCAAAGAGGAGACCAATCCAAGAGGAGGGCTCCAGTTTATAATCTCATTTAATAAATAAAAAGTCTGAGATCAAGTTTTCAGTCAAGAGAAAGAAATCCGGGACAGAAACCCAAATCAAGCCAAACAACACCCAGATCCAGGTCTGTAATGAGACCAACATTTATGAACTACCTGAGACGGACCAGGACAAGAGTCAGGACCGGTTCAAATCAAGAACAAGTCCAGAGTCAAACCCTTTTTTCTTTCAAGTCTGGTTCCAGTTCAAGTTCAAATCTGTCCCAGAAAAAAAAAGGATGTTGGCAAAAACTGAGCCCAGAAGTCAGAGCAAGAATTCCTGATTCAAGACCAGTATAGAAGAAATCAGGAAGAGCCCAAAGTCAGACCTGACATAGTCCAGTTCCAAGTCTAGAAATTATCCTCTTGTCAAGACCTGAGTCCAAGGAGAAGACCAACTAGTGCGGGGTCAAATCCCACATCAAGACCAGCGAATCTCCAGTGAGGAAAACTGTCTGCGAAAGTCTGCGAGAAACCCGGTCTAAGAGAAGGCCAAAACGTTAAAGAGTGCAAAGAAAGGTCCGACAAACAGGCTTCAGCTGGTTTCAAGTGAAGTTTCTTTCAGTTAACCAAAAAAGAACCAGTTTGAACAAGTGTGAACCAGTTTGAGTTTGAATCAGTTTAAACGAGTCTGGATCAGTTTGAACCAGTTTGAGTTTGAATCAGTTTAAATGAGTCTGAATCAGTTTGAATGAGTCTGAATCAGTTTGAATCAGCTTAAATGGGTTTGAATCAGTTTGAGTTTTAATCGGTTTGAATCAGTTTAAATAAGTCTGAATCAGTTTGAATCAGTTGGAGTTTGCATAAGTCTGAATCATTTTGAGTCTGGATTAGTTTAAATGAGTCTGAATCAGTTAGAACCAGTGTGAATGAGTCTTAATCGGTTTGAATGAGTTTGAGTTTGAATCATTTTGAGTTTGAATCAGTTTGAAACAGTTTAAATGAGTCTCATTCGGTTTGAATCAGTTTGAGTTTGAATCAATTTGCCCCACTGACTCACTTTTGCATTATCAGCTTCACTCTCTATTATCATACATCTGTACAGTCCTATTTTTGTGTCTTTTCTACATCCTTTGTTTCTATCGTTAAAATCAGATCTAGCCATTTCGGCTCTTCAAACTGGACCATCGCCTTATAATGACTGAAAAAATGTTCCTGTCGGTTTGATAGCATGTCTGAATCCTCGTTCCTCTTTTGAACATCTGTGTGGTTCGTTCTGAGTCCATTTCTGAAATTTGACATGAGTGTCCATTAAAGCAGCTGTAGGTGACGTGGACCCCTTCAACAACAGCAGACGCTGAATCAATTAGGCTGCTCGGACAGATGGAAAATGTTGCGCATCTTGAATGGTCCTCAGAAATCTGTTGCGACACTTGCAGCTGCCCGCACACGGAGACAACCAGGATCTCATTATCATTACAGAAAATGTCAGAGCCAATCAATAGTCGCCTTTGGTGTCCTGGCTCTAAATATTTTCTCTCTCTTTCCTGGAGCCGGCACAGGTTTTCCTCTGAGCCCCCGAGGCCGGATGGCGAGCTGAAACGGCGAGTTCAAAGAGACAGAAATAATCCAGATAGGGCCAATTTTTGATAATGTCAGGGACGGTCTGAAAAGGTCCGTTTCTGATAATGTCACAGCTTTTAGAGGTAAAAGCATTTCAAGAGGGAGAGAGCGAGATAATGAGGCCGAGAGTGGGGGATGATGGGAGTCTTTGAGGAATGATTGCAGTGGTTTCATCTTCAGCGGCGGCGGGGTAATGTTGACCCAGACTGATGACTGTGTAATCTAGAATATATCAGAGCTATGTGCAGGAAAAGACAGGCAAGGATCTTATTTTCCATGATCAACAACAACAATAATAATAATAATAATAATAATAATAATAATAATAATAATGATAATAATAATTTATGCTTCTGTCACATATCAGTGAGTTATTTTGGAAAACACGGAAACTACATCAGTGAAGTGGAAAACTCAATTCTAAAATATCGGTATTTTGATAAAAATTAGGATTAGACATAATTAAATAATAATTAAATTATGGAAACTCGGTGCATAAATTCAGCAAGTGAAAGCATGGAAGATGAATAATCTCTGTCAACATGTTCATTACGGCTGTAAAGATGAGCTGTTTAACAGGGGGCTCTCACTTTAGGAACCAGCCCCTAGTGGGTGTAAGAGGAACTGCAGTTTTAGCAGTTCTGCACTCTGGATGTTCCTTCTTTTCATAAAACAATGATCCCCAATTTCCACCGCATCCGGAATGGCTATCAAAAAGTCTGCATCAACCAATCATAGCTGATCATAACCATCCAAGATAACGTGTCAATTTCCAGCGGCTTCTTTCCATTCCTTTGTGTATCGCCAGACTCCACAGCTGAACACAAGAGTTCTACATTCCACATTTCAACTCTTGTCAAAATGTGGTTTAGGATCATGTGAAGGTCTTCCCTGAAAATATCTTTGTCTGGAAGGACGCAGATGTTGCTCCTAAACCTGGAGATATCGGGCTCTATTTTCGTGCTTCGCCGGCGACGTGGCGCACGCACGACGTAAGTCAGGTCCACCACGCCGACAAGGCGATCTCAAGCACAATATGGTATTTTGGTGAGCGGCGCTGCCCGGCGTAAGTATCCCCCCTCCCGAACTCAGCTCCTCCCAGCAGCGTAAGTCGTAGCGAGGGAGGAGAGTGGGCATGGAATGGGTTGAACACAGCCGAGACCTGTATTGAACAATAAGATCAGCTCCTCTCCTCGCCTCGCCTTTAAATCCACCACCGGTGAGGTGTATTACAATTTTCGTGCAGTAGTCAAAGAGATCAAGAGATGTCTGAAGACAGCAATGCCACACGAAAGCAGCCCCTCAACAAGTGTCGCTGTAAGCGTTGCAGAGGGCGTCCTGCACGCGCTCTCAAATAAGCACAGATGGATTTGGTGTGTGTAATTTTGGACCCACTGGTAAGACAAACACCCTTTTCCACAAAGAAAGACACTCACATAAAGTTGCACATATTCAAACCTCACGTGACAAAGGTGGGTTATGCGCACAGATCACAACATAAATTCCAAAAAAGGCATTAAAATCGGAACCATCTGTGCGTAAAGGACGCATCGGGCACTGTGGCCTGGCTCTTTCTTTCATAGATGTTGGCATATAAAATAAATTTGCCTCACAAAACTGAATATCATAATATTCGTATGTAGGCTTAAAGTAAATATGTAACAGTCTGCTCTGCCCTCTCCTGCTCTGCTGCTCAGCCACACCCCTCATCAGCTAACTGCTTCCACCTGCTGCTCTCACCTGCTCATCATCTCCAATTAGGCCAGTATATATGCAGCTTCTTTCCCCTCACTCTTTGCCAGATTGTCTTTGCTCTCATGCCTGACTCTCCAGCGTTTATCCTCGGACTGCTTACCTGGTATCGACCTGATCTGCCCCTGACCTTTGCTTCTCGCCTCAGCCCCGGTAAACCTACCTGCCTTCTGTCCTTGACTACAAGCTTTGCCTGCCTGGTTCCTGCTATTCGTCTGCCTGCAGCTGAATGTCACTCAGCCTGTTCCTGCTCGGTTGAGATCCCCCTTCTCGTCAGCTTCACCTCGCCAACTCACCTCCTCTGCCGACGTTGGTTCTGCCAGCTCCTCTGCAAGCTCTGGATCCTCACCCAGTCCTCACCTGAACCACTCTCCAAGAAATCTTCCTCCAGCTGTGAGTTGAGCGTTTTCCCCTTCACTACACTCGTAGAGCAAATTAAGACTGTGGACAATTCCCTGCTCACGAGTTCAAAACTCTTGCCTGACCTGTGGTCCACTGCTATTCTGCTCGCCTATCACCCGGAAGACCCGAGTTCGAATCCTGCCTTACCCACCTGCTATACTCTGCTGCTTCATTGGATTTGGTGTTCAATAAAGACTGTTGTTAAAGTGAACCTGCTTGTTTGTGCTGCGATTGGGTCCAGTCAATACCCGTTACAAAATAACTCATCTGATCACTGAAACAAATCATCTGTTCAGCCGCAGCAGCAGCAGGACGGGGAGAGGACACAGAGACATGTCCAGGTCGAGCTGCGCGAAAAATAAGAGGAAGAGGAAGAAAGAAAAGGAGGGAGACGGATTACATATCTTGTTCACTTCATCATGTGTGTTTATTTACTAGATATTTAATTTAATTTAATTTAATGCGGTTTCAGCTGCGTTAATTCGGTCAGGTGGAGTGTCCAAACGTGTGCCAAACGCGCTCATCAGATCAGATATAGATCAGAATATATCGATATAGGTCTAAATGTATGTGCTGACTCGGATTATTAGTTGTTGATGATTATTTATTGCACTGAAATGTGCCTGACACTGTGGAAACCTGCCTGTGAGCTATCGGTGACGTATGCTGATACGCCGCCGGTCTATCAAAATACTACTAGACCAGCTGCGCTCCGCCTGCGCTGAAAGCGGACCAGGTTTGAATCGGCGAGCTTTCAGTGCACTTGACACGCCACCGGTGAGCGCGAAAATGTCACTGCGCTAGCTGATTCTGTCACCACCGCCCCCTGCCACGCCACCCCAGCTTGGCGGACCTGGCTGTATGTAAGAGTGTTACCCCGAAGAATGCTACCCTCAATTTCCCCCGCATCCAGAACGTCTACGAAAAGGTCGTATCCTCCTATCATAGCTGATCGTAACCATTCAAGTTAATATGTCAATTTCCACCGGCTTCTTTCCATTCTGCTGCAGATTGCCGGACTCAACAGCTGATCGCAAGAGTTCTATTTTTTCTGGATGCTGGTGCATGCTGGATAAATTCAGTACAGATTAACCCATACTGGAAAGGAAGTCGGGCATGGACACAAAATAAAACATCCGGCCTCTTTTCAAAATAAAACACTCTGTGTTTCAGGTGGATGGTATTTCACACCGTGCAAACAGGCAGATTTCACCCCGATGACACCATGGATGAGGAGATGCTGATTCTAGAAGTCTAGAAGTAGATTTCCTCTTCTGGAAGGACACAATCTACTGCCTAAATGTCTATGTGGCTGTCTTTATAGAGACAACTCGTTATCACACGGTTGCAGGAGAATCCGCGGGTTCTTGTAAATTCTAGTGATTACTGCTGTCCATAATCTGCCACAAAATTCACCTCACAAACGGATCCAGTGGGAATTGGCATACAGCGAAAACTGCCACCATTCCGGATCGAGGCCGTTCCGGATGCAGTGAAAACTGGGGGTAAGATGAAAATCTGATGCTTCAGGAAACAAAACTGATGAGTTATTGATGAAGAAATACGTCTCATTTCGTAACATAGGGGGTCTGTTGGGATAGACTCACTCTTGGGACAGCCTCTGGTGGACATCCCAAGAACTGCAACTTTTACAGCTCAGGTTTGGAGACAGTTTTTCTTTGCTCGTATGCATAAAGAAAATCCCCAGGGCCACATTTGAAGCTGCTTTTAGCTTCAGCTTTAATGTAACCAAAGGGACCAGGCCTTTTTCTCTATCTACCTCCACTTTCAGAGCCGCTTGTTTAGAGAATTGATTTGCAGTCATTACCACCTCTTACCATAAACCTCCAGAGACCGAGGTGAAGCAGCGTTTCATGTGGAGAGCTTATAATGTACTCTTTACCTCTTTGCAGGTGGACACCTGAGATCCTCCAGATTTACGATCCCCCTCCTCTGCACACACCTGAGATATTACACAGAGAGAGAGAGTTTTCATCTCTCATGCAGTTTGAGTTGGCAGAAAAGCCCCATAGTTACAGAGGCCTGCAGCAGACACTGAGGAGTCTCTTTTCTCTTCACTTCACTCATCTTGGTTCAAGGATTTTGAAAAGTTTTTAGTTCCCTGACAGACCCGGGACTTCAGAAATCCCCCCTGACAGCCAGGCTTTGCAGGAGTTCCACTTCAACGACTGAAAAATCCATAAAGTCGTCCTCAGCTCCTCCACAAACTCACTTTTAATTGGTTTTGCAGGAGCTCGTCAGTGCCGAGGTTATAGAACCTTTTCAGTTTAAACGGCTGCAAGGATAATGTGCAGAGAGGCTGAGACTAATATCAGAACTGATCTGTATTAAAGTGCAGCACAAGCAGAGTCCTTTGGGTTGTATTTAAGCTAAATGTAGCATTAAATTGGCTCTTGCACCTTTGTGTGCATTAGAGAGCTGAGAGGAGCAGCTGGGACTACGGTAATCAAGCATGTCTGGGAAGAAAAGAACATCAGTAAATTGAAAATTTGCTCAAAAGTGGTTTTGAAAAGCTGACCTGAAAGATCTACTTCACCTGTGAGTCAACGTTTCAGGCTTAAAATGGAAGATGCACTGAGTATCAGCGCAACACGAGGAGAGAAAAACAGTTATTTGGCGCCAGATGGAAATCAAACCTCTTCTCTAGATGGTTTTGAAACGTCAGTGAAGCATGATGGGAGTGCGGGGGAACACCTGCATGAGGGCTGATGGGAGATGGAGGGCAGGATCATCAGGCTGGACCATGAAGAGAGTGACTCTGATCCACATAAAACAAGATCACATTACAATCCATGTCAGTGATGATAGTCGTGTGTAAAATGAGTTAAAGGTGGGGTAGGCAGGATTCCGTTAAAGAAGCATCTTTTTTGGTGGTGCATAAACAAAAAAGCTTTTAATATCAGTCAATAGTTATTAGTTATTGATGACATTTGGTAATATCACAATATCGCTGTGTTCTCTTTTTGAGCAGTTCGCTCTTTCTGACTGTAAACAAAGCCATTCTCTTCCTCCCTGACCTGATTGGTTGTAAGGCACACTCCACAAATAAAGTTCACAAGCCCAAACAAAGTTAGCATGCTACAATATCGGACAGTAGAAACCAACCAGAAAGTTCGGGAAATTGTCTGAATTCTCCTTTGGCCACAACTGCCAACACAAGCAAGAAAACAAAGTAAATACCGGAGACTCTGGAGGAATAACGGGCACTTAAAAAGGAGGTAGAGCTAAACAGCCGGGTCAACATAAACGACAGGGGACGCTTGGGGATCTTGGTGACCCTGTAACCTTTCTGCTGGACAGGTAAACCGCTTTAACAAAGTAAGCCGTGTGTCTGTAACAGAAGTGTTTCTTGTCAAACGGGACCTTCTGTAGTGTGTTGTGGTGCTGCTAAACTGTTGACCTCGGGTCCTGGACTATGTCACTTTATCCTAGTTGTAGAAGTCCTGCAAACATTGTGTTTGCTGGTAGTCTGTTGGCATCTACAGTGGCACCAATGCTTTTTACTTTAACCTTGACTAGGCCCCATTTGTAATTATCTGAAGTATTTATCTGCATTATATCTGAATTTAATTGAAATGATACGAGCGAGCAGGAGGAGTTAACATTCAAGATTTCTCCCAAACACTGGAACTTCCTCACATCCTGACTACCCCACCTTTAATTATTTAAATGATACGGTATTTATAAAATCGGTTTTATTACCTTTGTCCTCATTTTAAATAATTAGTTCAGAAGTGTTGATCAGACAAGGTTTTTGCAGATAATTAAGCTTCATTTAAATCAGTGATAGGGACTCTATAATGTAATCAAACAGCAGATACCATAGATACAGCATGTTTGTTTTTGCTTATTTTTCACTGATATATGTAAATCCTGTTCAGTAAGTGTTCTGTGTTGACTGAACTGAACTATCGTACAGACTGACACTGTCAGCACCTGCAGGAACTTTAAAAGAGCCACAGTGAGCCGTGAACTTAACAAGCACACAAACACACAAACACACATGCATATTTTTGACTATGCACAAAATACTAATGGAGCTCCAGCTGATAAGCAGGTTAGCCTGCAATTACTGCAGATACACCTAATCTCCATGACAACCACAGTTCCCTGACAGGTCCTGTGTTTGATGCTGAGCTGACTCTAACGAGGCAGCTCTAAGCTTTTCTGTGTGTGTGTGTGTGTGTGTGTGTGTGTGTGTGTGTGTGTGTGTGTGTGTGTGTGTACGTGTGTGTATGTGTGTGTGTGTGTGTGTGTGTGTGAGTGAATGAGATGACATCTCCTACTGAAAAAGCACTGAGCTAATGGGAAAACAGTTTGCAAAGAGGAGTGATGATGAATAATTGATCATAAATTTGGACCCGCAGCTTCAGTTCATTCACAGGACTTCAGTTTGATCAGAAGCTTCAGAGTTCACAACCAGCTGTATGAACAAAAAGTCGGTAATTACCCAGAGAACAATTAATTTCATGGTTCAAAAGTTAATCAAGAGAAAATTATCAAAACAAAGGCTTAAAGAAAATCATCAGTTCTCCAGGATTTACAGGCTTTCTCTGATTTCTGTGGCTTTGAATTATTGAGGAAAACAGAGTTTGGAGGTTAATTAAAAAAAAAACGACAATTCAAACAAAATGTATATCATTTTTTTAAATTTAATACCAGCAAAACAATTGAAAGAACTCTTAAGGGGTGTTCACCCCAAGCTCGAGTACAATCATCTACTCGCTTAATTTGTGCGTATCTGGATTAAGGGTGTGGAAAATAATCGATATCAATCGATGCATCGATGCGCATGTGCGCGATGCGACTGCGTCGGCTCATTCACTGGGTATCGATGCAATTGACGGGTTAAATCTAGATTCATCTAGATGCGTTTGTGGGTATCGGTAAAATCCGATGCAAGCGCCGTTTTATTCATGTTAAACTTCACCCAATCTGCTGTTTCCCAGGCGCATTGAATGCACCATCATTTTTTCACGTTTTGTATTGAATACGGACGGAAGCCGTGAGGGACATACAATGCACTACTACTAAAACAGCATGGACCACATTCAAGTGAGCAGCAGCGAGAAAGAGTTTATATGTAATGCACCCGCTACGTTTAAATCATATGTTTGGAAACACTACGGATTTGCAAAGAAAGACGGAAAGCTCGACAAAACGTCCGTCATTTGCAAAGAATGCCGCGTTAAGAAGCCGTACAACGGCAGCACGACAAACATGCAGACCCACTTAAAAAGAGAACACCACATCACCGACAAGTCTAACGCCACCTCCCCTCCCTTAACATTGATTGCACTGTTGAAAGTGTCACTTTAGGTTACTCATTGAGTGTTTTGTTGTTGCTGTTTACTGTACTTTTTACAGAAGTAATTATTGTGTAATTGTTTTACTCTTTTATTATTGCAGAACTCACTCAAATCACTGATTTTGTGGCCAGTTAGAAAGTCAACTCTAGCACATTGGTTTGGCAGACAGTAGTATGGCCATTGAATGGTTTATTTGCACCATGTTAGGCAGTGCATTAGTTGTTTAATAATGTGTACTGTAATATTACCCAACAAGTATAGAGCACTTGTGTGATGTAGGGTTGGGGTTGGAATCCTTTTTTTTTTTTTTTTTTTGATTTTATTGATTCAGATTCCTTAACAGTTGCAGGAGGTCTGTCTAATCTGTGTAACTGTACAAAATGAAGGAGCATAGAGAAAGGACAAAAAGCACTTTTGTTGAATTAACTGCTAAGTGCCTTTAAGGAATAAAGGAATAAAGTGCTTAAAAGCCGTGGATAGCTGTTTAATTTCTAATTTCAACAGTGATCCTCACCAATTCAACCGGCAGGATCAAGTCATAGACAACAGTTTTTCAACCGTCGGAGATGTAGGCATCGCCATGTCTGGGTCTCTTCCAATCGCTGCACCCGAATGACGGCTGTATCCAGCGGTAGTTTCGGGTTACCCCAACCCAATTTGATGACCTGTTGGAGAGGGTCGTTGCCAGGATATTCCTCCAGGATACAATGACAGGCACTCTATCTCAGCTGTAGTGCGTCTGTCAATTTATCTACTGTGAGTAATAGGATTTGTGTTTATATTTTCACACAGGTCAACATCTTCAGGTCTGTTTTCATATGTCACCTGGGAATCTTTATGCTAAATAGTTATCGTGATATGAATATTTGCTTGAGTTGGGATATTTTCAACTCTTGCGAATTCGCATCCGTGCACATAGCTTACACAATTCACGTCATTTGTGCTGCCAGAGTAGTACGAGCATCTGACCCCCAATTTCCACCGGCTTCTTTCTGTTCCGCTAAAGTTTGCCAGACTCCGCAGCTGATCGCAAGAGTTCTATTTTTTCCGGATGCTGGTGCATGCCGGATAAATTCAGCACAGATTAACCTGTGCTGGAAAGGAAGTTGGGCATGGACACAAAATAAAACATCCAGCTTCTTTTCAAAATAAAACACTCCGTGTTTCAGGAAGATCGTATTTCACACCATGCAAATGAGGGGAGACAAACAAGTGTAAGGTTTTTAGATGTCATTTCACCCCGATGACAACATGGATGAGGAGATGCTGATTCTAGAAGTCTAGAAGTAGATTTCCTCCTCTGGAAGGACACAATCTACTGCCTAAATGTCTATGTGGCTCTCTTTATGGAGAGAACTTGTTGTCGCATGATGGCACGAGAATCTGTGGGTTCTTGCGATTCCTGCTGTCCGTAATCCGCCACGAAATTCGGCACAACAAACAGATCCGGTAGGAATTGGCATACGGCGAAAATTGACACTGTTCTGGATGCGGTGGAAATAACGGATAAATGCATTCTTATCGAACTGATAAAAAGTTCTTATGGACTTCATCAAAAACAGACAGGACTTCTAGAGTGGAAATCACCGCATAGAAAGGACAACTGGACTTACTTGAGATGTCTGGACTTACTGCCTAAGGCGAAACATCTCAAGGAAGTCCAGTTGTCCTTTAAACAAAGAATTGGAAATCTTTGATGTTGCGTCCTCAGTTTTAAAGAGTAGAGGGACCATCTGGCTTGTTCTCAGCATCCCTGAAGTTTGAACACCAGGACTTGGGACCTGACTCAGACCGGGTTTGATGAATCAACCACACGGTGTATTAGAATAATAACATCCTGATGTAACATAATGACTTGATGTAAGACCAGCTTGTGGCTTCTAATCTGTGGCTCTTAGAGGTGAGTCTGTAAGATTCTTAACAGTTCCCTTAGGGGGTAGACAATAATTCTCCAGAAACCAAGAGTTGTAGTTATGAAAGAACATTAGACTAATGTGGTTTCATTTATTCACGGGGCGGACTGAGCAGAACATCCTGTTCCCAGGTGGTTAAGTGTTCTGTTTGACAGCTGATACTGACAGCTTCGGTTTTGTAACGAACACACTAAAGACACACAGACACACACTTCTACACACACAGCCTGCTGGTTAAGTATGAAGGTGACAGTCTGTGGGGCTAAATGAGAGCTGGATCTGATGAAAAAATCAGTTTATAAATTTTGGTCCATGATATTAGATACTGGCAACATCCGAATGTCTATGACATCAACTTTATTAATACAGATCAGTATTCACATCTGGTTCTTTAAACTTTTCTCTCTGTGACTTCTAACGAAAAATACAAGTGTGAAAATGTGAAAATTATATTCAAGAGGAAATTTCTTTTCATTCACATTTAATAACTTTTTCCACAGATCACGCTCTACAAGTGTTCACATCGAAGTCTTCTTCAGAAAACCACTGGGTGACATCGCTGAGACGACCTCCAGGTTTTAGTCAGTCCATGGTTTACTCAGTTTACCTGAGAATGAAGACATATCTGAACCCTGCTGTTACACAGTGAGATGGATTACAGACAACTTGAGCACGATCATTCAACTTTTGCACATTTGAAGTAATCATATCTTAAATTTGTTTACTGTTGTACACACTGGATTTAACACTGTACATGAAGAGTTACTCCCAATGTCCATCGCATCCTGAACAGCTACGAAAAGGCTGTATCCACCGATCTTAGCTGATCGTAACTATTTAAGTTAAAGTGTCAATTTCCACCGGCTTCTTTCCGTTCCGCTGCGGATCGCGATTGCACGTGAATCCACAGGTACTTGTGAGTTCTCATGATTCCTGCTGTCCGTAATCCGCCACGAAATTTGCCTCACAAACGGATCCGGTAGGAATTGGCATACGGCGAAAATCGCAGCCGTTCTGGATGCAGTGGAAATCTTGGGTTACTGGCTTTTATAAGTAAAATGTCACTGTGACTCAATCCAGCTGTTTCCTGTAGACGTGTTTATAAAGCTCCAAGTATCTGTAATATCATGCTTATCGTACCCTGAGTTTGAGAGGTAATACCGCTCGTCTCCAATAGTTGGTGCCAAAAGAATGACCTTCATGAGGACACTGATAGGCTACAGACTTCACTGTTGCATTTTACTATGCAGACCCTTATTTATCGCTCTAAAGATGTCTCAAAAACTGAAGCCAGACTTCTACACAGACACCAACACAGGAATCAGACCCCCCCCCATACTTGTCGGCCTCTCAGCTCCTGCTCTCCTCTCATCACTAATGTCTTACAGATTTCTCCATTTAGTCTTCAAAGCCCTCTGTGGCCTCACTCTGAGCTACATTACAGAACTCTGATCCCCATCCAGTCCAGCCAGACCCCTCACATCATCTGAACACAGGCTATTAACCATCCCAGGATCAAATCAAAAACTCTCAGAGACCAGCTCTTCTCTGTAGCTGCACTAATAATCTGAAACGACTTCTTATTAAATATGAGAACGGCTGAATCTGTGGAGTGTCTTCAGAAATCCCTGCAGACTCTCTGTGGTTTCCTCACAAACCCTTTCGGTTAATTCCTTATCTTTTATGGATCTGACCCTCTTTGGATCGGAGACTTACTGTAGGTGTGAGCGACATCTTAGTTTGAACAAACATGAGAAAGAGGATATGAATTATGTTTACATGAAGAATGAGGCAAAATCAGCCGCTGCGTTGCATACGTTAGAGAGCATAAATGTGCCTTGGAATGTTGTGGATATGTGTTTACTATGAAGGGGAAAGTATGGTACAGAGGAAGACATCCATCCTTCCATCCACCCATCCATCTTTTACTGCTTATCTGGAGTCAGGTAGCAGCAGCAGCTTCAGTAGGGAAGCCCTTAGTCCAGCTTTTCCTGAGGGATCCTGAGGCATTCCCAGGCCAGCTGAGAGACTTGGGGCAAATCCCAATCGTACCCCTTAGCCTTCGGTTTTGTGAGTTCACATCAAGCAAAGGGTCTTCCAAATTCTCTGGAAGGTTAAGGGGTAGGGCTAAGGGTGAGGTGTGCACAGCCCTTGAAACGAAGACAAACCGAGACCTCACTTGAAGGCGGGTACGATTTTGATAGTAATGACACTTATGTTGTTGGTTTTTTTTTGTAATCACGTGTTATGACAAGCTAGCAAACAAAGCTGTAGCTGATTATAGCTATACTGATGTCAGACTCGGGTGACAAATTGACTGCAAACGGTAAGGCATGATGGCCTAACGGGAATTGAGTATTGTCTTGTTTCTTCGGGGTAAGAGGAAGGGAAAGAGGAAAGAGTGACAATTGGGATTGGCCCTTAGTATCTCCATTGGGTCGTGGGTTTTCCCTGTGGTCTCCTAACTCCTAAGACGTGCCCTGAACACCTCACCAACGAAGTGTCCAGGACGTTCCTGATTAGATGCCCAGACTGTCTGAGGAAATCTACTTCTAGAATCAGCATCTCCTCATCCATGGTGTCACTGGGGTGAAATGACGTTTAAAAACCTTTCACTTGTTCGTCTCTGCCCGTTTGCATGGTGTGAAATACGATCCTCCTGAAACACTGAGTGTGTTACGTGTACAAAAGGCCAGGACCCAATATTGCGGAGACAAAATCACCAAAAGTTTATTAACAAAAATATCGACAAGAAAAAAACAACATAAAATCACTACACAGGGTAAAAAGGCTCGGGAAGCACGGACAGCTACTAAAAACAAAGAAAAACAAGTGTCAGGAAAAATTACAGAAAAACTCAAACAACCTCTGACACTAAAAGTACAACTCAAATATACCACGTGGGGCAAGTAACATAGGAATATAAAGTCAACTAGAAAGTTCAACAGAAAACAAAAGACAAACTGAAAATCACCTCAGAAAAATTTGAGGGAAAAAAAGAGAACTACAAAGTACAAAACAACTGAAACAAAGTGACTGGAGGCACAAGCAGGAGGACACGAGAGGCAGAGTGATTCAGCTTGAGAGGAAGACTGAGAAAATCATCTGGCAAAGAGCAGGACAGGAATCTGGCTTTTAAAGGCTAGATGATGAGCACAATGAGGTGTAGGTGTGTTCCTGATCAGCCGAGTCAGCTCCGCCCCCTGCCATGCTCCAGTGCTGCAGGAAGAGAAAGAGAGAGAGAGCACACAGACAACCAAAACACAAGGAAACAGCCCTGGATCATGACAGAGTGTTTTATTTTGAAAAGAAGCCGGATGTGCAATTCTGTGTCTGTGTCCGACTTCCTTTCCAGCATAGGTTAATCTGTGCTGAATTTATCCGGCATGCTCCGGTGTCCAGAAAAAATAGAACTCTTGCGATCAGCTGTGGAGTCTGGCGATCCGCAGTGGAATGGAAAGAAGCCGGTGGAAATTGACTCGTTAACTTGAATGGTTACGATCAGCTACAATCGGCGGTTACAGTCTTTTCGTAGCTGTTCAGGATGCGATGGAAATTGGTGTGCTGTATACCGGTCTGGATCGCTGTGTGGGCTTCATTGAAGCCAGGTCCCGTGGTGTGTGGAGGGTCAGCTTCAGTGGGTAACCTGTCTCCTGTGGATCTGTATAAAACTCATATGGAGCTCCACGGTACCAGGTCAGGACAGGAACCATAAACCATCAGTGACCACCACGCCTCCACTTTAAGCAGCTCTGAGCTCTGTAGTTTGTTTTTAGCATGTGTATTAATGTGACATAAGTGACTCAGATGGTGATGACACATTCTGGTCCATGGAGACCAGTCCAGCAGGGTCCTAATTTTTAGTTTTTTTCACTGATATCATGTTTTCGAATCTGATTCAGTAAAAATAAACGCAGTGACTCATCAAAGATCTGACAGCATTTCGACTCTGTCTGACTCACTGATGGAGTAAAATCTTTGTTGGTCTGGTATTGTTTGGAGAAAGTGGGACAGTGAGATCCGGGCTGTGAGTGGAGTCTCTGCTGACTCTCAGGATAAATTGCACTCGGGTTAAAAGGCGGTTTGGGGACCTGTGGGGGTGCTGAGACGGAGCCCATTAAAATCCTGCTGTGCTACTTTTCACCGGGGGTCAGGTTCCTCCAAATAAAGAAAAAAGGAAATCAAACCTCAACAGTTTTCAGAGAGTCTGGAGCTTCAACGCAGATTTAATTCCTGGGTATATTTCTGAGACTCATACTCTCAGTAAACCAGGGTTATTTTGAGACGGCTGGTCCTTCTCAGCGACTTTAATTCCAACCTTTTTCACCTGCCCTTGGTAATAACGGCCACCATAACCTCCAGTTTTCTATACACAGGCTTATCCAATCTCCAGCAGTGTCCTTGTTCATGGGACTACAGAATAAAACAAGGACTCCTATCTTCTTCTTCATTCATTTTCCACCAGAGCAGATTTCAACTGAGAGCTGAATCAGCGGAAATATTCAAGGTCTCTTTTCAAGTATCGAAGTGAAACTCCAGAGACAAGACAGCGCTGAGAATTACAACGAAAAACACCAAATATATAAAAATAAAAGACCTTTGTTGATGTAAATAGAAAAAAAGAGATCTCATTAAAAGGATATTCTGGCGCATAATTAATTTAGGGTCAAACACACTGTAACACTGAGTTAGACACCCCCTCTAGAAATGAATGTTGCCGACCGTTGGCTTCTCTAGTTATACCAACTTTAGTTAAGACCGCAGGATAGTATTACAGAGAGCCATGCGCTCAACCAAAACGCCGCTCTATAGCCACAAATAATACTCAGAACAGCACCTAACTTCATCAACAGTACATATAGGGTCCCAGCCACAGTGCTAACCGCCAAACATCTTTTTAACTTTGACTAATTTCTTTAGCAAAGAGACTAAACACAACTCACCTACTCTCTTCCAGCAGCCGCTTGTTTGTAGTGAGACCTCAGGCCAGTCCATTACAGACTACAGCGGGGTGACGCAGCTCAAGGAAGAACATTTATGATCATTTCTTCATGGAAATCAATCAGACCGAGACGCTAAGGCAGAACCACCGCGTCTGCAGTGCAAAATGATTAATATGGTGATTATTACTTCAAGTAAATGATCAAGAAATGATATTGTTTAATGTCTTTGTTAGTGTAAAAGTTGGAGGTATAGTTGAGTCGGAAGTAGAATAATTACCTCTAAAATGAAGTAAAGTGTGGCACAGGTGTTTGGGTAAAGCTGCCCACACTTCATACTTAAACAGGATGAGGAAAAGTCTCTTCTCTCGTCGCTGACCTGCTGTTTTAGCCTCATATTAACATTTTGCGGCACATCTTTCAGGACTGGATCTCACAGGATCCCATACATTCACCATCATCAGAGCTTCTGTAAACATCAGATAGAGAAACTGTCTGCAGCAGCCCCAGATGGGATGACAACATCTTTAGGGTAATTGGAAAGTTGCTCCACAAGCCCATACTGTCCTGATCTGTCTCTATAAAAAAACAGAAAGAAAAGCTTACACAGACCCGGCCGGCTGTGCTTCTGTCTGAAATAAAATCCAAACTCCAGGGAGTGAAAGGCTCAGAGAAAGAGTTTTTTTAGTGTTTTCAGCCAGCTGTCCTCAAAGACAGGAAAGAGTCAGGAGAAGCTCAAGCAGTCCTTCCTTGAACCTGTTTGACTCCCTGCCCTCTGAAAATGTCCTGAATGCATCAGCCGGCCACCGTCTGCCTCTGCAAAGGTCTCATCCTGACGTCAACCAGCCTTTAAAGGCGTCCGCCCTCAACCTGCAAACCTGCAAACCCGCCCCACAGACCCACACACACACACGCCAAGTTAATACACACACACACACACACACACACACACACACACACACACACACACACACACACACACACACACACACACACATACACACACACTCAGCACTGGTATATGGAAAGGTCAAGTGAAAAAAGGCCACAGAGAAAATTCACCAAAAAGAGACTGTATCTTCTCAACAGGAAGTAATCCTGAACTTCTGAGATTAAAGTCAATACAGAGAGATTAAGTCAGATTTCTGATGTTAAATCTAAAACTGAGGTTAGGGTCAGAAATATGTGATGAAATGAAAAATTTGAGATTAAAGTCATGATTTTCTGATCATCAGAGTTCCAAATCAGAATTTCTAATCTGAATTCTAAATCAAAATTCTGATATTAAAGTCATAATTCTAAAATCAAGGTTATAATCCGAAAATCAAAATCCTAATTCAGAGATTATCGTCAAAATCCTGAGATTAAAATCACTATTTTCTGATCACTGGAGTTCAGATTTTTCCCAAGAGTTCCAAATCAGTACTTTTTAATCTTAATTTTAAATTCGGAAATCAAAGTAATAATTATTATATTAAAGACAAATGTTTGAGATTAAAGACATAATCCTGAGATTAAAGTCATAATTCTGGGATCAAAGTCAGGATTCTTAAATTAACGATAGACTTCCAAGATTAAAGTCTGAATTTTGAGATCAAGTCACTATTTCTCATCATTAGAGTTTTGATTCTTTCTCAGAGTTCTAAATCAGAGTTTTAAATCCTAATTCTAAACCATAATTCTGAGATAAAAGTCTAAAATCTGAGATTAAAGTCTGAAGTCTGAGATAAGAGTCAAAAATCTGAGATAACGATGGACTTCTAAGATTAAAACCTGAATTTTGAGAGTAAAATCACAAATTATAATTCTCATATAAAAGCTAAAGTTCAAAATTTTTCAGAATTCTTAAAGCAAAGTCAGATTTTAAAAATAAAAGTCTGACTTTTAAGATTTGAACCTGATGCACCAACAATAGATGTTGGACTTTCTTTGGTTTAATTCTCAATGCGAGAATCGTGTTAAAACTTTACATGCTGCTGTACTGTAGGGACACGTGATATGATCCATCACCGCTGCTTAAATTATTGATAATTACATGCAGATTATGCAGATCTGTGTGAAGACCTGCCATCTGTACTCCATAATTAAAAATGTTTGTCATGTGGGTGTTGTTGTGTCTCGGATGTTTCTGCTCTGCATCACTCCTAAAATAAAAAGGATCAAACAAAAATGCTTCTGGTTACCAAATAAAAGCAGAAAATAACAGCTGTATAAAAAAAATAATAAATAAATAAAAATAAGACTTGAACAAAACTCAAGTGGCACAAGGAGCCTGTGGACATAAAAACTTCAGAAAAGCAGTTAACTCCTCATCCCAAACTATCATCCAATTACTCAAAGTGTATCTCTAATGAGTCTGGCTCTGGATTCTGGGTTGGTTTGGATTCTAGGTCAGTTTGGGGTGAATTTAGTGGCTGTAGACCAGAGTTACATTCCCAACAGTGAAGATGAAGATTTTCAGGTTTCTGCTTTTACTTTATTTACTGTTTGTTTTGGTTATTATGGGACACCGAAAATCAAAACTGATGAATGGTAAATGAATTTCACTGCGTTCGAGTTACTTCGGAAGCCAGAAGTCCAAGATGAAAATGACGACACACCTGAGTTACCGGCGTTTCAGTTACCAAGTTGGAAAAAACAAAATTGGAGGTGGAAACAAGTTGGCTACATCTACTAAAGTTATTTTAGCGCTTGCATTGTCCAAATATAAGGCAAGTGCTAAAATAACTTTCGTAGATGTAGCCATCTTGTTTCCACCTCCGATTTAGCTTTTTCCAACTTGGTAACTGAAACGTTGGGAACTCGGGTGTGACGTCATTTTCAACTCCAACATCTGACTTCTGAGGTAACTTGAACGCAGCATTTGTCTCTGCAGTCAGCCCCAAGTGGACATTTGAGGAACTGCAGGTTTTCACTCTCCCACAGTTATAATCAGAATATTTTCACTCTTTTATTTATAAATAAATGAAAATCAGAATTATAAACAAAAATACTCTGATATTTTAATTTCATAAGTTTAATCTAGTATTGTATTTTCTCAGGGTGGACTCCTTCTCATACTAACACAGTGACCCCTCTGAAGAGCTCAGTTCTCATGAATAGTTTTAATGAGTGTAATCATCCAATATGTCAGCTAATGAATTGCCAAGCTCTGTAATTATGTGCCATAATCCCCCATCCATACTTCTCACCTTATCCTGAATAATGAGGAGCAGTCACCCCCACCTCCTCCTCCACCCTCTTTACATCATCTTCAGAGAATAACTAAGATTGGCTTTGCCATTGGCTCATGAATCACCTGTTAACCTTAATTATGGAGAGTTTTTGGTCTTTCATTCTCTGGCATGTGTCCAAGTCCTTAATCTAATTTAATCTAATTTAAAACATAATCTAACAGCATATCCCTGTTCTCTTAAAGGCATAAATGATGATCTGAGCTTCAGTTGAAAAAAACTGAGCTGTTGAGGCAGATTTGAAAAAAGGGTCCCACCCCACACACACACACACACAAACACACCCACACCCCCTCTGGCAGAGCAAAAAGCTGGCCGGCAGAAGATCCTACGCTGGCTTCAAATAGGAGTCACCATGTCAGATTGTTAGTGACTAGCGGCAGTAAACGCCAGCTCTGCTAGCGAGCGCCATCTGCAGCTGCCTGGACAGCTACTGTGTTGACATTACAGAGACTAATAAGAGTTATTTATGTAACATCTTCCCACTTTTGGCGGTGGGGTGAGCAGAAGTGGTTTTTTTTTTTGCATCCTCCTACATCACAGCTTCTGTAGCTAAGCTGCTACGTTACTTTTAGCCGCTCAGAGCTCCAAGGAGGGCCAGGAGAGTGGGAGGGGACGAGTCTGAACTACAGGAGAGTAGTGTGTCGAATACAGTGAGGTGATTGGATAGAGAGGCGGGGCAGGAGACAGACCAATAGGAGCTGTCCGGGATGAATGGCTCCCATTGGTCAATGTTTTTCAGCCCTGCACCTGCTAGGGTGAACAGATTTTTTGCAAATTCTTTTTTCTCTTCACTTTGTGGAGATCGCACTATAGGACCATGATCGCCATAGAAACAAGGTTCATAATAACTACCAATCTCCACAATCGTCGACCATGCCTTTAAAGGTGAGGCCTGCTTTACCCCATCAGATTGTCAGGATAATAACGCTCTTATTTTGAAGGGGAGGCCAATTAAAAAAAAAAAAAAGGTTTTCATTCAACAGTGGGGGGTGAATTCAGGAGCAGATCAGAGAGCACCTGACAGGTTTATCTAGCTGTATGAACATGGAGGAGTTAGCAGTGTGTTAGTATTAGCGACACATTCACTTACATGGATGTCATGTGTGTTTCAGGTATGAAAATATGGATGCGAGGAGCAGGTGAAAGCAACAGATTTGAGGAGAGTTATCAAACTTCCTCACCAGCAGCTCGATGTTATCCAGAACAAACTCCTGAAACCGGGTCCAAAGGAACTCTAGATGACTGTAAAGAGCAGAACCTGAAGAACTCTGCAAACTAGTGTCCCTCAGTCTCATTATTCTGCCTTCTTCATCTCCATTGTCTCTCTGCTGCACTCTCTTCTCCCTCTCTTCTCAGTCCATCTCTGAGGTTTCCAAACTCATTATTACCACAAATTGCTCTGAATCAGTCACAGCGACACAAAGAGCTGCGGTGACTTCATCTCATCTGGGAGAGACAGTCTCATAGCACACATGAGTATCAATCATGACTTTTTTTTCTCTTACATGTGCATTGATATATTTATTTAAACGGGTAATTTGACTGTGACACAAGGTGAGACCTTGAGAGACATTTTATTTGTGTTTAATGAGTTTTCATACAGAGCAGCTGCGGCCTGAGGGTCTGACTCAGGTGGGAAGACGAAATGAGAAACTCCCCTTCATTTAATAGCTGCTGTCAAAGTGGAGGGAATGAGAGGGATGTGAGGGAAGAAATCAAGTCAATGAAATATGAATATATAGATGAGTTAAATGAAAGGGAAATGATGTAAAGGTGGGATGGTTAGAATAACGGAAATGAGAAATAAAGGAGCAGAAACAGATGATGTACAACAGGGAATGAATGTGTTCTCACCTGCATCTCAGAGGAATTACAGCAAAGGAGCAGGATGATCAAAAACATGACTGTTTCTGAATGAGACAGGAGAAATAGAGAGAGAGAGACAGAGAGAGAGAGAGAGAGACAGAGAGAGAGACAGAGACAGAAAACGACTGCATGCCAGTGACAGAGACAGCTAACTCCCAAAATACAAAATTAGTTCAGAAGAACGAGGCAAAACTCTCAAACATGAATTCATGGTTTTCATCTTCTTCAGAGACTCATCTGCTCTGATCAAAGTAAACCTTTATTTTGGGTTCATAGAGCTGCTGAAGTAACAGCCAGATTTCTTGAAAGATTAAGACGTAAATAAAATAAAATAAATTTGTTATGTCCTTAGTGAATAGGCCTATTTGATAACTCTGCCCAGAAACACTGCCACAGAGCAGGAGCGCCGTTTCAACATTATGCACACATGCCACTATGTAGCTGCGACTCCTAAAAGGCAGGTGTCTCTGTCTTGGCCCAGCAGTGGGGACGTTGTTGTACACTCCTAAAAGGGTGTGGGACATCATTTGGGCCAGTACAGTTTTGCACAATGTTGCTCTGGCAAATAAAGTGCCGTTGGCTGTGCCGGTGCAACGTGAGGACCCGATGCCCGGAAAACAATAACAAGGAGAGACTCCACAAAGGTGCTGTACAGAGGAGACAGGACCTTATACATGGATTCTGATGTAAAATATAAGTTTAGAAAGTGCTCTTGCTATTTAATCAGTGATAAAAATCCAATAGAAATCCATAAAAATGTGCCTCAGGGGCAGCAACACATCGTTTGGTGACGTTAATGATTATTTTTGTTATTTTGTCAGCCTCTGTCAGACTCTCCAGTCTGCTCTACATTACAAATACGCAACAAATTAAAACTAAATACTTTAAATAAAAGGAGCAACGTACCCTATGTCATGGCAATAAAAAAATATGAAGCATGTATGAGATAATAATTCATCATCATGAGCAACTTACTGACTAATGATTTATTCAAACTTCAGCCACTGTCCACTATTCCGCTGCAGCGCTGTTCACCGCCACCATAATCCTGCTCCAGACAGGAATTTTCTGGACTGCTTTTATACCAGTTTTGATGCTTCCAAAGAGAAAATCCTTGTTAGGTTCCACCACAGATGTGAGGATATCTACATTCAGCTCGGATAAGTTTCGCATCATTCCAGTACATCTCCTCTTTCATGTTTGACCTCAGTACGCCGCATTTATCAAGACCTGATCATACGTACGCTGGGGTTGGTCAGATACGAACCCTTTCATAAATCTCACGTGTGTCCTATCATAGGATGAATCCTGCTCTCAGATCTGCCCTCAGTCGTGATAAATGAGGGCCAGTGAGAGAGAAACTGAGACTAAGCAGAGACACTTACAATGAAACTTAGACTCAACAAAGACAGTACAATGAAACTGAGACTCAACAAAGACAGTTACAATGAAACTGAGACTCAACAGAGATAGTTACAGTGAAACTGAGACTCAACACTGACAGTTACAGTAAAACTGAGACTTAAAGACAGTAACAGAGAAAGTGAGACTCAACAAAGATAGTTTTAGTGAAACTCAGACTCAAAAGAGACAGTAACAGAGAAACTGAGACTAAACAGAGGCAGTTACAGTTCAACTGAGACTCAACAAAAACAGTATCAGAGAAACTGAGACTAAACAGAGGCAGTTACAATGAAACTGAGACTCAACAAAGAGTTACAATGAAACTGAGACTCAACAGAGACAGTGAAAGAGAAACTGAGACTCCGCAGAGACAGTTACAGTAAAACTGAGACTCAAAAGAGACAGTTACAATGAAACTGAGACAGTTACCATTGAACTGAGACTTAGGAGAAAAGGTTACAATGAAACTGAGACTCAGCAGAGACAGTATCAGAGAAACTGAGACTCAACAGAGACAGTTACAGTGAAACTGAGAGTCAACAAAGACAGTAACAGAAAACAGAGATAAAGAGAGGACAGAAATTGTCAAACTGAAGCACCATAAACTCGGAATCAGAAATAAAGATTTAGCAGAAACAAGTCTGAGAATCTGAGACTCTGCAGAGACAGAAGCAGAGAAAACAGGACTGAAGGATGACATAATTGAGACTCAGCAGAGACGGATACTGGGACTCTGAGACACAGGGTGAGCTTTCACAGGAGCTGAGGCTTAGCAGAGACAGTTGTAGAGACATGTTTGTGCTGCTCTCATCAGACGGTCCTGCTCCTGTCTGCAGACCTGATCCCTCCGGAGGTTACCTTTAAGACCAATGTTGAACAAACCTCTAAATTAAATCCCCCTGCTGACTCCAGATCAGGTTTTACTGCGCAGTTTCTCTCCTGACTCAAACCGCACTGAGATCCCTATGCTGGTGGTCTCTGCACGGAGCTGTACATAAACACACAAAAACACACACACAGACACACAAATAGTGATGTGCGCACGCACGCACACACACTCACACACACACAGAGCGCAGCAGCGAGCAACATCTCCAGACACAACCCGCTTCTCTACGCACAGACACAACACGGACACCCCGGACAGGTGAGTGTTGCTCTCCTCTGTGTTTTATTGTTTTTGATCCTAATCCAGATTATGTCTGCTGGATTTGTTTGTGAAAGAGGACCGAGGACAAATGTTGCAGGAACGTTTCGATGCATTTAATCCATCAGTTTGAATCGATAGAGGCTCAGAGAGATTCTGGATCTGGTTAAGCAGGAGAGATAACTTAGAACAGCATTTATAACTTATTCGGATCAGTGACATCGATAAACAGCTGGATTGCAGCGGAATTAATCGGTGAATTTCGGTTTAATTGGTCAGAATCGGTCATTTCGTCGGTCAAAACTGAGTTTTGGCATTACAAATTTTCTCTTTTCTCTTTATTTGCTCCTGAGAGCTGTGAAATAGAGATTGTCAGTCCTGTGAACGTGTTAAATGCTGCTATTAAACCCAATTTGCTGCTTTAAATGGAGAGGATTTAGTCTCAGAGGCTGTGCTGGATGAGCTCATTTGTGAGGAAATTCTCTGGATGGAGTGATTAATCGATTTGTCCGTTGATTTAATAGATTCCAACATAAACAAACTGCCGTGATTAATCCATTTCTCAAACAAACCTAATTTACAAGCTGCTCTCTAGATACATAATAGTCTAATTTAATCTCATTCACACTCTTGATTGTATTTTAATAAAATTTAAAGTTGATTTGTATACCTGTTAATGGATATTTGCAGCAGTTTTCTAAGTAAATGGTATTTTTAAATAAATCAGGTTCAAACGCACAAACAAACTGAGAGTTTGAGTTATTTTCAGGGTCATGAATCTGTAGGTGCTAACGGTTACTCACCCTCTTACACCTGTCAGTCTTATTGTCATTTATTTCTAGCTCCTCTGACGCACATTTGAGTCCTCAGCTTTGACGCTGATTTCTCTCCTTAAAGTTTGATGGACTGAGAAGAGCTCAGGTTTCAGAAAAGTCTGATTTGTTTTTTTATTTTCTCTACCTGAAGGCAGCTTTCCCAACCAAGTTTCCAACACTTCATATTGACAAACACGGCTGTTTATAGATGTCTGAATTGTGTAACACTGCAGGATCAAAAATACAATTTCACACTTGTCTGCCTGCAACATTTATATGTGAAGTGCTGCTTCAGAGAGGGTTTATATCTGTGTGTGTGTGTGTGTGTGTGTGTGTGTGTGTGTGTGTGTGTGTGTGTGTGTGTGTGTGTGTGTGTGTGTGATGCAGAGGGTCATATTTACTGGGATTTATGTCAGTCTTGATTTACAGCTAAAGGGTTGAGCTTCCAAACAGGAGTGAAATCTCTGAGTTAAAGGGTTGAGTTATATCAACACCGTCTGAGTGTTTTAGTGAGTGTGTCGGAAACAAACATAATTTCAGCTTATTCTCCAAGTCAGGAACTTTGATTTGCAGACTCTCGAGTGCTTTTAGTTTGGTTTTGTATCCAAGGAGGTAAAAGCGCCTCGAATCAGAGAGATGAAGAGTGAGTGTTAGTGCCTTTTTTGAACAGCAGGGGGCACTTTCTGACTCTCTGGTTGGAGGTCATTGACTGTCAGCTATTTCCAGATAAACCTGAATAAAGTCAGAGTCAGAATATCCTCAACTGGCTTTTTTTTTTAAAACAGAAACCTCTAGCAATAAAAAGTCGAAGCACAGAAATCTGCAGTTCCCTGACTGTCCACTTGGGGCTGTCTTCAAAATCCCAGGAAACCCCACGACTGCTCATTGACGTGGACAAACCATAGCCTGTATATAGAATGGACGCTGTCTGCCTCCTCTCTGGGTGAAGCCTCAGTGAGAATAGCACCCTCTGGTGACGGGCTGCAGTATAGGTCATTAATCCTGCCTCCTTATGGAGCTGTGGACAAACTTTATAAATTAATGACACAGAATATAAATGTTTCTCCCCCCTGCTTGTGATGTTGACATGAAGTTACTGTCAGACTGGTTTGTGTTCAAGTCCTCTTTTTTCTGTACAGCTCCATTTTTAAAAGTTATTAGGGGGTTCATGTTTTCTGTGATTGACACTTGATACATCCTATGAGCGCATGAAGATTGCATAGCTCACCCGGGGGATATGCTGTTTGAGACGAGTGTCATCACAGCGAATCTAAGCGACTCTCCCACCGAATGCATTCAACACTACTGCGTAATGTTGGTTTCAGGAAACTAAGAAAAATTCTGGAAATACCGAGAACTTTTCAGCTTCAAATGCGTATACTGACGGGAGGCGGAACCAAGTTGTCCATAGTTTATACAGTTGATGGGACAAACATTTTAGTCTAAATGACCCATTTCTCTCTTTGTTCACTCTATGCAGAGGGTTAAATCACTCATCACTTTTACTCATGTATTTTAAAGCTACTGAAGACAATTTACTGCATACGTCTAACTGAAACTGGACTTTTTAAGAACACGTCTACCTGAAATCAAACGGGATTATATTTTTTTATGATTGGACAAACATGTTTGTCAATTGTTTTGGTTCGTGACATAATGAAGATGGACAAATGGTGGTGAACTGAAAGGGGGCTGGATGACTGGATGATCCTGATCTTCAGGGCATTGAAAACAGACAGGACTCTGGAGTGGAGATCACCGCATGGAAAGGACAACTGGGCGAAATGTCTCAAGTAAGTCCAGTTGTCCTTTCCATGAAGAACTGGAAATCGTAGATGCTGCATCCTCAGTTTTAAAGAGTAGAGGGTCCACCTGGCTGAATTATTTCAAGAGACTTTTTTTAAATTACAAAACAACAAAATATTTCATGAAATGCAAAAACATTTGAGTGAAGAGGTAAAGAGGTAAAGAATTTTTTTTGTTTTTACGAGATTTTAAGTGTTTTCTTAATTAGTTTAGGTGAAAATTTTGAGACAAAAAATTAAACTTTTGAGATTAAATTTGAAATTTCAAGATAACAGAATGTTGAAATGTTGTGAAAAATGTCAACATTTTGAGATTTAAAAATTTAAATTCTGGGATTAAAGTAAAAATTTTGAGATTAAAGTCGACACAAATAAAGTCGAAATTTTGACTATTTAAAATTTCGACTTTAATCTTGAAATGGAAGTTAAAAAATCTCCCTCCTGTAATTATTTTTTTGTTCTCTTCTTGTGGCCTTAATCCTCTTTCATAGTTTACTGATATGTTTTTGTGGGGTTTTTTTGTATTCAAGGACCACTTTTTTGTTTTACAAAACATTTTTTACTTTTTTAGTCTTTTTTTATTTATTTTTATTCATTGTGAAATTCTTGCCCACTTGACCTTAAGGCCCACCGTAGTTAGCATACACACAGCTATGAGTCAATGATCTAATAGTGCAGAATAAACATCCCTCTGAACAAACTCTGAAATAGTCTGAATAGTGTATTATTATTATTATTATTATTATTATTATTATTATTATTATTATTCAGAGTCAGTCTTGGATTTGGAGGGTCTTATTTTCATAGTCAAACCCCCCGTCCCCCTGGTGCAGCTCCAGATCAGACTGGATCTGCTGAAGCTGCCAGGCTCCATCAGCACCTCCAACAGTCAGACAGTTTTGGGGGTGAATCTATCATCCTGTCAGCATGTGGCTCACTGATGGATCACTCACTTCATCTATGGAAGCCTGCTTCTGACAAAAAAGTTCCTGTAGGTCACAACTAGTTTTCATCCTGTCGCTACAAACGATGGAGAACCCTGAAGACAGATGGGACTCTGGGCGCTGTGAAGCTGCGGAAATAAACGCCTGAATTATGACAAACGTTTGGTCGTTTTCTGGCACGTTGATCTGCTTTGGTTCGTTTCGCTGATGGGAACTAAACAAGCTAAAGACGGATGCTTAAAGGTGCAAAATTCCAGCAAGATTATAGATTTTATATTGGTGAAATCCTTCACTTTTAAATAGTCAGCGGATCAATACAAACACAAGCAAAAACAAAGACTGAACGTCTTTCCTCTCAGATCTATACGATGTAAATTATTTAAGCTAAAAGAAAACTTCAAGATTACAGTTTTTAAACTCTGCATTCAGCATTTTCTCTTCATTGGAAGTTTAATACCTGCAGGAAGTCACTGAGATTCTTTCAAAGTAAAAGCACGGCATCATTAACACTGAATTAATTCTCTGTATTTTAAAATCAAAGAGAAAAAGTCCTCTTTGTGATATTTATCTACATGAAACTAATGAGTGTATCAACCCCAACAGATGCTGGTCTGCTGGTCCCCTTTAATAAGAAACCAGGTGGAGAACCAGCATAGAGGCTGGACTACAGTTTTCTGCAGACAGGACATAGATAAGTGTTTGGGTCAGAGTCTCTCAAAATAATTCAGTTGCCTGTTCTGCAGAAAACTGGAGCCAGTTTGCATGCCAGTTCTCCTTCTGGTTTCTCATTAAGGGGGTAAAGTGTTTTTTTTTAACTAGTGTAGGTGTTTAGCATGAAAGAGGATTACCGGCAATTTCCACGGTACCCTGAATGGCTACTAAAAGGCAGATCGTGGCTGATCGTAACCATTCAAGTTAACGTGTCAATTTCCACCGGCTTCTTTCCGTTCCTCTGTGGATCGCCGGACACCACAGCTGATCACAAGAGTTCTATTTTTTCCGGACGCTGGAGCATGCCAGGTAAATTCAGCACAGATTAACCCGTACTGGAAAGGAAGTCTGACACAGACACAAAATAAAACATCCAGCTTCTTTTCAAAATAAAACACTCAATGTTTCAGGAGGATCGTATATCACACCATGCAATCTGGCAGAGATAAGCAAGTGAAAGGTTTTTAGACGTCATTTCACCCCAATGACACCATGAATGAGGAGATGCTGATTCTAGAAGTCTAGAAGTAGATTTCCTCCTCTGGAAGGACACAATCTACTGCTTATATGTCTATGTGGCTGTCTTTATAGAGACAACTTATCGCGCGATTGCACATGAATCTATGGATTCTTGTGAGTTCTTGTGACTCCCGCTGGCCGTAATCTGCCACGAACTTCACCTCACAAACAGATCCGGTAGGAATTGGCGTACAACGAAAATCACTGTTCTGGATTAGAGCCATTCTAGATGCGGTGGAAATACCAGGTTAGGTCCACTAGAAGAGAAAAAATAACAGGAAGGAGATATTTTAACTTCCATTTCAAGATCAAAGTTGAAATTTTAAAAAGTCAAAATTTTGACTTTATTCATGTTGACTTTAATCTCAAAATTTTCACTTTTATCTTAAAATTAAATTTTCTCTTAATCTCACAATTTCAACATTTTTCATGACATTTTGACATTTTGTTATCTCGAAATTTCAACTTTATTGACATAATTTTGTTTGTTTTTTTAATCTCGAACTTTAAACTTCAACCTCCTTTAATAGTCGCCCATTCCGCAGAAATCTGTAGCTTAGCTTTCATGCCGGTTCTCCATGTGGTTTCCCATTAAAAGGGTCGAGCAGACCAGCATTCACTGTGGCTCAAATGATTACTAGTGACCAAGTACTCCTTCAGGGTCTCCTGTATCAGTCAGTAACTTTTCAACTTTCAGGTCAGGAACAACAGTTAGCATTCAGTCTGATCGGTTTACAAAGTTCACCGAAAATATAAAGGAGAACATTATCCATAATGAGGTCCAGGGTTTGCTGTGGACCGATTAAAAACTATATCATTTGAGAATCCCCAGTGAGAATAATTGGACATGAGCATACAGAGAGCAGACGTCTAATTACACCACGATCAGGTCGTTGTTCAGCAAACCTGCGCAGAGATGGTTAACATCAGCTCCACAAAGCTCCTGAACAGGTTCATTAATCATCAGTCTAATGAAAGGAATTAATGCTCTCTGGAGTCCTCAGTGATATGAAGACGAGCTGTGAGAGGGTCAGAGAGGAAGATTTTTACCTTGACAGAGATAATGAGGACACTTTTAATTTGACGGGAAACACACAGGAAACTGCAATAAAAGCCTCAGAGTGTTAGAGATGTTAGAGACGGTGTGTTCATCTCAGCTGAACGTGAAAATATGATCTCTGCGGTCATTCATCAGGTCGTCTGCTCATGAGGCGACATATCGGTTGGATTACTTTTGTAACTTTTACATGAGGAGAGTGATCTGAGTGATCTAAAAATGTGTAGACTTTCCTGACCCTCAATGTGACCCACCAAACAATCCAGATCCACGTGAACCTCAGGATGATTTCTGATGAGAGAGAGAGAAGAGAGAGAGAGAACGAGAGAGGAAGCATGAGTCATCTACCTGCCGGGATGAGGATGAGAATGAGGTTTGAGGAGTGCTTCAGTGTAAAACCAAAACATTTCAAAATTTTTCATCCCTGGTACTCAGCAGCTCTCAGGCCAAACATTTCAACTGTCCCCTACTTTCATTTCACACTGCGACAAATCACTACAATTCACCCCCACATCTCTGAGGCTTATAAACACCAGGCTGCTGCTGCTGGATGAGGTGGACACAGTTTGGTTTAGTGGAGAGGAAGAGTTAAAGGTGGAGAGGATTCCTCATGGATCATCTTCTGAAGTTTATCTTCGGACTTCTCTCCTTGTCCTCGTATACATGTAGCTGAGAAAATCAAATTATGACGTGAACGTGTCCTCCTCCCCAAAACTAGGGGGCGATATGGCGCTGTTTCCGACCCCATACAACCATCAACAATAACAGCAGGTCCGTGCCAGACGTCAGAAGTGTCTACAACTGCTGCTGGGAATTTTGGAGCAAGAAGATGGAGCATCATACAGCGTTGTTTTTGTCCTACATGATGGACACAGATGCACGCTACTCCTCTGGTGTTTTTGTTCCAGGGTTACAGGGGCGTGGCGCATGCGCACATGCATTGTGTGATCATACTCCGACTACGCTGGTTACATGGTGGAGAAAATTAAATTCCAATCACATTATCTGGGTGTCTTAAAGGTGGGGTAGTCAGGATCTGAGGAAGTTCCAGTTTTTAGGAGAAATCTTGAATGTAAACTCTACCCCTGCCAACCAGTTTTCCCCTCAGCTCCTCCTCTCCCCTCCCTCTCTGCTCCAGCAAGCCCCGCCCACAAACAGACGCTCCTGCTCGCTTGTATCGCTCCAATTAAATTCAGATATAATGCAGATAAATACTTCAGATAATTACAAATGGCGCCCAGTCAGTGTGAAAGTAAAAAGCATTGGTGCTACTGTAGATGCCAACAGACTACCAGCAAACACAATGTTTGCAGGACTTCTACAACTAGGATAAAGTGACATAGTCCAGGACCAGAGGTCAACAGTTTAGCGGTGCTACAACACGCTACAGCAGGTCCCGTTTGACAAGAAACACTTCTGTTACGGACTCTTGGCTTACTTTGTTAAAGCAGTTTACCTGTCCAGCAGAAAGGTTACAGGGTCACCAAGATCCTGAAGTGTCCCCCATCGTTTATGTTGACCTGGCTTTTTAGCTCTTGTCCGGTCGACCTCCGTTTTAAGCGCCCGTTATTCCGCCAGAGTCTCTGGTATTTACTTCATTTTCTTGTTTGTGTTGGCAGTCGTGGCCAAAGGAGGATTCAGACAATTTTCTGAACATTCTGGTTGGTTTCTACTGTCCGATATTGTAGCACGCTAACTTTGTTTGGACTCATGAACGACATGGGGGAGCAGCGTCTGCCTCACAACCATTCAGGTCGAGAGAGGCGAAGAACGGCTTTGTTTTCAGTCAGAAAGAGCGGACCACTCAAAAATGTTAAAATGTTGACTACACAGACATAAGAGAACACAGTGATATTGTGATATTACTAAATGTCATCAATAACTACTATCTATTGACTGATATTAAAAACTTTTTTGTATATACACCACAAAAAAGATGCTTCTTTAATGGATTCCTGCCTACTCCACCTTTAATCAAAGTTCTCAAACTCCGATTATAGTCGGTCTAAGGTGTTTATATGCACTTCAGTTGTCCGGTCTTAATCGCAGTAAGGCGATAATTCGGTTTTCTCTGGTGTCATGTAAACGTACTGACTGAAAATGGTCAACACCGCAGGTTAAAGATTCATCAGGCCTGATTTGCACACAGAAAAATCAAGTTTACTTTAATTAAAGGCACAAAGATGAACTTCAGTCACATCCATGAAGCTGTAGCAGCAAACTTAACATTTAGTGTATTTTATGAAAATAATAATGAAATCAGCCAATGTGATATCAGTTATAGGACCTCAATTTCATGTTCTGTTGATTTAGTTTTTCCCTGGTTTTGTTTATTTAAGTGTATTTTCTGTGTATTTTCCCCAGTGGTCCTGTCCCCCTGTAGTCCTGTCTTGTGAGTTTTCAGTTTGTTTCCCTCCTGTTCTCAGTGTTTTATTCTTTAGATCACTTTTCACTGTTTATTTTTTGTTTTATTTTGTAGTAGTTTATTCCCTGTGTCTATCAGCTTGTTTTCCCTCCTCAGTAATTGTTCTCACCTGTGTCCCGTTTGTCTCACCTGTTGCTCATTATCCTCTGTTTATATTCCCTGTCTTCCCCTCTGCTCTTGTTGGTTCATTGTATGTCCATGTGTGCGTACGCTTGTGTCCCAGTTGACTCCTTGAAATGTTTTCCTCAGTATCTTTACTTGGACATTTTGGAAGTAAGTTTTTGTTTCTTTTTAAATAAATCATTTTTTAATTTTTTTATCTGCATTTTGGGTTCTTTCCCTTTTGGTTGAACTCCGACGCTCGAATCATTTGGCTTTCTTATTCTCAGTGTGCAAGAGAAACTGTCTTTACATTGAGGAAACTCTCCCCTCGTTGCTGTGGGAACGATGTTGGTTTAACTGTGAATTCTGGTGATGCAACATCTCAAACGCTGAAGCATGAAATCCATCAACTTGCCCTAAAAACATTCGGAGGCTGTCAGCTCGGAGTGCATTACTCCTCTGCTGCACTCCTGAACCCGACAAACTTGGCAAAGTTGAGCGACACCTTCAAAACATTTTAGAAAAACCCAGACGCTCGTCTGTTTGAGTCTGATTACGCCTAAGGCAGAACGTCTCAAGTTAGTCCAGTTGTCCTTTCAATGAAGAATTGGAAATCATAGATGCTGCGTCCTCAGTTTTAAAGAGTAGAGAGTTTACTAAGGTCTACAGAGAGCTGAGGACACAAATAGAGTTAAAAATGAAGCTGTAATGACTTTTTGAAAACATGTTGCTGACATTAGATTAAAAAAAAAAAATTCCACTTTCATCATTTTGTGTTTTCCTTTTAATGATTTCTCGTTATGTAAATGTTTTCCACAGTGCCGCCTCGATCTCTTTTTGAATATGAGTTGTAATTTTCTTACTGTGGAGCTTTTTCTATAAACCAATCTTGATGTGTAAAAATTTAATTAGTGCCAGCAGTTTGAAAGATGAACCAGTTTTTACTTATCAAGCGCTGGTGTCTGATTTTTGCATCTTTTTATAGGGAAGTACGGTGGCCCTGAGGTGCAAATCACAAAAGAAAATCAGAAAACATAACGAATAAAAAAACACAACACAAAAAGAGAAAATTCAACAGCAAAAGTTAAAAAAAAACAACTGCAAATCAGAACTGTGGTCAAGCCGGGCAAATTCTTCATTTACTGTAATTAGCATCGTATTTTAAAAAAGTGGAAGTCCTAAAGGTGCTGGCTCGCTCATTCAGGATCATTTGAATGCATTTACCGTAAATAGTAGAAAACGCCATGTTAGGTTCGCTAATTTAAGTGTTTGAACCCTGGAAAAACAAACATCCACTGGCTTGTTGTTTTGTGTTCTCTTTTTGTGGTTGTTTTCTTTTTTTGCTGTTGTGTTTTACTCTTTTTGTCGTTGTGTTTTCTCTATTTGTTGTGGTGTTTTTTTCTTTCTTTCTGTCGTTGTTTTTCTTTTTGTCGCATTTTCTCTTCGGTTTTGTTTTTGTTTTTGTTTGTTTTTGTTGTTGTATTCTCTCTTTATGTTATTGTGTTATCTCTTTTTGTCATTCTGTTTTCTCTTTTTGTCGTTATCTTTTCTCTTTTTTTGTTGTGTTTATCTTTTTGTCATTATTACCTCCGCAAAGGAGGTTATGTTTTCGGTAGCGTTGGTTTGTTTGTCTGTTAGCAACTTTCCGGGGAAAGTAACAGACGCATTGACCTGAAATTTTCACCAGAGGTGCATATCAGTCCCAGGAGGATCCCATTAAATTTTGGTGGTGATCCGGACAAAATTCTGGATACTGTGATGCAGAACACACAAAAATAAGGGTGTCGTTGGAATTTTCAATGCTGAACGATAACAAATGGGCGGCACAGTGGTGTAGATAGGCGGCATAGTGGTGTAGTGGTTAGCATTGTCGCCTCACAACCAGAAGGTCCTGGGTTTGAATCAGTGTTGTTTTTGGCAGGCATTTTAGATTTAGTTTTAGTCTTAGTCATTTTGACGAAATGGTTCTTCGTTTTCGTCCCATTTTAGTCATTTCTATCCTTGATAGTTTTCGTCTAGTTTTAGTCCGACAAAAACTCAAAAGGTTTTAGTCTAGTTTTAGTCGACGAAAAGGTGCCTTTTGAGGTTCGTGGTGTTCTTTCCCGACAGTTTGAAGCCGCAGCATGAGGAAGCTGTGGCTCCACAACTGTCGTCTGTCTCGTCTCCCCGTCCCCGTACAAGACATTGTGTTTTATTGTCACTTGGACTGTATCTGAAGTAGGACCAAAATCATCCCTCTTTTTTCGGCCACCGGGCACCGCTGCTGTGCCTGCCGCCACGGTGTGTGTTTGCGCGTGCCTCGTCCACCTGCCGCTCTGTGTATGTGTATGAGTGTGTGCACGCAGCTGTGCGCGAGCAAGGCTTTTGGTGCGTGTGTGATGGGGGCGTGACTGTTAGGACAAAAAAAGCATGTTTTGAAACTTTGTTTTTCCACCTAATAACAATTTAGTCTCGTCTCGTTCTCGTCTGACGAAAATGAATATAATTTTCGTCACATTTTAGTCTTTACAGAGCTTTGGTGACGTTTGTCTTAGTCTCATTTTCGTCAAGGAAAAAAGGGGTCTGACGTCGTCATTTAAGTTTTCGTCCTGCCTGACGAAAACAACACTGGTTTGAATCTGGGTCAGGGCATTTCTTTTTAATGGGGGACCATGAGCTGCTTGGGGGAGGTCTGAGCTCTCAGAGTGCTTTTCTAGTTTCATCTGTTGTGGTTTCCCTTTCTTGTGTTTTCTCTTATTGTTGTTTTATCTTTTTGTCATGTTTTTTTTTCTGTTATGTTTTTGTTTTTCTGTTGTTGTGTTTTACCTCTCTTTTGTTGTTGTTTTTTTCTTTTTTGCAGTTGTGTTTTCTTTATTTGTTGTGGTGTTTTTTCTTTCTGTTGTTGTTTTCTCTTTTGTCGTGTTTTCTCTTTTCGTCGCATTTTCTCTTCTGTTTTGTTCTCTCTTTCGTTGTTTTTTCTTTTTTGTTGTATTTTCTCTTTATTTATGTTGTTGTTTTTTCTCTATTTGTTGTGTTTTCTCTTTTTGTTGTTGTGTTTTCTCTTTTTGTCATTGTTTTTTTTCTTTTTGTCTTTTTTTTTCTCTTTTTGTGTCGCGTTTTCTCTTTTGGTGAATGCGTTTTCTCTTTTGTTGTTGTGTTTTCTCTTTTTGTTGTTGTGTTTTCTCCTTTGTTGTGTTTTCTCTTTTGTCAATGTGTTTTCTTTTTATCCTTGTGTTTTCTCTCCTGACTTTTTATTTTCATGTTGGTGTGTTTTCTCTTCTTGTTTTGTGTGTTGTTGTTTTCTTTTTTTGTTGTTTTGTGTTTTCCGTTATTGCGTTATATTTCCTGTTTTGTTGTTGTGTTTTCTCTTTTTGTTGTTGTGTTTTCTGTTTTGCTGTCATGATTTGCACCTCAGGGCCACCGTAGTGAAATATTTTCTGTGACCAAAAATCTAGATTTTGACTTTTTAGTGTAAAACCTTCATAAAAAGTGACAGAACATTTGACAGTCAGGATCATCTGCCAACAACCTTCCCCAGCAGGATCTGGCATCACTTCAGTGCAGCTCTCTGAGGGATAGTTGGAGGTGACTCACAGGTGCTTATAAACAGCTTTAAAACGCTGCTCTCAGATGGTGTTTGGACACTAACAGGACAAGTTCAGAGACATTTTTATGCCAGAAATCACCTTAAACTAATTTCCCTTTGGATTTAAATGAAGCTAAAAAAGACCGATCTCTGAAGGTGGTCTTAAATAAACACTAAAAATATCATCTAAATAAAATGAACCTTAAATTACGGCCAACAGTAAAGGTTCCTGTTGATACTGTTGTATAACTGAGAATCCTCCAGTGACGGTCAAGAGCATAATTAAGCTAAACTACTGTGACGTGGAGCGACAAGTGAAGCCAAAATAAGCCAAAAAGGGAAGGACATGACCAAATGCACGAGTGTCTAAACTCTACATACCACATAAATCTACAGTACTTTTAGGTTTATATCTGGAGTTTTTATTAAACACTATTGATATCTTCTCTGGACTTTATTGAACTGGTAAATTCCTGCACACATCTGTGATCTGAGAATCTCTGCAAACTCAGACGAGTTAAAATCAGTCTTGGACAGTCAGGGGGCGGGTTTGTCGACAGTCCTGGACTTGAGACCCTCTTAAGGTTTGGTGTAAATTGTTGTCCAGCCTGGGACTCAGCTCCATCTGTTCAGGGTTTCCCCTCTCCGCCTCTTTATGCCGCTGACCCTCGTCACCAGAATAAAGTCCTGAAGCAGCACTCGTCCAGATCAATCATTTTTAGATATTTCATGACAATTGGCCTAAAGCTTGTTTTGTGCCGCAGTCTCAGTGGTCGTATTGAGTCGTGGATCAGGGTCTCCTGGTTGCTTTGCTTCAGTTTTGCCCTCTTGAGATTTTCAGTTTTGCAGTGAAATATTTCCCTGATTATCCTGTTAGGCCACTGGAAAGGGCCACAGACAGACCAGGACACAGGAGAGTGGATTTGGACTCTTATGTTTGAGTTTGGACCTACAGAGTTATATTTGTTTAACTCTCACTGAAGACATCCAGCTCTATCCTGACGCCTGAAGCTCAACGCAGGAAAAGTCCTGGCCTGGTCTGAGTAGCTTAAGTCGCATAAGTCCCATAATGTTACCTGTTAAGTCAAGCCTTGCAGATGGAGTCTGGGGCTGTTGAACCCTTTGATTTCTAATCTCTGGTAAGAACATCAGATGTGAGAACAGCACGTCCTGCTTTAGCGCTGATTGCCGTCATTATGAGGGTGGTGGTAAGTGCTCAGTCTGAATTGCAGAGGTAAATCTCAAAGATATCGATCTGACGGCAAGGATCTCTGGAGACTCCTCTCTGATTCTCTAGCCGCACATGAAATTACAACTTGTTTCTCTGCCCGTATCTTCATTTTGCAGATTGATCGCTGGCAGAGAGATGCAGTGGCTGTCATATCTGAAGGCTCGTCACGCTCCTGTGTAATCAGCAGCAGAGTGTGGGAGGCTCGCTCCACTTCCTCATCTACTCATTTCACTCTATTTATATGAGCAGAGAACAGCTCAAGAGCACCAAGGCTGAATCTTCACACTCTGCTGGATATTTGTACCATAAAGTGAATAAATGCAGACTACCTATCTCTATCACTCTCTCTGTTTTTGGCCCATTAAGCAGAGAGCTCATCATTAACAATATGGAAGATTTCATTTTTATCGGACCTGTGTGTACCGGTTTGATTTCTGCCCGCTCTGATAACCCTGGAGCAGGAAAACCATCTTTAATTATCTCTGGATGTTTCTAATGAAGTGGAGACAGAGTGTAGGAACTGTAAAGGGAAAGTTCACTGTTTTTGAAGTGAGGTGTATGAGTTACCCCCAAATTTTTACCGCATCCGGAACTGCAGCGATATTCCCTGTCCGCCAATTCCTACCGGATCTGTTTGTGAGGCAAATTTCGTGGTGGATTACGGACAGCAGGAATCGCGAGAACTCACAAGAACCCATGGATTCACATGCAATCGCGCAATAACAAGTTGTCTCTATAAAGACAGACACATAGACATATAAGCAGTAGATTGTGTCCTTCCAGAGAAGGAAATCTACTTCTAGAGTTCTAGAATCAGCATCTCCTCATCCATGGTGTCATCAAGGTGAAATGGTGTCTAAAATCCTCTCACTTGTTCGTCTCCGCCCTTTTGCCTGGTGTGAAATACGATCCTCCTGAAACACAGTGTGTTTAATTTTGAAAAGAAGCCGGATGTTTTATTTTGGGTCTGTGCCCGACTTCCTGTCCAGCACGGGTTAATCTGTGCTGAATTTATCCGGCATGCTGCGGCGTCTGGAAAAAATAGAACTCTTGCGATCAGCTGTGGAGTCTGGCGATCTGCAGCCGAACAGAAAGAAGTCAGTGGAAATTGACACATTAACTTGAATGGTTACAATCAGCTACAATCGGCGGATACAACCTTCTAGTAGACGTTCAGGATATGGTGGGAATTGGAGGTAACACTGTTTTGGAAAGTCCTGAGTCTAGCTGTCCTTTTAATGAAGAATTTGAAATCATAGATGCTGCATCCTCAGTTTTAGACAAGATCTCCAGGTTTAGGAGCAACATCTGCGTCCATGGAAGACCTTCATATGATCCCAAACCACATTTTGACAACAGTTGAAATATGGAATGTAGAACTCTTGTGATCAGCTGTGGAGTCCAGCGATCCGCAGAGAAACTAAAAGGAGCCAGTGGAAATTGACACGTTAACTTGAATGGTTATGATCAGCTAAGATCGGCGGATACGGCCTTTTCGTAGACGTTCTGGATGCAGTGGAAGTTGGGGGTTACATGTGATCAGCTCTTCATTGAGAAGCTATTGGAGTACCGGCATGCAGGCTGGGCTACAGTTTTCTGCATGTGACTGGTTTTTAAGAAGCTAGTTTGTTTGTGATTTTAGTTCGAAGGATAAATTAAAAATATGATAATGCGGATATTTAAAAGGTCAAAGGTTAGGCTTTGTCTTCAAGAGGACAGGAAACAACTTTTAAAATGTTTAATTGTCGAGTCAAAGGTCAGAGCCATCATTAATGATGCATTCAGGAAGGTCAGGAAATCTTCACGCTTATTTATGAAATATGATCCGTGTGTAGATTTGGGATTTGATTGGAGGAGTTTTTGTGCATAAGTGACAGTCAGCAATCTGAATCAGGAAGAGCCGTCAACACCATATAAGGAGGTGTGGATATGTACTTCCGGGCTTCACCTGAAAGGTGGTGTAGTCAGGATCTGAGGAAGTTCCAGTTTTTGGGAGAAATCTTGAATGTAAACTCTACCCCTCCCAACCAGTTTTCCCCTCCTCTCCTTCGATCCCGTCCCTCTCTGCTCCAACAAGCCCCGCCCACAAACAGACGCTCCTGCTCGCTCGTATCGTTCCAATTAAATTCAGGTATAATGCAGATAAATACTTCAGATAATTACAAATGGGGCCCAGTCAACATGAAAGTAAAAAGCATTGTTGCTACTGTAGATGCCAACAGACTACCAGCAAACACAATGTTTGCAGGACTTCTACAACTAGGATAAAGTGACATAGTCCAGGACCTGAGGTCAACAGTTTAGCGATGGCGCTACAACACGCTACAGCAGGTCCCGTTTGACAAGAAACACTTCTGTTACAGACACTTGGCTTACTTTGTTAAAGTGGTTTACCTGTCCAGCAGAAAGGTTACAGGGTCAACAACATCCCGAAGCGTCCCAAATCGTTTATGTTGACCCGGCTTTTTAGCTCTTGACCAGTCGACCTCCGTTTTAAGCGCCTGTTATTCCGCCAGAGTCTCTGGTATTTACTTCATTTTCTTGCTTGTGTTGGCAGTCATGGCCAAAGGAGAATTCAGACAATTTTCCGAACTTTCTGGTTGGTTTCTACTGTCTGATATTGTAGCACGCTAACTTTGTTTGGACTCATGAACAACACGGGGTAGAAGCGTCTGCCTCACAACCAATCAGGTCCGGGAGGTGGAGAACGGCTTTGTTTACAGTCAGAAAGAGCGGGCAGCTCAAAAATGTTAAAATGTTGACTACACAGACATAAGAGAACACAGAGATACAGTTATATAACCAATATATCATCAATATGTCATCAATAACTAATAATTATTAACTAATATTAAAACCTTTTTTGTAAATACACCACTGAAACAGATGCTTCTTTAAGGGATTCCTGCCTAACCCACCTACAGTGGCGTGAAGTGGGTCCGTGCAGCTCACCTGGGTCCTATGAAGACCACACACAGATGGTGAATGTGTGTGCAGCTACTCTCAATTGTCCTCTTTCTTGACCTGGTACCCGGTACTCTGTAAATATGCAATAATGAACCGCTCTGACTTTGATCTGTTGAAGGTTTAAACGTGTCCAATCCTGGTGTAAAGGTTAAAGCTAATATCTCACATGATTACCTCTGTGTGTGTGTGTGTGTGTGTGTGTGTGTGTGTGTGTGTGTGTGTGTGTGTGTGTGTGTGTGTGTGTGTGTGTGTGTGTGAGAGAGAAAGAGAGAGGGCTGATAACGTGGTTGAGGAGGGAGGAACATGCTGCTGCATTTGTTAGTAACATCATTAATCATCTCGCCCCCTCGCTGTGAGAGGACGAGGATGTCAGACTCGTTCATCGCGGGAAAACGTGTGATCTGATTTATGAAAGTTTGCAGAAATGAAGACAAGCTCCTCTGTGAAAGGTGTGATCACATAGAGAGAGAGAGAGAGAGAGAGTCCTCTTCCTCACTCTTAGATCCATTTGCATGCTAATTATGTTTATCTCTTAGCTGCTGCTAGAACTGAGCGCAGATTTTCGCCGAGCAGCTGCCTTTAGCGATCCAACAGGCAACCTCACAATCCTCCACACAAAGCAGCAATAAATCAGCGTTATTATTTCTGACACCGCAGACCGATTGCTCTCACACTGAAGGTGTTGGACTGATTGGATCGAGAGGTTTTAGTGTTGGTAATTATTGTGCCAAACAGCTCTTCAGCTGGATGTGAGACCCAGATGAGCTCGATAAAATCCACTTCTCTCTCTCTTTTTGAGGGATTAAGATCAGAGAGCGATTTTAAAAGCAGATCAGGCTGCCAGCAGACCTTATTTAGATAAAAGTGTGACTGTGACACTTTGAAGCAGAAGCACTAGAGGAGGTGGGATCGCTGGAACGGGAGAGGATGAGGCTGTCGACCAGGATCCTGTTTGATCTTCTGCAGCTTCAATTCTGTGGTGTGGGATTGCATAAGATGGAGAAAAGTAGATAATGTGTGTGTGTGTGTGTGTGTGTGTGTGTGTGTGTGTGTGTGTGTGTGTGTGTGTGTGTGTGTGTGTGTGTGTGTGTGTGTGTGTTTGTGTGTCACAGTTTGTCGAAGCTCTTTTATACTCCCACGGTTTTGGAAACGTGTCCTGATTGCTGTCAGTAAGAATGGATAGAGATGTTAGACTATTAGATAATAATCGTCTCAAACTTACGTAAATGGAAGAAGTCAGCACTGAAATCACTGGTTTTATATCTCACTCCTTCTTTCACGTGCTTTAGGGTCTTCATGTGCAAAAAGTTTAGGACTTCCTTCATCCTGCAGGACACCAAGTCCAGCTGATCATCAAAACACATATCTGCTGACAGCTCAGCTGGTCACCTCCAAGTGTCTAAAAACAAGGATTTTCTTTAAACGGCCAACTCTACCTGCGTCCTCTGAAAACTGCTCTGCACCCAGCGGGTAAAGACCCAGGAGGTCTTTGCTGGTGGTCTCCCTGCCTTGACCTGTCTTATGTGCTTTGCAACCTTCATCAGAGCTCCTCCTGTTTGTCATGTTTCTGTTCTTACCAGGATCATTTTATCCTTCTTGATGCCTGCTCTTCTTATATCTTAGAGTTCTTTGCTGCTGCTCTCCCCGCCTATCTCAACCCCAGATCCCCCTTCCTATGCGGTCTGCTTTTACTAGTGTCATATGTATTGTAATTGATGTCTGCTCTATTCTGTACCCAGACATCTTTGCTGCTGCTCTTTCTGCCTTGCTCTGCTCTCATTTTTACCGGTGCCATACAAATCACTTCTGATGCCTGGGCTGTTTTGTAGATAAGGTTCTTTGCTGCTGCTCATACCCAACTCCTTCTTTTCATGCCTTACGTATCCTTCTTGATGCCTGCTCTTCTTATATCTTGGCAGTCTTTGCTGCCGCTTTCCCCACTTATCTCCACCCCATCTCCTTCTTTTCATGCCTGGGCTCTCATGTGGATTAGGTTCTTTGCTGCTGGTCTCCCTGCCTTGACCTGTCTTTTGTTTCTTACACCCCACCTTCATCAGCACTCCTCCTGCTTGTAATGTTCCTGTTCTTACCAGGATCATGTTATCCTTACTGATGTCTGCTCTTCTTATATCTTGGAGGACTTTGCTGCTGCTCTCTCTGCCTATCTCCACTCCATATCCACCTTCCTATGCAGCCTGCTTTTACCAGCGTCTTTTGTGTTTAGGGAAACCATATTCTGAATCCCCAAAAAGAGGACACGACTTCACGGGGACAGAGTCATGGAGTTGTGTGTGGTTAATTTTGAGAGTTTTTCGGGTCGGATCGAGTGTTTCTTTTAGTTTTACTCAGTGTATGTCACCCTAAACACAAATGACACAGGTAAAAGCAGACCACATAAGAAGGGAAGATCTGGGGTGGAGATAGGTGGGGAGAGCATCAGGACCATATACTAAATCCCCAAAAAGAGGACACAACTTCACAGGTGTGGTTAATTTTGAGAGTTTTCAGTTTTTCGGATCGAGGGTTTTTTACGTGTTTCTAACTCAGTTAGTCCACGCAACACAAACTTAAAACTTCCAGACATAACCCCGGACATTTGAAGGATTTTATAAACTCCCCCAGACAGGGCCGGACAGCCCCCAAAAAAGAGGACATGTTCGGATAAAAGATGACATATGGTCACCCTAATTGTATTGTAACTGATGTCTGCTCTGTACCCAGACATCTTTGCTGCTGCTCTCCCCACCTATCTCCACCCTAACTCCTTCTTTTCACGCCTGGGCTCTTATGTGGATTAGGTTCTTTCCTGCTGCTCTCCCCGCCTCGGTTTTTCCTTCCTGTGTTCTCTTATGTACCCAAAATACATAAAGGATAAGACCCGGATAGTGAATTTCAGTATCTGTTGAAATGATTCATGAAAAGCTGCAGCTCTGCGCTCATTCTTTGTTTCAGGAAGATAACAGCGACAGTCTGACAGAAAGTGACTGTCAGATGAAATCAGGGGAAGAAGTGTGAAAGTGCCATCTGCACCACTGTGATTTCCTGTTCTTTGGGCTGTCTCGTCCTTGCATTTGTCCTCTCTTTCTTTTCATAGCTGAAGCCCCCTCTCTCACCCCTCTTGGCTGTGTGTTCACAGTCTGAATTATTCCCCCTCGAGCTGAGGAGACACTCGAATTCCTGAGAGACATCAAACCTGGAGGATTGTTTCACCCACAATGTTTGACCGCTTATTTCAACAGTCTCTGTCTGGCACTGCGGTGAAGAAAGACGATTCACAAAGTCGAAGACAGATAAACTGGAAACAAACCAAAACCTGAGCCGTCTGTGTACAACCTCTGTGTCTGCACATAAACCCTGATCTATACTTGAATCAAGACCGGATTAAATGGTACTCCTATCAGCAGGTCCCAGTCCCACACTCGCTGCACACTGAGTTTATTTATACCTCTGCAGACACACTAACCAGAAAACATCATTACAGCGCCCCTATTTTACTCTTGTGGTGACATTCAGAGCATTAAAAGCTCTTCGCCTACACAAACCTTGCAGAGAAAAACCTCAACTTCATGCAAATTTTGCACAGATTTCTCGAAAACACAACAAGGTCTGTAAAAAAGATGAACCTCATAATGAAGAGCAGGTCCGTGTCGGATCAACTCAACACGTTGATAGGATGTCATTTTTATTCCTCTTTATTAACATATCATGGAGGACAGGAACAGGACTATAGCATGTCAATGGTTTGGTCATGGTCACTCGTGCACCGCTACCACACAACGTAGTCAAACCCCCAATTTCCACCGCATCAGGAACGATTATAAACAGTCAGTGGATTTCTCTACGGTGAGCTCTGTTGACCCTGGGCCCGGCTCCGCCCACTATGACTGTCTTTGGACACGCATAATTAGGGTTGGTAAGGGTTGGTAATTAGAAACCGGTTCCTAATGTCCAGTTCCGGAACCATCAAGCAGATATTTGGATTTCGATTCTTTTGTATTGGTTCAGATTGCTCGAACCAGTTTGTTTTCAGGGCATGTAGTACTTTGCTCAGCGTTCTGTGTGCATCCGCTAGCAAGAACATCACTCAACTGAACGTGGACCGCAAAAGAACTCTGGTTAGCGCCCTGGTTTAAACTCAACTCAACTCAACTTAATTTGTTAAGCACTTTAAAACAACCACAGCTGAACAAAGTGCTGTACATAACTATGCATAACCATGCATTTTTTTAATCCTACCTCTTTGAAGAAATGAAATAGAGTCATTCAGAACCATTAATTGAATCATTCAGAATGATATAAAAATATCATAATTAAGACTAAAACAGACGACTTCCTGTCTGTCGTAGACCAAAATCAACGTACTAATATTGAATTTATGTTCAAACTGTTTCATTATTATCATTTCTACACCCTCTATATTCCCTGGGTGAAGGCCAATCTCGCACCGTGAAGATTAATGAGGCTGAAAATGTGCTTAAATCACTATCTGCTTCATGACTTCACCAGCAGATCCTGCTGCAGTCGGGTTTTTAGTTTGCTGGTTCTGAACTTGTTAACTGAGAGAAACTGGGTCACCTCTCTAAATGGAGACTCGGGCGAACAGAGTGATGAATATTAGAGGGTTTTGAGGTTATGCTGTGAGGAAAACTTTTGGTGTCGATCTCATCCATTAGCTTTGTGTAGAGTCATCAGTTCTACACGGCCATCATCGAGTCCATTCTTTGCTCCTCCATCACGGTGTGGTACGCTGGGGCCATTGCTAGGGACAGATACAGATTGCAGTGCATTGTGGGCTCTGCTGAGAAGGTGATCAGCAGTAGCCTTCCATCTCTCCATGACTTGTACGTCTCCAGGACTCGGGGCCGAGCAGGTCGGATCACAGCTGACCCTTCTCACCCTGCACATGGACTATTTGAGACACTCCCCTCAGGCAGGAAGGCTACTGTCCATTCGGACCAGAACCTCCCGCCATAAGAACAGTTTCTTCCCCTCTGCCGTTGGACTCATGAACCCCTTATAACTCAGTCACTTTAACTCCGTCACTTTATCACTGGTCACTTCAGTTTAATGTACCTTTGTTTTTTAATTGCACTCCTCCCACTGCACTGTTGTTCTGTATTGTGTAGTTGTACATAGCCTGTACAACTACACAATGCTATGTACTTACTGTACATAGCATTGAACATAGCCTTTTATACTTTTATACTTTATATATGTCCTGCATGCTCTTATCATTTTCTATTCTAGTATTTTATATATTATTCTCCGTTTAATGTTGCACCATCACGCCGTAAAAAATTCCTAGTCTGTGGATCCTGTTCATTGACAATGGCAATAAAACCCCTTCTGATTCTCCTTTTTCTTCTTCTGATCAAAATGCATAATTAAGCTTTTTCTCTGGTGTTATTGATGATTGGGTGCCAGTTTATCTACTGAACCTGGTTTTTGCACGTGGACCGGTCTTCATTTAGATCCACAAAATGAGAGTGAAGCTCTTAACACACATTCGGTTGCTGTTTTGAGTTTTTTTGATGAGCAGATATTTTCATAAGGACTGATTGTGTTTGCATGTTCGGGCAGGATTTTGATTGGCGTCATCATAAGCTGGCGGTTTGTGTGTGTGTGTGTGTGTGTGTGTGTGTGGTAACACCTGTTGGTGTGTCAGCTCCATCCCTCAGGTCCCACAGACGCTGTCAGAGGAGAGAAACTCAGAGCGACAGAGACAGGCAGAGATCTCCAGAGAAGAGGAGGGAGGCTGTCAACTGATTATACCCCTGTGTGTGTGTGTGTGTGTGTGTGTGTGTGTTCAGCGTATGCTAATGTGAGTGAGAGTGTGATGAATGTTGTAATCAGCGGCTGTGTATTGTGAGAGGAGGAGAGGATGACTGTTAATAAGCTGCATCTTAAACGGCTTGAGGGAGGAGGACTCTCTGATCAGAGACTCAGACACGACGCCCGTGTTATTATTAACATGCACACGTTTATTAATCCACTTCAGGGAGGCGTGACCTCTCTATGATCACAGGATGGTGTGTGTCCCTCATGTGGGTTTTGGCAGATAGATTAATTGTTTTCAAACCGAATCATGTATTTATTTACTGTTATCACAATTTATACACTCATCCATCTGGGAACTTCATGTTCAGAAAAACATGAAGTGACCCTGTTTGTAGTTTGGCAGGTGACTTTGGAGATCAGCCAATAAAAATGTTACCTCTCTGCAGAGTCACCTTTAAAATCACATTTTACTCTATAAATTAAAATACTAGAAATAGAAATGACTCCTGGAGACAACCTGCACAGGTGTGGGCTAAACACATCGACTGTATATACTATGTACACCTTGCCATCCTGGTATTTCCAGGATTTTCTCCACTTCCTGGAGCCATCGCTTGTGCAGTAGCGTTGTATGCATTCAAGGGTGTAGACTTGGGTAGGGACACAAGGGGTACGTCCCTACCAATAATCAGCTGCTACAGTGTAGTCTCTATCAGTACAACCACTGTCTGCAGTGTTTAATCGATGATTATGGCACACAAAGGGTTAACAGTCGATCTCTGCTAGAAGTCCCGCCTCTAACCTAAATATTGCTCTTTGTTTGGCTGCTGGTTTCTCGCTTACGTACAGTAACCGGACAGTAAGCAGACAGGGCATGTTATCTGCAACTGAGAAGTGTAAGTTGTCAACATGTTTGGCATATTGTGCCTGGGCAACATCAGCTTAAATGGATTTTAATATCAGGGGTGTCATTTACATTTACATTTGTGTTTGTGTCGGTTTGCGTGCATGTGTGGTATAGGATATGAAGGATGTCAAAGAAAAGAAAATGGGATATAACAGACTTCTTTAGGAGTCAGTTGTGGAATGCATTAAATTATGATTTACACATATTCTCTTTAGATATTCAGATATAAATCATAAACATGACAATTTTCTGACTGTGATTGTTTGCTTGTTTGATCAGCTGTACATGACACAAAATTATGATTGCAAATGCAAAAAAACAAACTTTCAGGAGGACAATTGTCCCCATAAATGTCAAAATCGAACCAATTCCATTGGGTTTATGACCTATCCTGCAGCCCAACACCAGAGGGTGCTCTTCTCAGAGTGGCTTCGCCCAACGAGGAGGCAGACTGCGTCCATTCTGTTCTTTATGCAGTCTGTGGTTTAGCCTCAATGTCTTTCCAACCCAATAAAAGTCTGTTACAGAGACTGGACAATCAAGTCAAAGCAGTCTTGACCCCCCACTTGGTGGTCATGTGAACATGCCACTCACAGGCTTTCTCTGTGAAGATCCAGGGTAGGGTACAGTCTGCTGAGATCCTAACCTCACCGTGCTGGACTAAACCAAACCACACTACTTGGTAGAAACCCCGTATCATGTTCTGTGACTGGACTATACTAATGTTACATCTTTAACAACCATAGACCCTCAAAAAACTGAACCAAACTAGTGTGTGGTGGTATGACGGTATACAGCATGTGATGGTATAAAAGTGTCTACCGGTAGAAATTTTGCTTTACCGTTTATACGGGAGAGAGAGCGCAGATGTATGAGCGCATCCGTTTGGCTGCGTTTCCATATATTCACCAGCGTATCATGCAGAGTTTGTTCGCTCTGTTTGATTGGTCAGGTTTGGGTGTGCTCCCTATAATCACCAGCATGTCCAGCAGACTGCTTGGCATAGTTTAGATGAAGAAGAAACAGCTTCACTGGTGGTGGTCATGGTGGACGCGGAGATTAGCGGCAGTACTGAGCAAACGGAGGCAGCCCGACCCACCCAACACGAGGAAGAAGAGGAGGAACTTTTTCCGAAAAAGGGTGCAAGTTGTGACATCGGTTGTCTGGAGATTATTTGGATTTAGAAAATCCAACAATGATCAAAAAATTATACCATGCAAAGAGCGTCATGTGGAAACACCATCAACCTCTTCCACCACCTAAAGATGAAACACGCCAAGCTCTATTATGAGAGACAAAAGATGCGTGACGCACCTGCTGCACCAAAAACTAAAACTGCAGCAGCTCCTCTCATACAACAGAGCTTCATAGAGTCTTTCGCTAAAGTTATGCCATATGATAAAAAATCACAAGACTGGTCTGACATTTTGTTTGCATTTGTTTAAAAATCAGAGTTTAAAAATAAAAATAAAAAGAACAAATGCGACAGTATGGTTATTTTTAAGACATTAATTGAATTTACAGGGGGAAAAAAACATACCCTGATATATACCGTTACCGTGATATATAATTACTCATACCGTTATATAAGATTTTGTTCATACCGCCCAACACTAAACCAAAGATCTGGTTATGATTCCAGAGTCGTCTTTGACGCTCGACTTTCCCGGTCAGAGATGGTTGGAGTCCAGCAGCTCCTCAGGCTGCCGACACTTCAGCTTCAACGCTCTATAGGTGCCCGCATAAACTCGGTGAAAACAGTTGAATGTGGTGTTTTTGTTTCCACTCACGAAGGTCTCCGCTGCATCAGGTGTTGTGAAGGTTCATAGGCTCAAAAGTTAATTGCTTTGGAAGGTCTCCTTCTAATGTTTTTCAGTTCCAGTCTCAGCAGGGGTGATATGCAAGCTAAAAACTGTGACTGTTTCTGTCACTACAAGTCTTGTAAAAACCTGAGGAAATCCCCACACAAACCTGACACACCTGTACAAAAGCAGCTTATTGACTAAACTGAACAGCTTCCTGATGAAAATCATTATTAAACTATTAGCATTTACAGCTATTATCACCATGATCATCTCCGTGCTACTGTCATCCTCATTAGCAGCGTATCCCATCAGTTTGAACAAGCATGATGTGCCAGAATGAGGTCTCCAATCATTTCAGCACATAATGAGACATGCATTGATGGTTTATGTTAATCAGAAACTGTGGGTGGTAGAGCACAGTGGAGGAGAAGGAGGTGATGTGTTTGCATGAGAAAAGAAAAGCTCTCAGATTCTCTTCATTTTGTCACCGTTTGTCCTTCAACACTCGATCCCCACGTTTGTTGCTCTGCCCTTTGTCTTCTTCACCTCTAACCATCTGTGTCTTGTTTTATTTTCTGTCCCTCCCAGGCAAACGCTGATGCTGCATGGATCCTTCAGGATGACGACAGTGAAGGAAAAAGAGGACACCGTCTATACTTGAACATTTCTCTGTGACTCTTTTGAAGAAGTCATCACGACACTGATCGCCGAGCAGCAGCTGCACCTGCCTGAATCATCCTGTCATCTCTGCTCACGTCTGGATTTAAACTTTCTTTTGGAGTTCAAAGTTCAGAAACAGCCTCAGGGCTGTGACCCCTCCCCTCCCCTCCCCTCACCTCACCCCCCTCTCCTCACCTCCCTTCCTCCCCTCTCCTCCTCCCTGCCATGTCCAACGACAGCAGCTTCCTTAGTGTGTGGGAGACCTCTGATTGGGCAAACACCTCCCAGTGCCCGCCCTCTGTAGGTGGAGCTACCTGCCTGATTATAGCATACAGCGCCGTCATCGCGATTGGGTTGCTAGGCAATGCAGGCCTAGTGTATATCATCGCCCGGCAACAGGAGCTGCGCAATGTCACCAACATCCTGATTGCCAACCTGTCGTGCTCAGACATCCTGATGTGTGTGGTCTGTCTGCCGGTGACTGTCATCTACACCCTGATGGACCGCTGGGTGCTGGGAGAGGCCCTGTGCAAGGTAGGGAGGCACAAACAAACACACCACTGTAATACCATATTCAGCCACCAGGGGGAACACGAAGTTGTGCACTTATAAGAGCATTTTAATAACAACCTCTCCAGGCATCTCAGCAGGCTGTTTTCTAATCACCACAGTGTTTCTGTCTGTTGGGACCAGTGATCAGTCTCCATGGAAAAAACAAAACAGTCCTCGACGGTGGGTTACATATCAGGACAAAGTCTCCATCTGGATAGAACAACAAGTCTTCACGCACTTGACGTTTACCAGTGTCATATGGATTTTCTCTGGTGCCTGCTCTGTTCTGAACTCTTGAGGTCTTTGCCGATTCCCCCCGAATCTGAACAGCCAAACCACCAAATTTAGCCTAGCACATGCTAAGACTGCACAATATTGGAAAAAACATATGTTTTTTTTTCACCAGATGACCTGAATATCACTTTATGCTGAAATCTTGAGGACAGTTAACCTGCACTGATCTTACCTCTTCAGTGAATGTTAGTAGAATGGCTTCTGTCTGTCTTAGAGATATTTTTAGTTTTTATTGTGCTGGGACGTTATTGTGGAAACAGATGAACACAGAACACGTTTTGGTCAACATCATCCTTCTTGTAACCGAAATAATTCCTGATAACTGACGCTACTTTTCTTTTTGGCAACAAATCTCCATTTTCTGTGGTCTTCTCTTGTTCGTTGCTCATTTTTCAATCGTTGTTGCTGTTACTGGTGTTGTACCAAGAAATGCATGTCCTCCGAAAATTGCGAAACACGCACCGCTTATAGTCGAGTGGTCCACGGAAAATCTACAATTTTAAACCCATACAGTTCTTAATTGTGGGGCTAAAGAGTGATGAGTAATGTTCCGAAAGTAATTCTCGGTGGGTTTGCGGAGTTGGAGCTGGCAGCAGCGCCAGCTCCAACTCCAGGGGTGTGGTTTCCTCCTCTCTGATTTTGATTGACGACTGGCAGGGTTGTCTGATTGGCAAGTGAGGAAAGAATGAATGTGATTGGTGGATTGCTTCATAGCACATGAAGAGTCACATGCAGTGTATCTCAGTCAGCTACCCTTGAAATTAGATGAGTTTATTCACCTCCGACATTGCAGGCTCTGCAATGTGACTATCGTGCACACGTACATCGCGATGCTCAAACGATATATTGTGCAGCCCTAGCACGTGCGGATCAGAAAAATTCTGAAATAAATTCTCTCACAGTCACAAGTATTACCAGGATATCTTGGCTGTTTCAAGTATAATGTGGACAGAGATCAGAGAGAATGAGTCTCACCTGAACAACTTCTTTCAAAATAAAAGTATACCATTTTTGGACCAGTTAACCTTGATGCCAGAAAAGCCCGGACAGCTGTTCTGATATTTGCGCTACATCAAGGGGAATATAGGGCTGTGTCTGTTTGGATACCACAGTTCCAGGGCGTCTCGTTAGCTGTACGGTTGAATGAAGAGGCCAAAGTCCTCGGTGCAAGGCCCACTGATTGGCTAAGTACAAGTTTTGCTCCAAACCCAGTCCAATGCCAGCTTAGCTTTAGCAATGGCGCTGAACAGGAACCATGCTGATTGTCATGAACTGTAGGTACTGAACTATCATGTGATACACCTTCACCTAAAACATACAGAGTATCCCTTTAAACATCTAACCCTTCTTCCTCACCTGTCTCCAGGTGACTCCCTTCGTTCAGTGCATGTCAGTGACGGTCTCCGTCTTCTCATTGGTGCTGATCGCTCTGGAGCGTCACCAGTTGATCCTCCACCCCACTGGTTGGTCTCCCGCTGCCGGACACTCCTACCTGGCGGTGGGGTTGACGTGGTTGGTCGCCTGCTTCATTTCTCTACCCTTCCTCTCCTTCAACATTCTCACCAATGACCCCTTTCAGAACATCAGTCTGCCTACAAACCCTTTCAGGTGAGCCAAGACATCTGGGATCGAAGGGGCCCTGTATTACATCCTCAGGGCCTGTAGGGGGCGCTCATAAATAACAGAGGGTGAGCTGGAAGAGTTTCTGCTTTGGTTTCATCTGTTTCTCCAGGCAGCAGCTCAGTGTCAGTCCTCATTATTTGACCCCTGTGTTTTCCTGTATTAGCTTCTGTCTGCTGATTATTTTCAGCTTCTAACTGATTTGTTTGCTCAGAGCTCAGGCACAGCTGAGGCCGAGTGTACACGCTTAACATGTAATGCAATTCTGGCAAAGAATGCTGTTTGCACCAGCTCAGGCCCTTGTTGGAGCTTCAGTTTAGTGGCTGTGTGCAAACATGGGATAAAACAAAGGTCCTCGTGGTCTGAAAACTCACCACAATCTGACCTGATCTAGACCTTTAAAAAACACATCTAACCCCCAATTTTCACGGCATCCAGATCCTGAATGGCGGCTATTATCGCTGTCCGCCAATTCCTACCAGATCCATTTGTGAGGCGATTTCGTGGCGGATTAGAGACAGCAGGAATCCCAAGAACCCACAAGAACCTGCAGATTCATGTGCAATCGTACAATAATGAGTTGTCTCTATAAAGACAAACACATAACCATATTAGCAGTAGATTGTGTCCTTCCAGAGGAGGAAATCCACTTCTAGACTTCTAGAATTAGCATCTCCTCATCCATGGTGTCATCGGGGTGAAATGACGTCTAAAAACCTTTCACTTGTTCGTCTCTGTCCATTTGCATGGTGTGAAATACGATCCTCCAGAAACACGGAGTGTTTTATCTTGAAAAGAAGCCGGATGTTTTATTTTGTGTCTGTGCCTGACTTCCTTTCCAGCACAAGTTAATCTGTGCTGAATCCGGGAAAAATAGGACTCTTGCGATCAGCTGCGGAGTCCAGCGATCTGCAGAGGAACAGAAATCAGCCGGTGGAAATTGACATGTTAACTTGTATGGTTACGATCAGCTATGATTGGCGGGTACGGCCTTTTGGTAGCCGTGGAATTTGGGGGTAAGCCAAAGTGCTGCTGACTCAAACAGACTTAAAACACCATGGTTTTAAAGGATCGGTGAGGAGTTTTTTTGACACAATTCAAGTGACATTCAACAACACACCTGCATGTCTGTGTCTCTCAGGGATCACCTAATCTGTATGGAGCTGTGGCCGTCAGATAAACACCGTCTGGCCTACACAACGTCACTGCTGCTCTTCCAGTACTGCCTCCCTCTCCTGCTGGTGCTGCTCTGCTACCTCAGGATCTTCCTTCGACTGAAACGACGCAGGTCCATATCTTAACTTTGTTGATATCCAGCTTTTAAAATATCAAATAAAAAGGTTCAGTTGTTGCTTGAAATGCTTTTTACGCAGATGACACAGTTGTTCATTTTTGAGTGGTTAAAAACATCTCTGCTACTTTTAGATCATCGTCCCCTGAGACAGAAAGGTCCATATTTAGATTTTCTTGATATTTTAATTTCCTCAAAGGCTTCAAAGATAAGCTTTATGGTTCTGTTTTAATACAATCTTTCTTTTTGATTTGGGTGCTAGTTAAATTAGCCTGATTTAAAGCCTCTGTGACTATTTATGCAGATGACAGTTTTTTATCTTCATCTAAAATCTGCAGTCTGTCTTTGGCTGTCATGTCCGCCCTCTGCAGTCTTGTGTTTTAAAAACTGAAGTTTTTCTTGCATCAGATCCAAACCGCCTCCAAACATCTCTGCTACCTTTAACCATACCTTTTCAATATTTCATGCGGTTTGGTTTTACCCAGCCTTTGAGCGGTATTTTAGAAATCACAGCTCTGTTTCTCTCTATGCAGATGACACCTTTTTTTTTTTCTGTTGCACCCACAGATGAACATCTGCAGTCTTGGTGTGATGTGAAGTCACACCTCCTTCTTATTACTGGTGTTAAAGACAAAAAAACAACAAAATATGATACAAACTGTTGTTGGATACGCTTGAGGCATCCTTACCGAGATCGTAACAGGTTTTAAATTTTTCTGCAGCCTGAATCTTCGTCCTCCAGGAACAACAAAGTCCATCTTTAGATTTTCTTTAGTTTTCAGCCTCTTCAACTCGACAAAGACGGGGCCCGATGTTCGGTTTTAAAGCTCACTCATTTTCATCATTATTCAAAAGTTTACGTAACTCTGTATGCGGAGCCGTTAAACTCTCATACAGCACTACATTTTTAGATTAACCTTAAATGAAAATAAAACAATTCTTCTTAAATTCTTGGTTCTTGGACATTGTCTTGTCCCTGTTTGTGTATCAGCATTGTGCCTTGTGTTCAGAGGGATTTTTCAGTCTGATAAAAAGTGCCCTGCTCTTAGCTCTTTGCTGTTGGTTGCAGGGACATGGTGGAGCGCAGCCGCAGGACTCGAGGAGCCCACAGGATTAACGTCATGCTGCTCGCCATCGTCGTGGCCTTCGCTCTGTGCTGGCTGCCGCTCAACGTCTTCAACACGCTGTTTGACTGGCACCACCAGATCCTGCCAGACTGCCAGCACGATGCCATCTTCTCCGCCTGCCACCTCACAGCCATGGCCTCCACCTGCATCAACCCCGTGGTGTATGGATTCCTCAACAGCAACTTCCAGAGGGAGCTGAAGATGACCCTGCAGCGCTGCCAGTGTGGAAACAGGGCGGCGGAGAGCTACGAGAGCTTCCCTCTGTCCACCGTGGGAAGCGAAGGCATCACAAAAGCAACCTCGCTCAACAGGATGGGGTCAGTGTGTGTCCCCTCGCCCAGATTCGAGATCGGCCAAGCGAGGCCAGTGAAAACGATACCAGCCATCACCTAACGATGAACAATCTCTTTTTTCTACAAGAGGCTTGAATAAAGTTCACCTACAGCCATCTGAGGCCTAGTCAGACACTTCTTCAAATTCACTTCCATAACCCTCCGGCCCGAGGAAATCATGGTGTTTACGGCTGAGGGGAAAGAATGATGTAGCTTCAAGTCCAGGACATGAGAACAACTCTGAGAAAAAAGGAGAGAACAAGAACAGCTGGTACAAATGATTGGTGGTTTATTGGAGATTTCAAATCTCGGCAAATCACTGAGGCTGTACCCTTGTTTTTTACTCTCTATTGAAGAGAATTAGCTTGATGTCAATGTCAGCTGTTTTCAGAACCAGATTAGTTCCCTTATCAGTCGTTTGACCTTAAAGTTTGATCCTGTTGCCGTCTAGATTTTTACTGTTTGTTGTCCATATAGTGAAATCAAACAATAGTCTTTCATTCAACATTACCAGAGCATTTTATTTCAGCTTCCTACCCTGAGAGTAACAGCGGGCAAAAACGGACGCCAGTTTAATATGTCTGTCAATGGATCAGGACGTACCCCCAATTTCCACCGCATCCTGAACAGCTATGAAAAGTCTGTATCTGCCAATCGCAGCTAATTGTACCCATTCAAGTTAACGTGTCAATTTCAAATGACTTCTTTCCGTTCCACAGCTGATCACAAGAGTTCTATTTTTTCCAGATGCCGGAGCATGCCAGATAAATTCAGCACAGATTAACCTGTGCTGGAAAGGAAGTCGGACACAGAAACAAAATAAAACATCCAGCTTCTTTTCAAAATAAAACACATTGTGTTTCAGGAGGATCGTATTTCACACCATGCAAATGGGTGGAGACGAACAAGTGAAAGGTTTTTAGACAGCATTTCACCCCGATGACACCATGGATGAGGAGATGCTGATTTTAGAAGTCTAGAAATGAATTTCCTCCTCTGGAAGGACACAATCTACTGCTTATATGTCTATGTGGCTGTCTTTGTAGAGATAACTCGTTATCGCGTGATTGCACGTGAATCCGTGGGTTTTTGTGAGTTCTCACGATTCCTGCTGTCGGTAATTAGCCACAAAATTCACCTCACAAACTGATCCGGTAGGAATTGGCGGATGGCAAAAATCCCTGTCGTTCCAGATCGGAGCCGTTCCTGATGTGGTGGAAATCCCAGGTTAGAGGATTTAGAGAAAGTTTGAGAAGAATGTAAACGTGTTTTATTTAAGTGTACATGAATCTATCAGATAGTAAATCTGTTGATAAGCATGCCTTGATGAGAATCGGACAATGTGCTTTATTTAAATATAATGGAAGCCAATGAGGCTGTTCATCTTCGGTGTGTTTTATAACTTATTTTATATGAAAGTTTCTGTCACCGAGTAAGTGATGACTGCTGTTTTCAGCATATTAAAAAAATTGAATGTACTTTTCTTCTTTTACCATCAGAGTCGTTGTCGTTGGAGCCACTCAGCCTTACTTTTTCTGAATGTGAAGAAACTTTGCGGGAATGTTCGAAACACAAGGAACACGCCAAGTTTTGTAGCAAAGGTCAGATCTAACAATAAAACGAAGAAGTGATGGAAAGTGATGTCAGTTTAAAGATAAAATCTGTGGTTTTTGAGGTGTCGAGTCGTTCCAGTAAAATTAGTGGTTTCCAGAACGGGTCTGGCAACTTCATCTTCGATCACAAAAATGAGTCTGAGATTTCATGTATCTGCTCCACAATTTCAGATTTATTTTTTAACTAAATTCTCTCTGTTTTCATTCAAATTAAATCAAATTGTCATTTTTTTTTAGCTTCAGTTTGACCTTTTTCACTTTTCATTGTCAGTCCTGGGACCCTCCGCCTCATCATGGGGTTTATCTTTAACTCTTGTATCAGTCAATAAGTGTTGAACATTTCATTATTTGCTGAATTTTCTGTCCAGTTTCTCTGTTTATTGTTGCATTAAAGAAGTGTGTGAAAACAGGTGTCTGTGACTCAGATCAGTTACGATATTTTCATTTTGGATGAAAAAGGAAAAAAACTTGAACCAGACACACAAGTATCACCTCAGGCAGATATGACACAGAGTGATCACGTCAATGCAGCAAATATCTCTGCTTGGATTTAATCATAGACTGTATATACTATGGACAACTTGGTTCCGCCTACCGCCTGTATACGGATTTGAAGCCAAAAAGCTCTCTGCCTTTCCGGGATTTTTCTTCATTTCCTGAAACCAGCGCTGCGCAGTAGCAATGCGCGCATTCGGCCGCGCAGTCGCAGAGAGTCGCTGTGATGATACTTGGCTCAAACAGCGTGTCCCCCGGGAGAGCTACGCAATCCCTGAACGCCCATAGGCTGTATCAGGTGTCAATCATAGCCAACATGAACCCCCTAATAACTTTTAAAAACGGAGCTTCACAGAAAAAAGAGGACTTGAGCACAAACCAGTCTGACAGTAACTACATGTCAACATCACAAGCAGGGGGGAGAAAAATTTATGTCCTGCGTAATAAATTTCTAAAGTTTGTCCACAGCTCCATAAGCTTTGCTGGCGGAGGCGGGATTTATGACCTATACTGCAGCCCATCAACAGAGGGTGCTGTTCCCGGAGTAGCTTCACCCAGCGAGGAGGCAGACTCTGTCCATTCTATATACAGTCTATGGATTTAATACAACAACATCTGAATAGTTAAAAGTAAAAATCCTGCAAAAATATGACCTGATGTTCGTATTTATTTTCAGGTTATTGTTCACAGTTTTCCAAATTAACTTTAGAGCTGTGTTCACACATCGGTGAGCAGCATGTGTGAACACAAATAACTGAAATTTTACTTCCCAACTTTGTCTGGACTTTATCCTACCAGTCTCTGGGTGAAATTCCTGCAGAAAGTCAAGGTGAGCCACTGTGAGGGCCCACAGGTAAAAGTCAGGAAAATTCATGATGTGCCAGGGGGCGGGGCTAGACAGGTTATATGTATTTTTGGTGTAAAGGTAAAAAATGTCAGGTGTGCTTCGACCGATATTTCGGAGACAAGCTGCCCTGACATTTTTAAGAATTTACAGGGGTGTGAATGTGAAAAAAAAGGCTAATGCAAATAAAATTTGTGCAGTAAAATTTAGTATTTTTCAGAGACATTAAAGTTGGTAATTACAGAAATAAGAATTTGCAGTTGAAGATAAACTGGTTTTGTATTTTTAAAACAAAGTCACTCCCATATTGAATTTCCCTTTGGGGTTTAAAGTTCTTCTTACTTACTGAGCTGTATTTAAAGGTATGGATTGTCTGGACGTTAACTAAACCCAGCTTGGACATGAGCGCATCTTCCTTTGGTACAGTGTGTGTCTTTTATTTATGGATATCAGGCAGGACCCCTGATATCACTGACTCCTCATTACATACGGGTGAAGTGATTCCTCTGTGAGACGATGGCGAGGTCTCCTGAGAGGACGCCAGTCTGGACAGGATACTGATGGATTAAACAGGATTAGAAATTAACGTGAATCCAGACCAGAGATTCAGAAATTAACCGAAACATTATGAGTTTGAAAAATAGAGACGTTTTATGGATAATATCTCTCCCCGAAGATCTAATTTTCTTTTCCTGGCAGAGAAGTTTCTGAAAGCTCTCACACATGGATGGAAGTCTACGGTTCAGTGGTCTTTGGGTATTAAAGGTCATACAATATATAGTCCTCACTATCTCCAGAGCAGCTGAGCTGATGAACTGAAGACTGATGTGAGAGGAGGCTGACAGTGAGAAATGACTGAACCTTCAGATGATTGTGTCGAACCAAGTCTTCAAGACTGGAAATATGACAAACCAAAAAGGAACCAGACTTTGGTGATCTGGACACGTCTGCTGTTTCTTTGTATTTGTATGTTTAAGTATATGTGGTTTAATGAGTTTGGCTCATGCAGGTACTTTTCAGTATTCAGAGTCTTTAGGATGCACAGGGGTGTGTCCTGCAGACTGAGCTGAGGTGCTGATGTGATCCTCAGATTTGTAGTTAAAGGGATATTCCGGCTAAAATGAAGTTAGGGTTAAACGCACCGTAACACCGAATTAGACACCCCCTCCAGAGATGAATGTTGCTGACTGCTTGCTTCTCCAGTTATACTAACTTTAGTAATAACCGCAGGATACACAGCGATCTGAGGAGCCATAAACAAACCTCAACCAAAACACCACTCTATAGCCACAAATAATGCTCAGAACAGCACCTAACTTCATTTCTTTTTTCTTTTCTTTTATTTAGAAGGGACAGTGCATATTAATGAACATATAAATGTAAATATGCCAGAATTAGCCAAAGGCTACTTTTCATCTGTAGTCCCTGGCAGGTCAAAAGAAATAACATTAATAACGAAACAAAGAGAAAATTAAACTGACACATATCAATGCACCAATGACAATAAAAATAAAAAATAAAAAAAACACACACCAAGAAAGCTTAAACCTTGATTTGATTTAAAGATTAGTGCTGACAGATCTGCTTGCTTTTCAGCCACTTCTTTAGATTAACTTTAAAAGTCTTAAAGGTGGCACAGCCTCTTATTGGAGATGGAATCTCATTCCAGACCTCCGTACCTCTGACTGATAACACCTGCTTACTGAAGGTTGTTTGTCTGTGTGGTACTGCACAGTCACCTCTAATGGAGGCTCTGGTTGTTCTCCAACTGGTGCTGGACCTGAACATGATGAATTCACCGAGAGGTGGTGGAGCAAGTCCATGCAAGATCTTATATATGGAGCAAGCAAGTTTAAACTTTTTAAAATTATCAAAACTTAAAATGTTGTGTTTTTGCAGAATAGGGCAGTGATGGGTGAGAAATGGTTTCCAATCCAATACTTTTACAGCTTTTTTGAAGAGAGATTCTATTGGTTTTAGTGTGCTTGGACTTGTCAGTGACCAGTTGGTGATGCAGTATTCTATGTGGGAGAAAATCATACAGTGCAGAAACATTTTTGCAGCCCTCTCTGTGAGTGACGATCTGATATGTCTAAAATTGTTGAGATTGAAATTCACAGTTTTCCGTAATTTTTTGACATGTTTTTTAAAAGTTAAGTTTGAGTCAAGGGTGACACCAAGATATAAATTCATGTACAAGCAGGAGCTCCTCACCCTTTACAATTATATTTGAACTTAACCACACTTTTGGGCGCTTTGAGAATACCATACAGACAGTTTTTTTTTTTTAATTAGAAGAAGACATGAACTGGTGAGCCTCTTGTCCACTGAGTTTATTGCAGATGTCAATTTTCCTGATACTTCTTCATCCGACGTTGCTTTTGTGAAAATTACAGCATCATCTGCATAGAGCTGTGTGTCAATATTTTGGCAGATATTTGGCAAATCGTTAATATATAAGGAAAATAAAATAGGCCCAAGTATGGAACCTTGAGGAACTCCAACTTTACTGTCAATATAAAGGGATTTGACACCACTGACAGATACACAATTTGTTCGATAAGACAGATATGATTTAATCCAGAGAATAGCTTGCTCTGAAAAATTGAATTTTAGTAGCCTTGACAACAAAATTTTGTGGTCTACAGTGTCAAATGCCCTTTTCAGATCGAGAAAAACGGCACCCACAAGGGGACCAGAATCTAAATAATTAACTTTTTCTGGAAAAAGATTTATTGCAGTTTCTGTTGAGTGATGTTGAGTAATCGTGGCAATTTTCCATGCCATGGGAGCAACAGAATTTCTAATTGACAGATTGATCATATGTGTTATTGGGCATATTAATGAGTCTTTGTGTGTCTTAAGGAAATTGGTGTCTAGACCATATACATCTTTAGCTTTAGACAGTTTTAATTCATTTATAATAGAGACTACATCAGACTCATTTATTTCTGCTACTGTGAACAGAGGCGAGGACTTATTAACAGAGTAAGGTATAATTTCCTGTGGAGAAAAAAGTTGTGAGATTTCCAAAACTGAATTTTTAAAAAAGGTATTAAATTCAGTTGCCACAACAATAGGATCTTTTTACCAATTGATTATTGATTTGTTATTCTAATTCCATGCCTTTATTTATCTTACCTGTCATTTTATCAATTGTTTGCCAAATTCTTTTGCTGTTACCTTTGTTGGACTCAATCATTGACATGTAAAAGTTTGCCTTGGCTTTGCGCAGTAATTGAATTACTCTATTTCGCATTGATGTAAAGCGTTGTCTGTCAGAAACAAGACCAGTTTTAAGAGATTTTTTCAGTAATTGGTCCCTAGTTTTCATTAGGGTCCTGCATTCATCATTGAGCCATGGCAAATCACTTTTACTGACCTGATTTTTCTTCATTCTTTTTGTAAATAGAGCAGTTACATTTTTTATTTTGGTGTAGAAGTTAATACTGTTTGTTGAAATATCATCACATGAGACAATTTCATTCCATTCAATCTCCTGTATAGCTCTAGCCAGATTGTGATGTTTGTTTTTCGGGACTACTTCATAAAAAGAGGTAAAGTTTGAATTTCTACAAGACATGCAAGTTCGCGTTTTGCTCAATATCCTTGTGAAAAAGATAGCATTATAGTCAGAGAGGCCAGTTAAAAAATTGTAAGTTTCCAAGATTCTTTCGGACTTATTTGCAAATACTAAATCTATGCTGGTTTTAGACTGGTTAGTTATACGAGTGGGGTTTTCAATTAATTGGACCATGTTAAAAAGGTTTATAATTTGTTTTAATTTGCGTCTTTCTTTCTTGTTATCCCAGTTAATATTAAAATCGCCCATCAAGATCACCTCTTTACTGGAACTGCAGAGGTTTAGAAGCATTTTTAGTTGGTCATAAAAATCAATTTTTGTTAATGGTTTCCTATAAATACAGATAACAGTAAAATTCATTTCCTTTGAGAGGACAATATTTATTCCCACACATTCAACTGTGATGTCCTCAGGCCATACAATTTGTGAGCATTGAAGGGTATCTCTCACATAAACAAGAACCCCCCCCCTCCTTTGCCCTCACCTCTGTCCTTCCTGAATACACTGTAACTCGTCATATGTATAGCAGCCTTAGGTGAAGAACTTGTCAGCCATGTTTCTGTTAACCCAATAAAATCTATGTTGGACTAAATTATTAAGTGCTCAAGTTGTTCTCGCTTTGGAATCATGCTTCTTATATTCAAATGACCTCCGAGTAACCCTTTGGGTTTTAAATGTGGGTCCCAGATAGTCCTTGCTGATTAAGTGTCTGAAAAATTTTTGTTGAATGGTGTTTCTTCATGATTGGATTTCTCATTTTTGTCTTTGTATTTGGCTGTTGGGACTCAGCTGGCAGTGGTTGAGGCCCGGCTAGCTGTGGCTGAGGCCCTGCTGGCAGTGGTTGAGGCCCTGTTAGCAGCGGTGGAGGCCTTGCTGGTGGTAGTTGAGGCCCAGCCGGCGGTAGATGAGGCCCTATTGGCAGTGGTAGGAGGCCGGCTAGCGATGGTTGAGGCCCGGCTAGCTGTGATTGAAGCTCTGCTAGCGATGGTTGAGGCCTGGCTAGCTGTGGTTGAGGCCCTTTTAAAGGTGGTTAAGGCCTTGTTGACGATGGTGGTAGCCCTACTAGCGGTGGTCAAATCCTGGCTGGCAGTGTATAGGGCCCGGCTCGCTGTTGTTGAGGCCCTGCTAGTGGTGATTGAGGCCCAGCTGGTGGTGGTTGAGGCCTGGCTAGCTGTGGTTGAGTCCCTGCTATCTGTGGTTGAAGCCTGGCTGGCGGTGGTTGGGGCCCAGCTAGCTGTGGTTGAGGCCCTGCTAGCAGTGGTTGAAGCCCGGCTAGCTGTGGTTGGAGCCCAGCTGGCTGTGATTGGAGCCCAGTTAGCCATAGATGAGACCCAGCTACCCATGGTTTGGGCTCTGTTAGTGGTGGTTGATGAGGTCCAGGTAGCAGCGAAAGCATCCCGGGTAGCAGGGGGAGCAAACCAGCAGGGGGCCAGGCTATCATTGGATGAGACCCAGTTAACAGTGAAATTAGCCCAGGCTGCAGCGGTTGGTGTCCAGGTAGCAGTGGCTCCATTAACAATGGATTTAGCCTAACATCCAGATGGTTTATGTTCTGCTGTAATGGTCCTGGGTTTCTTTCAACATTCCCAGCAAGAAGCAGGATCAACAGAAGGTGTACAACTCCCAAGAGAGGTTTAGGAGACTGTAGCAGTTCATGTTTACCAGGGGGTGGCCTAGCATGTCCCTCATCCAGTAGTCTTGTGAAAAGGAGATGGTGGCTCACCTTTGCTGGATAGAGGACTTGGTCATTGTTTTGATCCTTTTTCTCGTGGAAATGTTAGGCACAGCAGCAAAAAGAGAATTAGAAAAACAAGTAACAAATAAGATGATGGCAATAACCGTAGTCCTTTGAGGTTTTTGAAGCGCTTTTGCAACGCTTTTATGGCAGACACACAGGACCTGCCATGCTGTGTATCTGCCTCGGCGGCCATCTTCCATCTCTTCATCAACAGTACATATAGGGTCCCAGCCATAGCACTAGCCACCAAACATATTTTGTATATATGCTCCGTCTCAATTTGTGACGACATAAACTTTCAGCTGCTGGTAAAACCGTATCTCCTCCCTGTGGTGCTGAGCCACTGTCAGATGAGCGAACAGCACCAACAGAAGCCGTTGACAGGCGTCTGACCTCTGATGACTGGAAGGACAAAATTCATCTTGAGAAGGGTCTGGTTTCCTGGGAAGAGAGTGGTTTAGATCATCCTCTCTACTTTTACTCTGGGGGCTTTAAACCCACAAACCGGAGGCGTGCTGTCCTGCAGCAGACGGGATCTCTGCAGGAGAATGACGCCTGTGAACGCTGACAGTGTGTCTTATTTTGGGCAGGACTCTGGGTGTCAACGAAGCTCCATAAATATAATGTAACATGACAAGTACACAGAGATCAGAGTTTTTCCAGCAGCAGTTTGAGTCCCTGATAACAGTGGCTGCAGGAGGAGGAGGAGGAGGGACGATGAAGACAATTTGACATTGCACACAAATAACTGGCGTGTATGAGGTCTGGGTTGGGCCTGTGCACGGGTGACTCAGTTTGCATACATTAGCATCACTTTGTCCTATAAAAAGACCGAACGTGGTGATGCACCGAGAGCGTTTAAAGCGTTTAAAAACACAAACACAAAAACCCCAAAACACACAAAGCTCATCAGGAGTTTGAAACGGCTGCTGCTGCCTCCTCACAGGACGAGCAGAAATGTGTCTCTACTGTTTCTGTCTCAGCTTGTGGCCAAATGGTAAAACAGACAGCAATGCCATCTTCCCCTTCTCTGTTCCCCGTTTCCTTGGTTACCTGTGATGGCACCCACAGACACACACACAGTAGCTATTCATGAAGTCTCTCTCTCTCTCTCTCTCTCTCTCTCTCTCTCTCTCACTCACACACACACACACACACACACACACACACACACACACACACACACACACACAAACGGAGCATTTCAGCAGCCTGGCATGAAATGTGGTGGACTGGATTTTTTCCACACAACAGTTTGATTATCTTTACACACACACATCTTCATGTTGATATGTATTTGTGGGGACTATCTCTCACAAAGCAGTTACCCAACCTTTTTCCTCTAATCCTCACAAATGACTAGAATTTAACAAAAGCCTCAATCCAAGTTTAAGTCCTCGTTTGTTGAGATGTCCTCACTCCAGGAGATGAATCTGATTACAGTCCCCACAAAAAAAAAGGAATAACAGCAATACATGCTTTATATACTGTTGTTTTAGGTAAATAATATCATGACAGCATTTTTATGAACAAAGTGTTGATACAAAACATGGTAAACTGTGTTTTTTTTAATCACCTGACATGCATGTTTGATTTTCTTTCACACACATACACTTGTTCCTTAATCATTAAAGGGACCTAACCTACGGTGACCAGACATCCCCGATTTCTGGGGACAGTCCCCAAATTGGATTTCCTGTCCCTGGCAAAAACTGTCCCCGAAAATGTCCCTGATTTTTCATGAATGAGAACAAAAATGTTGCATGAAGGCTAGAACAACGGTTATTACAGTAGCTGAATGGGTAGAAAGCACAAGTAAGCAGTCCTGAACAACAGTTTTTACGGGGTACGGGGGTTATTACAAGGGGCGTGCGCTGCTACTAAATAGTACCGAGATGTTGTCTGTGATCACGTGACCCCCCCCCCCCCCCCGCCGCACCGAATGTCCCTGGATTTCATTACAGAAATCTGGTCACCTTAACCTAACCCCCAATTTCCACCGCATCCTGAAAGGCTACGAAAAGGTCGTATCCTCCAATCGTAGCTGATCGTAACCATTCAATTTAACATGTCAATTTCCACTGTCTTCTTTCCGTTCCTCTGTGGATCGCCAGACTCCACAGCTGATTGCAAGAGTTCTATTTTTTCTGGACGCCGGATCATGTCGGATAAATTCAGTACAGATTAACCTGTGCTGGAAAGGAAGTCGGGCACAGACACAAAATAAAACATCCAGCTTCTTTTCAAATTAAAACACTCTGTGTTTCAGGCGGATCGTATTTCACACCATGCAAACAGGTGGAAATGAACAAGTGAAAGGTTTTTAGACAGCATCTCACCCCGATGACACCATGGATGAGGAGATGCTGATTCTAGAGGTCTAGAAGTAGATTTCCTCCTCTGGAAGGACACAATCTACTGCTTATATGTCTATGTGTCTGTCTTTATGGAGACAACTCGTTATTGCACGATTGCATGTGAATCTGCAGGTTCTTGTGAGTTCTCACGATTCCTGCTGTCTCTAATCTGCCACGAAATTCGCCTCACAAACGCATCTGGTAGGAATTGGTGGATTGCAAAAATCGCCGCCGTTCCAAATGTGGTGGAATCTGGGGGTAAGCCTTGCTGAGGCCTCTACTTTATCGATCAGAGCATGTCGGACAATTACTGTGTAATATTAAGAAGATGCGTCAGATTGAGATTTAATGTAAACAAGTCCAGATTAAACAGAATTTTACTGTCGTTTACTGAGGAGAGGTAAGTTCATCACATACAGACTCTGGATCCAAGTTTTTAAACCTGAACCGGAAAACTGTGTGTGTTTGTAAAGTGTGTACATGCAGTGGTTCTGATGTTGTGAGTTCAATCTGTCAGATTCTAGTATGTCACAGGATATCTCCATATAAGGACAAACTTCCTCTATAAACTGATGAGGAGTGTAGAAGGAAAAAGTGACTTTTCTGATTATACAGATCCTCAGTGATTCAGTGACTTTGAACTTTGTCTTTTTTTGAGAGGAGGAGGTCTTTATTTGAGTGGAGGTCTTTTTCTGAGAGGAGGAGGTCTTTGTTTGAGGGTGAAATGTTTGGACATTAAAATCACAAATAGGAAAAAAAGAGACTTTAAAAACTTCACATTCTTCTTAGACAGACTACCAACCTCAGCACCTCGGATCGATTCTCCTTCGAACACTTGACGTCCTCTTTGTAAAACTTTGTAAGATTTCAGCTCGTCCTTAGTGGAATAGAAATCGATGTTTTTCTGAGTGAGAGCTGAAACTCTCCTCTCTTTTTGTCTTGTTCTGTTTTCTCGCTGTATAATCTGGTCCTTGACCTCGCTGTCTGCTCTTACCAGAGTCCCAAGGAGTCTCTCGTCGTCTTGGCAGAGTGGAGGCCTCGGCTGCAGGAGGATCATTTATCTGAGAGCCTGACGCTCCCCTGAAAACTCGGTTTTCTTGCTCTTTCAAGGTTCAAGAGAAAAGAAGAGAGAGTGCAGCTGATGTCTGTCAGAGTGATGAAGACAGCAGGCTGTTCAATAATGACAGAGAGGGACTGAGCAGCTCACACCCTCCCCACCTGCTGACTCCTGCTCTCAGATCTTCATCTCACTCATCCTCCTCTCCAATTTGTCGCCCACAGTCATTTCTAAAGGATGCTGATGTTTACCCCATGATGGAGAATCCATAATTCATGGAGCTGTTTGGAATAATCTAACGAGAGGAAAACGAGCCGACTTAATAATTCATCAGGAATGTGAACTCGACATAAGCGTTGTCAAAGCAGAGGAAGAGAAAGACAACCTGTTGCTCCAACTTCTCAGAACTCGGCCAGTTTTATTTATTTGTACAGTTAGGGCTGGGCGATATAGGGAAAAGATTATCACAATATATTTTTTTCATATCAGTCAATATCGATATATATCACGGTATAAAAAATGAAATTTAACAGTGTTAATTGGTAGGATGTCTTTTCCAATACAATAATCTACTGCATCTGTGAGGTCTTTGTGTCTCTTCAACATGTTGTCGTAAGGCGTTGCTCAAGAGAAAGCAGACTGAATGGCCAGCTGTTTCGCCTGCCATGGGCTCCTTGCTCTGCTTGAGGTTTGTAACCTTTTGCGTTGTGCATGTTTGCGGCGTGGCGCTGCTTCAGGTGGTGAAAAAGATTTGAGGTATTCTCCAATTTTGTGAGAACATGTACTCGACATAATTTTCAGTACACATTACTCTGCTTCATGTCCAACCTCAAAAAAAAAAACAAAATACCCCCATACCAACGACGTTCTCGTGTCAGTGTTGTCGACGATGTCGTCATCTGTCATTTCTGTCGGAGGTAGCACTCATTCTTTTTTTCTCACCAACAGTGCTGTCGGCTTCACCTGTTAAAGTGCTATGGTTGCGTGTAGCTGCTGTCTGCTACTACGCAGTTGTTTGCTATTTGGTTCTAATCCAGCACATGATTAGTTCAGTGTGAAGCGGACCCAGAGCAACTCCCCTTTTCATTGGCTATTTGTATAGTCTACCAAAACATGGCAGAATGCTGACTATTGAAAAGCATACTGACCATGTTTTGTATTGATATTGAAGGAAATTAATTTTCGATATATATCATTATCGTTTTATCGTTCAGCCCTACAAGACAGCTACTGCTGTTGGAGAATAACCGTATAACCTTGGATCATGATGATAAAAATGCCCTTCATAAAGCTGAATGTGGAGCTGAGCCCTAATCAAAGCATCTGAATTAACCATACATACAGTAGTTATTTAATTCTAGAAAACCAGGCTGAAAAAAATCAGAACTTTTGCAGATGCTGATTTAATGGTTTCATGATTTTTGGAGGCTGCAGTCTCTCATAAAAACGAATTCGGTAACACTTTGACGCCTCTCTCTATAAAGCATTATAAATATATGTATAATGCGTTATAATCACGTTATAGCACTGTATAACTATAGTAATAAACACTCATAAATTATCATAATGCTTAACAGCAGTAATCACAACACATTATTAAGCATGACTTACAAGGTCAGGTATTTTAATGTGTTATAACTGTTAACAATGTTGCTTGGCAGTGAATTGTTAAGTTATAACACATTTTAATACCTGACCTTGTAAGTCATGCTTTATAATGTGTTATGATTATTGCTGTTAAGCATTATGAAAATTTATGAGTGTTTATTACTATAGTTATACAGTGCTATAACGTGATTATAACGCATTATACATATATTTATAATGCGTTATAGATAGGCGTCAAATAAAGTGTTACCACGAATTCCTCCGAATTAATCGTCGATGTGTCTCTGAGAATTTAGGAAAAAAAAGGTGACAGGTGGAGGTTATTCCAGGAGTGCAGCATTAAGAGTATCTGATAATATGAAATTAGTGTCTGTTTATTTACAGTGATGCTGCCACACTGACCTCTGCTGGAGACTGAAAGAACTGCAGCACGAATCTCTGACTTCATGGTTGGATATGGAGGATTTTTGGCCTCAGGATTTGGTAAAACCTGATTGGTTGTTCCTTTATAACAACTTTTTATAAATATATTATAAACTTTTTCCAAATAAAACTATAAAATTCTCTTAAAATGTTGTTTTTTAATTAAAATAAAAGCTTTGAGGGATTTCTAAATGATCAAAATCTGTTTATTAAGAACATTTTACAGTGTTTCAATCACTTCGAGATTGTTGCACCATCTGATGAATCAATGAGAAGACACTTGGGCAGCAGCCATGAACTTATTTATTATTATACTGAATTTACGAAAAGTAAAAGCAAACACTTGAATAAACAGTTTTGTACATTGTTAGTCTGTTGTTATCATATGATGGTGGTGTTGTGTTGCTGTTGAAAAGCATTCCCCTGTAGACCAGGCTGATGATCTTTTTCTGGATTTTTTTCTTTTTTTCAGCTTTTTTAAAAACTCCAGGAAGAGGCGGACACAACCCCTTCACTGCCAGCTGAGAAATGAGGAGACTTTACTAAGACATAGAGAGAGAGAAAGAGGAGGGGATAGTACAAAAGCTCCAAACTCCAGAGCTCGGCTTCATGTCTCTGTACACGGACATGGGTCTGAATAAAGAGGAGGGGGATAACTGGAACAGCTGCTGTTTATGTCATGGTTTTTACACTGGACGAGGAGAACATGTGGTGCTTTTAAACTGTCTTCAGCAACAGTCTCGTTTAACTCCAACTCTTGTGAGCTCAAATGCAGCGTTTTTGTCGAGAGGAGTGGACTTTTCAAACATTTTCAAACTGGAGGAACTTTTTAAAAAAAAAGATTTTGAGTCCAGGATGAGGTCCCTTTTCTTTAAAACCATCAGCAGTTTAAGTGTTTTAAGCTTTTTTTGTGTACTTTGGATGAAAAGCTCTTCATGCATCTGAGTAAACCTGACACCAGAGTAACTGAGACAGATCCGTCATTGAACGTGGTGAATCTCAACAGCAAAAATTCTTCAACTTTCGGTCATTTTCATAAACTTTAAGAGTAAATTGACGGTTAAAGTTTAAATTAGAGTCAAAAGTTTGTGAAACTGACACGATAAAAGAAGACATTTTGCTGGATTTCCTTTTAACAGCTGAGATGAAACTTCCAGATGCACAGGAGCTGTTTCTGCACAACTCTTAAATCCCATTACATGCTGAAATAAATCAAATTTCTGAGCTTTTTGAACAGTTTTAAGTTCTTAAATTACAATCAGGAAACATAAAGACATTAGACATTAACCTTGGTCAGCTTTTAAACTTAAGTGATTTAAAAATTGAGTTTTAAGTTGTTTTAAGATCGAATGAAGCAACAAATGATTGAAATATAAACTTTGTTGCTCTGGCTTTTTAAAATGAGGATTTACTGATTGTTGTTTTAATGTTTTTTTATGATTAAGAGTTTTTTTCATTTTGGACATATGCGGGAGTTTCAGGACGTTTACTTTCAGGTGAATTTGGATGATCATTTTTCACACAGATTGGACTTCAGAGGCTGAGGGGTTAATACTGCAGACCTGTTAAGTCTAAAACTTCACTAACATGTCTGTGTCGACTGTTTCTTCAGACCCGGTTCAAAACCACCCCATCCCTCCTTCTCAGTGTGGTGGTCATCATGTGCACTTTGACTTTAGTAAACTTCAAATAAAAATCAAGGCATTTTTCTGGACTTTGTTGTTTTTTAATCCCGTCAGCTGGAACAAAAACGCCGACTCAGTGACTGAACATTTTCCTCATCATCACCATCATCGAGACAAACACGTAACGTCATGTTCATGTAGAAACATTTCATTGGTAATAATAATATTAATAATCGAGACAGTCGGGTGATAAATAACCGCAGTCATGTGCAGTTTAGGCCAGATCTCTATATAATACAGTGGTTCTCTGATTTACCTGCGCACTAGATTCTGACTCCTTTCGTACTGACGACCTTTGCCCTGTGCGAGCTAACTCATGTCAGAAACAGACGAAAAGTCGACATCAAATAAAAATCTAAATCTTCGGTCTGGAATGGAAACTTCAACAGTAGCAAAAAAAAGAAAAAAAAAAACATTCAGATTTATTGACATGTCATAATAATAATCTACAGCTCGCAGGGCGTCTGTAGGCGAGCGAGCGAGCAACACCAAAACTTCAACGTGGACTAACTGAAGGTCATGGAGCATGAGTCCACAGTGCTGAAATCTGCCCTCTCAGAGACCTTGACACCGCCCTCTGTCTGTCTGTCTGTCTGTCTGAGTGTATGAGTGCAGGTGGATGTTGGGGGGGGTCGCGGGGTGTAGGGCGCCGCCGCCGTCACCCTGCAGCAGGAACAACAGGAGGCAAATAAAAGGAGGTAAATACGGAAACCTGCGCGCAGAAAGGCGAGTGTTTCTCAGGGTGGGGGAGGGGCATAAAGCGGGCTGACAGGAGGTTTAGATAAAGGTGATGCAGAGGTACTGGAGACCACAGGTGCAGGAGGATCCCCTACAGTATGATGATTGGGGGGGGGGGGGGTTCGAGGGCAGTTCTGGGGGGACTCCTCCCCCTTTCTAGAAGGTCTTCCTGTGGATGGCACGAGCTCTGTCTTCTTCATATTCCCTCTTCGACACCCACATCTTCTTAAAGGTGTCCAACGACGCCAAGATGGAGCCGCTGTCGGGGAGAAAAGGAGAGTTTAACACCGAAATTATCGAACCCAGAACGCGGTGAGAAGCGAAAAACTTACCCGATCCATGTGGAGTACAGCCTCTCCTGAGGAGCCGAAATCTACGGAGAAATCAAAACAATGTTGTCAACAAAAATCAGCTGTTGAAGGATATGAAGTTTATTTTAGTCGACATCAACTGTTAGTCCTTCTCCAATGAAGATGAAGAGAAGAGGTACGAGTAGGGATGGGAATCAAAGTCATCCGCTGCAGCTCCGTCTCAGCACGGCATTGAAAGTACATATGTTAGGGTGACCATATGTCCTCTGTTGCCCTGACATGTCCTCTTTTGGGGGCTGTCCGGGGGAGTTTATAAAATCCTTCAAATGTCCTGAAAGTGTTTTCATTGATTATAAAACAGTGCAGAGCATCAGTGCGCTCTGCAGCTCTGCCCCTCCACTCACTTCTTGGCAAAGCCACTGACGCGACGCAGCATGCACTCTTTGGGAATTCAGAATATGCATTTAACTGAGTTAGAAGAGCATAGAAAACTCTCAACCCGACCAAAATAAAAAATAAAAAAATAAACCTCAAAATTGCACACACGTCTGCTCTGCGTAGTAGTATCCTCTTGTTGGGGATTCAGAATATGGTCACTCTAAAGTATGTCCTGTTTAACATAAACACAATGCATGTCAGAAATGCTGTACAAATAGCATTTTCCTTTGATTATTTTTAGACTCTCACTGAAGGTGGCATACATCTTTTTCTGTTATTAGAGACTCAATAAAATTTTGAGTTAACGGTGAAAACCTAATTTTTTTTTTTTTTAATTGAAGAAAGGCATTGATAAGGGAATCGTTAAGGCATTGATATTGATAAAATCTTACTAATTCCCATCCCTAGGTACGAGTCTCCGACAGGAAAAACATTAAAGACTCGATGATGAAGAAGAAGAAAATCGGTGTAAACACGCTCAGATATTCACTCTCACACTCACCTTGATCTTTACGTCTTTGGGCGCCAGCTTCTTGACCTCAGTTAGTAGTCGTTCCCCAAATCCTAAAAGAAAGAAACAGACGCAGGAAGTGAGAGAGTTTCCATCCTGGCTGTAGACCATGTTCTTGAGTCTGAGTCTTCAGCTGAAGAGGTCCGAGGAGGCTCTCACCTTTGATCAGTGTCGATCCTCCACACAGCACGATGGTGGAGAAGAGTGTGCGTCGCAGGTCCATGTCAGATTTCTGGATAGCGTAGGCCAGGACCTCGTGGATCCCCGAGCTCTCGTCTCCGATCAGATCGGGTCTGAAGAGCAGCTCTGGCGCTCTGAACCGGGCTGGCCCGATCTGGAGAACAAAAACAGTCACATTTAAGGGTCCAAGCTGTGGAAGAGCATGAGGATTTTCACGGTTTGGAGGAGTGACTCACGTTTAAAGTGCTGCCGTCAGGGAGGACGTACTGAGCCTTCTCTGTTTCTAGAGTCTCGTCCTTTTGTGGGTTGAGGGAGAGGTAACAGGCTCTCTGCAGGACACAAGTCACACATGCCATCAGAAAAACGTCGATTTGATTGTCCTTCAGAGCCAACACAGCCATCAGAGCCCCTCCCCCTCACCTCTTTGACAGTGCGGACCACCTCGAACTCTGCAGACGTGTTGAAGTTGTAGCCTTCTTTGCGCAGCAGCAGACGCAGGTACCTCGACACGTCTCTTCCTGCAATGTCGACGCGCATGATGGAGTGTGGGATGGCGAAGCCTTCATAGATTGGCACCACGTGAGTGACCCCATCCCCAGAGTCCAACACGACACCGGTTGTTCGACCTGTGGCGTACCTGCATGAGACAGAGCGCAGGTTACTCAAACCGAGTCAACCAGCTGATCCACCCTCCAGCTGTGACAAAAGCGGACACTAAAGAAGTCTGAGTTTGTTTCTCTGGTTCTGAGAGTGTTAAAAATACCGCCCTGGTGTGATTAAGAACAGAAACACTTTGAACCACAGATTCGACCTCTCGCTAACTTGAGTCTGAAGTCAGCACTTTGAGTTTAGAAAAGCTGCAGACCTCAGTGAGATTCTGTTCATCTCTAACTGACCCACATGCACAGACAAACAGAGGTGTACTCACAAGCTGAGGACAGCCTGCATGGAGATGAAGAGGGCGGGGACGTTGAAGGTCTCAAAGAAAACCTCGGCAGCCTTCTCTCTGTTCTTGCTGGGGTTGAGCGGAGCTTCGGTGAGCAGCACAGGATGCTGGGAACAGAACAATGCATTCAGGCGTCTGCCGAACACGTGACCTTCTCATCATGCATGGAGGGGATAGAAGAAAGCTCACCTCCTCGGAGAAAGTCTGCAGCTGCTCCTTGGAGTAAACATACTGCCAGATCCTCTCCATGTCATTCCAGTCCTTCACGATGCCATGCTCCATCGGGTATCGAACCGACAACAAGCCCCTGTGCTCCTGATCAACACAGAGAGGGAACGTGAAAACAGGGAGGATCAAATGAAGCTGAAATGAATTTTCTTCCTCCTGCTGAGACAGGATCAGCCACAAACTTCACAAGCTGCAGAGACGATCAAAGAAACAGCAGGACATCTGTTTGACACTTAAAGTACCTCCAGGGCTGAAAAAGGGATTCAGAAACTGCAGTGCCTCGAGTGTATCTTCAAAATCAGTCCATCCTCACAGAGCTCCATGTTAATTAGACCAAAGTTACAGTAGAAATAAACACGGTAACAGCTTGGTGAAGTCCCCAAAGGCTGGAGGCTCTTAAAGGGATATTCCGGTGTAAAAATAATTTAGGGTCAAACACACCGTATGTATCATATTTGATACATACTTTTATGATACTTCTATAAAATCAATATGATCAACAAATTACTAAAAAAACACCTGAATACAGTCCTATAAATGATAAAAAATGTCCTCTTGTGGTTTATCAGTTTCCAAAAACATCTAATGTGTCAAATGAGATAAATAAATATATTTGTTCAATTTTAAGGACATTTTGATTTTTTTGGTTTTCAGTAGTGAATAAAATAAACATTTCAGCTCCAAAAAATTTGAATTTTCTGGCCATTATTTGTGGTTTTAGGCATCAATGACCAAACACAACTCACCTACTCTCTTCCAGCAGCCACTTGTTTGTAGCGAGACCTCAGGCCAGTCCATTACAGACAACAGCGTGGTGACGCAGCTCAAGGAAGAACATTAATGATCATTTCTTTATCATTTTCTTGAAGTAGTAATCACCATATTAATCATTTTTCACTGCAGAAGCGGTAGTTCTTCTACCTTGGTGCCAGGTCTGATTGTATTTCCATGAAGAAATTATCATAAATGTTCTTCCTTGAGCTGCGTCACCCTGCTGTAGTCTGTAATGGACTGGCCTGAGGTCTCGCTACAAACAAGCGGCTGATGGAAGAGAGTAGGTGAGTTGTGTTTAGTCTCTTTGCTAAAGAAATTAGTCAAAATTAAAAAGATGTTTGGTGGCTAGTACTATGGCTGGGACCCTGTATGTACTGTTGATGAAGTTAGGTGCTGTTCTGAGCATTTTTTGTGGCTAGAGAGTGGTGTTTTGGTTGAGTGCTTGGCTCTCTGTATTGCTATCCTGCGGTCGTTACTAAAGTTGGTATAACAAGAGAAGCAAGCGGTCGGCAACATTCATCTCTGGAAGGGGTCTCTAACTCGGTGTTACAGTGTGTTTGACCCTAAATTAATTTTATTGTAGAATATCCCTTTAAGGTTTACAGTGAAGGAAAAAAGAGGCGTGGTCTCTGTGAGTGGCAGGTGTCATCTCAGCTCAGAGTTTGTGCTTAAATGAAGTTTTAGACAAATTCTCCGTCCTGCTGTGAACTCAACTCTGAGCTTTAACTCTGTCAGATTTTACCCATGTGTTATTGATCTGTTAGCTTTGTGTGTGTTTGCGTGTGCGCTTGCTCACTGTTAGTCATACAGTGGTTGATTTGTTGGAGTCAGGATTGCCGTTGGCTTTCCAAAGCAGAGAGGATTACGGCCCATTATGATCAGAGGGCCCACACTTTAATGTCGACTCTGAAACCCTTTAAGCCTCTTAGGTCAAATAAATTATCAACTCTGGTCTGTTTGCACCACAATTAGAGCCTTAAAACCAAGACCAGTAGGTCAAACTTTGATCGTTTGGCGCCAATCAACACCTTCCTTTGCTCTGCTCCCCATCTCTGGAACTCACTCCCACCTGACATCCAGAATATTGATTCTCTCCCTCTCTTTAAATCCAGACTAAAAACTCACCTGTTCAGATTAGCACACTCCTTATAATTTACCTTGTTGTGTTTTTGTTTGTTTTATTTATACATACATATATATTGTTTTTTTTCCCCCTATTTTGCTTTGTTTTCTCTATTGCTTTTATCCTGCTGTTTTTACTCTGTAAAGTGTCCTTGAGTGTCCAGAAAGGTGCTTATAAATAAAATGTATTTGTTATAAAATCTCTGGGAAGAGAAGTCGAAGGAAATCGTTGGTTTACATGCAGCGTGTTGTTCTGTTCTGGGAGCTCCCTGCCTTTCCATGCAGGTACATGGAAAGTCAAGGCAGGAAGAGCAGCAGCAAAGATCCAGAACAGAGCAGGCAGCAGAAACATCACAGATGACATTCAGTACGTTTCCATGACACTCAAGAAAACCGAATTATCGCCTTACTCCGATAAAGACCGGACAACTGAAGTGCATGTAAACGCATTAGTCCGACTATAATCGGAGTCGAGAACTCCAATTAAGACACCCAGATAATGCAATTGGAATTCGATTTTCTCTACCATGTAACCAGTGTAGTTGGAGTATGATAGGACAGTGCATGTGTGCGTGTGCCGCGCCCCCGTGACCCTGGAACGAAAACACCTGAGAAGAGGAGTAGCATTCGTCTCATCTGCAGAAAAAATAGCGTGTCCATCATGTAGGACAAAAACAATGCTGTACTGATGCTTCATCTTCTTGCTCCAAAATTCCCAGCAGCAGTTGTAGACACTTCTGACGTCTGACACGGACCTGCTGTTGTCGCTGACAGTTGTATGGGGTCGGAAACAGCATGTAAACGTACTGAGTGATAGAATCAGACTGACTTCAGTGGGTCTACTTTCATTTCATCCATACAGTCTATGGCTGGTTTCTAAAGTTGCTGCACATGCTCATTAGTGATCAGCTGAATCTGGTCCAAACCTCTAAAAGTGCCTAGTAAATACATGCACCAGCCTCTGCTCTAACAGCTGTTTCCTGTCTGCTTCAGTTTTTATGACAGAGTGGCAAAGAGAGGCAACGTGGAAAAAAAGTCACATGACATCTCAGCTGGTGTTTGCCTGAAGGATCTTTGGAGACATTGGAAGGAGGCTGTATGATCTGATCCAACTTTACTTTCAGGATCTTGCTCTACATAAGGAACTTAAACACTGCACAATCACAGACACCGACTAAATTAGCAGTCCTAGTGTTGGGACTTTCCTAAAGTGGGGATACTACTCTGCAGACAGAGAGCATCCCCAACATGAGCTCTAATGAGCTTAAATCACATCATTAAAACTTCTGATGCCAGGATTAAATCAAAATACAACCATTCACCTCCTAATTACTAAAAGTCTTCCTCCCATTGGATGACTGAGAAGTAATCATAGCAGACTCGTTATCAGACGACAGAAAAATGACTGAAATCAAGAAAGGATTAAACTGAAGTCCCCATCCACATCTAGTGTCTGTATCTCAGCTCTTCCACCTTGTAGGCTGCTCCTGGTGTTCAGCTCATTTCTAGTTAATTGCATTGTAGGAAAACCAATCAACCAATCAGAGGTTAGCAGGTGGGATTAATTAACCTCAGTCTGATTACATAGACACGTCCATGAGGAACAGCGAGAGGAGAACAGCTCTTGGATTCATCGATGCTGCAGCTGGTATGACAAATATGGAGTTTAAGTTCTGGAAGCTTCTGTGCTGAGAGGCAGGAAGTAACCAGAAAAGGTAAAGAGCGACACAAAACAAAATAACCCAGGAAATCTGAAATCAAAAACACTCAGCGCATTACTGAGTTAGGGCTGAAAACATTCTCACAATGATCACTGAATCCTAATGACAAGGTTTGCTCCTCCTGATTCAAGTTATATTAAAATGAAAGTTCTGGAGAATCTCTGAAGACTTTTTCACATCTTCCTGCGGTTACAGACTCCAGACTGCTGCAGGCTGAGGTCTGATCCAGACGACTCTTTTACAGTAGGATCCTATGTGGCAGCGTTTTTAAACAATAAGAGCCGTAGTGTGTAAAAATAACCTCCAAGTTTGAACACAAAGACGCTCCCCTGTGGAGTTTTCCCTTATATACATGAACTGCTCTGAAAAATGTGTGTGTGAATGTGTTACCTCTGCCTTAGGTCCAATAAAGAGGTCTCCCTCCAAGGCTCCGGCCATCACCCGTACATGCTTCGGACGTCCCACACTGCGTCAAACAAAATCAAACAAAAATATTACAAAACCAGCAGAAGACAATTATTCAGGAAACTTCAAATAAATCTAATGTTCGAACAAAAAGAGCGATACTCAAGGTCTTGAACATGTCTTACTCTCTATGTTGTCCTCGGTAAAGGTTGTTTATCTTTGGGATCTAGATTGTTTGTCTAACTAAATGTAACTGATATTTGTGAACTTTTATCAAATTTTCAGCATGTTACAAACAAAGTCTCATCAAAATCACCAGAGGATAAGATAATATTGAAAGTAACTGTGTGATTATGGCCGTGGACGGGGATCTGAGTGCTTTGAGAGGACTCATACTTACTAGTTGGGGAAACAGTATTTGGGGATCTGGTCTCCTGCAAACCCAGCCTTGATAACCCCTGAACCCTGGGGAGGAAAACAGACATGACATTTAAGATCAGAGGATAATCAGTGAACTGAGAGCTGCAGTATTTTAATCTGTGAGCAGAGAGGGAGGTCATAAGACACAGCCTGAGGCCAGCAGCAGTCACACACTCTGCCCTCCATCCCTCCAGTCTCAACAGAGACTTTGTCTTTTGTGTTCATGAGTCCAAAGACTGAGACAGAGTCAGAACAGACGGTGTTCAAGTAAAAACGAGCAGATATCTCAGTGTGTGGTTCTTTATTTAAAAACAGGAGGATAAAATAATGAGAGGTGCAGTGATTGTACAAATCAGAACATCTCTCCCTCAGGTGAACTTAGCCAACAGCCGGTCCTGAGACTGTTGAGTTTCATGACTTCTTTCAAACGGACTCTGAGACTCAATGTTTTTAACTGTTGCTCGTCTGTCCTCCTAAAATGTCATCTAAACATGAGTTTTTAACGGCATGACTCTGATCTCTTCACTCCCACACTGAGGGTGTTTTTTTCGCTCACATTTGGTGATGAAAACTTATCTGTTTGTCCAACAGGTGACTTCTCTGGTGTGGGATAGTGTACACAACGAAGCTATCGTTTTTGGTGCGTAGGACAGCCGGAGAGGGACAGAGAATAAGGAGAGTAGAGAGCAAGGGAGAGGATACAGAAAAGGGTAGTGGATGAGAGTCAAACTAGCGACTGCTGCAGAGAACTAAAGTCTCCTGACGCTCAAAATGCATAACCTCAGATTTGTGTATTTTTGACCCAAATTTCATCGATTCGATTAGATTAAATATGACTTGATTGTCAAACACAGTCTGAAATTTGACTTGCATCATTGCAGCTCCATTTACAACATACAAGATGTTTAATTCAGAGGCTTTGATTAGGGCTCAGCTCCACATTCAGCTTTATGAAGGGCATTTTTATCATCATGATCTAAGGTTATATGGTTATTCTCCAACAGCAGTAGCTGTCTTGTAGGGCTGAACGATAAAACGATAACGATATATATTGAAAATTAATTTTCCTCAATATCAATATAAAACACGGTCAATATGATTTTCAATAGTCGTCATTCTGCCATGTTTTGGTAGACTATACGAATAGCCAATGAAAAGGCGAGTTGTTCCAGGTCCACGCCGCGCTGAACCAATCATGTGCTGAATTAGAACCAAGTATCAAACAACTGCATTGTAGCAGACAGCTGCTACACGCAACCATAGCACTTTAACAGGTGAAGCCGACAGCACTGTTGGTGAGAAAAAAAGAACATGAGTGCTACCCCCGACAGAAATGACGATGAAGGCTCAACAGAGGACGACATCGTCGACAACAATGGCATGAAAACATTGGTGGTGTGGAGGTATTTTGAGGTCAGACATAAAGCAGAGTAATGTGTACTGTAAATTATGTCAAGTACATGTTCTCACATAGTCAGGGAATACCTCAAATCTTTTTCACCACCTGAAGCAGCGCCACACCGCAGAGCACGCGCAACACAAAAGGTTACAAACCCCGAGAGTAGCAAGGAGACCATGGTGCCTGTGCAGCCGCAACAGACGACCATTCATTTGTTAAATCTCATTTTTCATGTCGTCATATATATCGATGTTGACTGACATGAAAAAAATATATCATGATGAACTTTTTCCCATTTCGCCCAGCCCTACTGTCTTGTGGTATCATTGTTGTTGTAGACCACATATGGAATATTGTGTTGCTTTGTTAGTCATCCAGGATTCCTGATTAAAAAAAAAACCCTTTATAAAGTGAATATCTAAGAAACCTGAATCAGGGTTATACCAGGATAACAGTGTATAATAAAAATACAATATTCAATAACAGTCTTTTTTTTTTTTACTGTTTAAACTCTGTTAGCCTCAAAGTCCTTATTCATGGTGGTCAAAGTTTACAACCCAAACCCAGACCCTGAATCCAAGAGAGGTACCAGTCCAGGATGAGGACTCTCAGATCCGTATTGACAGGTCATCACAATATTATAGATCATTAACATAAGAAACACATAGAAGACCTGGAATAACACACAGACACACAGACTTAGACAGATAGACACAGACTTAAGACTCAGACACAGTCACAGACACAGACTCAGACACATTAACAGACATACAAACACAGACACAGACAGTCCATTTTCCCGATTGGACCTTTAGCCGGTAGCTGTTGTCAGTTAGCTACAGCTGCAGCTACATTTAGGCTGCTACTTACAGTTACAGGTTTTTAAGTTTTTTAGACACACTTGAGTGTAAAAAGCTGCATACTTAGTAGAGGTAGTTGAGGCTGAACCTCTTTGTTTCAAACGGACGTTATAACACAGTAGTAAACCGTGCTAACAGAAGCTAGCAGAGGCTAACAGCGGCTAACAGCGCGGCCTCGGTTTGGGTGTGGATGAATGACATCATCATACTTACATTATCGATCACAACCGGCTGGTTAGCTAAAATGTCATAGGACTCCATGACGGACTGGATGTTTCAGATATGTTCCTGTCGATCTGTGCGCTTGTTCGTGTCCGTTTAGTGTTTTAATCATGTAAAAGAGAACGCCCTGTCACTCCGCACTGAGCCGCTCCTCTCTGCTACTGCCGTTGCTGCTGTTAACGGTGGACCCGCCTCCTCATCACAATAACACTAGAGGCGTCCGTCTGGCTAACAGGCACATCAGCCAATCACATTAGCGAAGAGTTTGACTGACAGGACATACAGCCTGTCATTTTCTCAAACCGAACAGCCACGCGTTCAGGCCTGTTTGTCATAGAGGCAGCATCTCTTTATAAACCATTGGAAACAGGAGCATCTCCTCCTGTAACAGCAACGCCCAGTTAAACTTTAATGATTCATTATTTTCATTTTATGGGTCAAGAGCGGGACAAAGTCGGCTTTTACAGCTTTTAGAAGTCACAGTTCAAGCAAAAGCGTGCTTAAATGTTTGAAAAATGATTTGCAAAGGGCTTTTGGGTTGTTTATTTACATGCTCAATAACAAGAAAAATACTGATAAAAGTCCATTTGAACGGTTTGCCTTTTGTTTCAACCAAATGCTTACAACATATGAAATGTTGATGCTGATTTTTAAGATATAAACAGTTTATTCCTTTTTTTTAAAACTAAGTGATGCTAAGTGCTTGTTTTGGAAAGTTATATAAAACAGATGACATTTGAAAATAATAATACTAACTAATATAAAAGTAAAAAGAATAATGCAACTGGGCAGGGGGACAAAGCAAAAACTAAGTAAATGAAATTAAGAAAGAAAAAAATGTACATACTGTACACACACACACACACACACACACACACATGCATATATATATATATATATATATATATATATATATATATATACATATATACATATATGTAAACACAAATAGACATATAGTTATAACTTTTTCGTTCTGGTTTTTTTTTTTTTTTTTTTTTGGTCTTTTAAATTTCCACCCCTTTTTTTTTTTTTTTTTCTCCTTCACACTCCTCCTTCATCTTATTGTTGCCAATGCTGTCTGTGAGAAAATAAATAAATTAAATGCTATAGTAATGGTCTGACTAATATAATAATATATTTCATCTTATTTATTTATTTAAAAGGGACAATACACATTAATGAACATAAAAATGTAAATATGCCAGATTTAGGCAATGGCTAATTTTCATCTGTAGTCCCTGGCAGATCAAGGGAAAAAAAAAAACATTAAAAAATGGAAGCATAGTGACAGACAAATACAAAGATCATCCATACAGCATGGAAGTCACTCATGAAACAGAATTAAGTAAAAAAAATCAGTCAACAAGAAGATACTAAAGGAATAGAAATAAGACACTGTTAGCTGACATAGAAAACAAAACAGATATAAATTTGACCTATATGAAATGGCATAATGACAATTAAATAGAGATGATACAAAGATAACTGACATAATACTCATTTGAAAAGTTTATCTCTATTACAACATGTGACTCTCTTTTGGAAATCAAGTGTGTAATAAATTCATCATTCTTCTTAGAAATCATGGAACTCAGAGACTCTACATCCTCTTCTCTGGAGAGCACATGATCCACCTCGCTTGTTCTCAGCTTCCAGCCCAAAACCAGCATCCCTGATGGTATGGGGATCATCAGAGTTTTGTTCTTAAAGTTTGAAATAAAAAAGAATAAAGTATCGAAATGCATTTTTTAAATTTATTTTAATTCATTGCTTAAACATTTCTCACCACTTCAGATAACCTCCCTTCTGTTGACAGTAATAACGTAAATCTTCTATTTTCCCACATGACCCAAAGGCAACACTGTACGTCACAGCCTCTGACCAATCAGAAAGCTTCTAGTGAGCCTGCCAAGGTAGTCCACAGAGCTGTGTGAGCGTTAACAGTGCTACGGTTAGAGCTGTTTCTTTATTTATTTCGGGTTTATTCCTATTTTTTTCAGGTAGGTGACCATTTTAAATTGGTATAAAATGTTTTTAAAGCCACAGAGTAATAAAATGTGTTGTAACTTTGTTTGGTTAGTTTTATTGAAGGTTTGTCAGCGTCATGTCAAAGTAAGAAGTCTTAGCTTCAGTTAGCATTAGCATGAGTTTAGAGTTTGAGGTCAGGACATTCAGGTGTTTATTTCTATTTTTGGACAAACCGGAGCGGAATAGCGGGACTAAAATCAGGTTATAACCACAGACACAGACTTAGATTAGATTAGTCTGTGTGATTAAATCAAGAGAAAGTATTTCCACGGACTCGAGGAAACACTTTTGTTATTGGTTTTGGTTCAGGACAGGAGGCAGAAGTTGTGTTTAAGGACCTATTCAAACTCTGGAAATTAAAATAATTAGTGTCAGAAAAACAGAGTGTGCACTCTCAGTAATTAAAGCTGTAAATGTTCGGTGGTAGAAATGAAAAAGTACAGATCATTGACTTTAATCAAAGCTCCAATACAGCCAATAATGATGACAGGTACGATCAGGATCTTCAAAAATACAGGAATTAAAGGTATTTAAGTTAGGTAGGACTGCAAATAACAGATATTTTCATTACTATTCAAGCAGTTATTACAGTCAGGTGACACAACTAAGTCATTTGGAGAATAAAATTACAAAAAGAGGAAAGAAAACAGACATCTACAGTTTCTCAGAGACAAATGTGACAACTCCAACATAATCTTTGAGATACAACAGGGAAACTCAAGACCCGAAAGTCATTAATTACTGCCAAAGATGACAAAGACATTCATAAAATATTATATACATACATATACATATACACAATGTACTGTAATATAAACTTTAAATCAGCTGACAGTCAAGGTTTTTCATAAAAAATGAATAAAAAGTCCAATAACAGCTGAACGTTTTGGTTGTTTCCTGCTAAAATAGGCTAGAAAATGCGTTTCTGTGTCTGTTTGTTCACTGCTCACTGAGTAGTCCCTCTCCTTGCAGGTTCTTGAATCACTCTGATGGTGCATTATCACATCCAGGAGAACAGAACCCGATCAGAACCATGGCCCTCGCTGAGGAGCAGCCCGAGAAGTAAGAACACTTCACCTGAGAGCGGTTTGTGTCGGATTATTCAGACTGAGACTTGGGTTTGGCACCTCAGCACACAGAGGGAAAGAACGGCATGGAAAAATAAACACTGGAAGTGAATTAATATAGAAAATAAACAGAAGAGATCCTTTAAAAAATATACAGAAGCTGAAGAAATGCTGCACAAAACCTCGTGTTGCAAAGATTATCACATTACAAAGGCGTCATAGTTGTTTGGATTAAGGCGGATTTTGTGTATGAAACTGATTTCAGACATTTGCGCCACAATTGAAAAATTCATGAACAACTGAACTAAAAAAGTGAAGGATCACCGCTCAATCTGGAGAGAAGGTGCAGGATTAGCAGAAACTTTAAAGTAAAAAGAGAGAAACAATCCGCACACTTCTGGTCTGTTGCAAAAAGAGCTTTACTGAAGCAAGCAAGCACAAAATCGGCAGAGGCACTCTGCCTTGATGAAGGTCTAACAGACCGAAAGCTTGCTTCAGTAAAGCTCTTTTTGCAACACACCAAAAGTGTGCGGATTGTTTCTCTCTTTTTACTTTAATGAACAACTAAACAAAAGTCAAGCACATTTTTATGCCTGACTCAAGTGTGTTAGGAGAGTTATGCACCTGTTTACTTCTCATTTTGAATATTTTTTACAAGCTGTCAAGAGGAGTTAAAATCTTTAACCTGTTTATAGACGGAAATTTAAAGCTCCCATGAGGAGTTTTTAATGACCATGAGATAGACTGAAACTCATATTGATGGCTTGTTATGATGTCAAAAAGAAAACAAACCCATTGAAGTTTTCATGTCCTGATTTTTTTTAAGGTAATATTTAGTTTTATTTCATGTGTTCAAGCATAATCATATTAACACATACACATAAATTCAGGACAAAGCAGAAAGAAAAATAAAGTAAATAAGTGCATACATAAATAAATAATACCCAAAGTGTACTGTGGTGTGGCATGTTTGTCGGTCTGCTCAGTACCAAAATCATACTCCTATAGTTTTTTCTTTCAATTTTCTGGTTCTTATCTTATCTGGTTCTGGTCTTGGGAAAGGGTAACAGCAACAAAGTATTTATGGTTGTAAGAATTGTAACACGAGTTGATTTGGCCTCTAGTAGTGAAATAAATGAACATCGGAAGAAAAAAGTGCGAGAGAAAAAAAAAAGTATATTATGTTATCTGTATAAATACCTGATATTAATTAAATGTAAATACACAAATAAATTCATCAGCACAGCCCTGTCTACATAAATAATCATGTTCAGTTGAACTATAGTGCATACATTCAACATACCCAATCAATTCTCTTCTCCCCCTAAAAAAAAAGGGGACAATAAATAGGGTTGGATATCGAGTCTCGAGTCGAGCATCGATAGGGACCGGGACTAACATTTAGATTGTCCCGGAACCGTTCAAATTTTAAAATTTGAACACCAATGAAGAAGAAGCCGCCAAACACCAACGAGGACGTAGCGTATGAGACGAAGCCACAGAGTTCGGCGGCTTCTTCATTGGTCAAAAGTTTGTCTAACTTTAGCAGGAAGAATGAACTCTTATCCCAGTGCAGCATTAGCAACACAGTTATATCATGTAAAGAAGGGTGAACGACCAACATGATTAAACACCTCAGGATTCATGGAGGAGAAATACCTGAGTGCCTGTCTTTGACACGCTTCGCCGGTATTGTGCTGTAGAATGCACCCCTGAAGGGAGCGTGGTTGAAAGTCCTTAACAATGCGAAATAATCAGTTTTCCTTACCGTTGGACGTATCCAAAAGCTTGTGCCTTTAATGATTTCATTCAGACTATTCGGATAAGTTGAAAACAATAACCCTCTGATTTTGAATATTTGCTGTCCCCAAAATATAATCATCTCTACCTTGACAGTTTATACACCCAAGTACACCTCTATATGTGCATTTTTGAGACACATAAATCAAAATGAAAGTTTGCTGTTCCATTTGACATGTTGTCATGATCCAATACTCGTGTTTTTTTATTATGAGATCATTTTCTTCCACTTTAAGAAGCTAATGGGTGGAGGGGAGGCATTCTACGGCACTTCCTCTAACCAGCCAGAATCAGATAAATAAAACAATAAATTACTTCCGTCTTCTGCTAACACTGAAGCAGCAAACAAATTGTACTGTGTACGGTGGGTCAACTTAAATATCCAACGAACGTTAGCCCTTGTACTTTTTCATAGACAAACGACCTGACAACAAAAATTGATATTTATATTCTGGTTGAAAATCGCCCTGTGAGAAATTCATAGTAAAGTTCTTAAAAAGTTCATATAATTTATAAATTCACAGAGAAGTTCAGAAATTTCATCCAAAAAGAAGAACTCCGGTTAGCACCCTCATTTAAACCATGTATTTTTTTAAATATCCTGCCTTTTAAAAGAATCGGAATAGAGAATCATTAGGAATCGGAATCGAAACGAAGAATCAGAATCAGAATTGGAATCGTTCGATTAAGTAAGGAACAATAGGTTATTATATATTCAGCCTCAGTTAACAAAGTTTCGATCTTAACTCAAAACTAGCACCCAAGCACATATATTTACAAAAGTACATATGCATATACACTCACCCATAGGCGTGTGTACCAACCCATAAACACCTGTACGTACATATAAAACAAATTAAATCCATATCCGGATTTTTAACGCTTGAAACCGGTATGACTTACCTTGCAAGTAAAGAAACAGTCGCTTTTTTTACAACTTCCACATTAAATATTAACAATAAATGATAGTCAGATTCTGCTTTAAATAGATTTACTTACACTTTCTAACAGTGTGTTTCTTTATGTTTCAATGTGTGTGTGCGCGTGTATGTGTTGTGCAGACACTGCTGGGTGTGTTTTGCCACAGAGAGAGACGACCGCAGTGCAGAGTGGGTGAGCCCCTGCAGGTGTAAAGGCTGCACTAAATGGATCCACCAGGCGTGTCTGCAGCGCTGGCTGGACGAGAAGCAGAAAGGAAACAGTGGAGGCGCTGTCAGCTGTCCACAGTGTGGCACCGAGTACCACATCACCTTCCCTAAGATGGGTGAGTCGCGTGTGTGATTTCAGGTCGTGTCCTAAACTTGTAGAGAAAAACATGAATGAATTTCACTGTGATCTTACTCCTCTTCAGGCCCGCTGGTGTATTTCCTGCAGCAAGTGGACCGAGCTTTATCCCGGGCGAGTCCATTTGCAGCGGTGGGTGTGGTTGTTGGGACGGTGTACTGGTCTGCTGTCACGTACGGAGCCGTGACGGTCATGCAGGTACACAGAGACCATGATAAATAGTCAGTAACAGCAGAGATCGTCACAGTTACTTCACCTCTTTGTGCTCCTGAGCAGGTTGTGGGACATAAGAAGGGTCTGTACGTCATGGAGCGAGCCGACCCGCTGTTCCTGCTCATGGGTCTGCCCACTATTCCCGTGGTTCTGGTTCTGGGGAAGATGATCCGCTGGGAGGATTACATCGTGAGGCTGTGGCAGAGATTCGTCTACAGAGGGAAGCTGCAGCCAGGTAAAAAAAACACGAACGCACACAAAGCAGCGATCAGATGGTGGTTTACAGTCAGATGTGAGCGTTATATTCTTCTTGGTTCAGGTCGGTATCTGCCCCGGGTCTCCATGGATGGGCCCGGATCAGGAGACCACCTCTCTGTGTCCAGGACTCTGTGTGGAGCGCTCATCTTTCCCTCCATCGCCAACCTGGTGGGACGGCTGCTGTTCAGCCGGATGAACTCGAACCTTCAGCGCACTATCCTGGTACACACTCTCAACAGGACTGTGGGTAGTAACAGGTTCATCCAGGGTGGGAAAGGAATCCGAAACTACGTCATATATTCGTGCTCAGTCCTCCACCTCCGTTCACTGATGGGTCTTACAGTTTGACAAAAGTCACCTCATTGGATTTCTCGGTTTTTTTTCATGTCTAGATGTTGCACAGCTGACGCAGACCTGTCCTTCTTTTCCCTCTCAGGGTGGTATCGCATTCGTGTTTATCAAAGGAGTGTTGAAGGTGTATTTCAAACAGCAGCAGTACATCATTCAGGCCAACCGACAGATCCTCAACTACCCCGAGAGAAATGGAGACGGACAGTACGAAGGCGAAGACGAGGACACGGAGGACAGCGGGAATGAGTGACTTCACGAAAGGAGCCCAGAAACTGTGGGGCGGGATGGGCTCCAGAGATGACGGCAGAAAATTAAAGGATATTCTTGTTATAAGTCAGATAATCTGTTTAAATAAGGGGGCGCGTTCCTGCAGAGGCAGAGGAGAATTATGGTCGTGTGTCTATCAAAAGTGAGAATAACAGTTTTCAGTGCGAGAAACTTTTGAGTGAGCTGCCAAATCTCAGACTATAAAGTCCTAAAGAAACACTGCAGAAGATCTAAAAAACCACATCTGTCTCACTGAGCCTTAAACTAAAATCTTCCAAGAGAGAAACCTGAAACCTCCGAACATCAGGGTGAGTTTACAGATACATACTGTGAGATTCAAGAGAACATCTTTGCATCAAAAACAGTCAAACCAAACTCCATTCACAAAAGAAGCACTTTAAGGTTGTTGGCCTCATCTTAACAGGGAAACCTCAAGTTTAGGCTTTTTTCAAACGAGCGTCCTGCAGATGTTTCTTCAGCTTCCTCTCAACCTGTTTGTTGTAATTAGATTACAGTAGAATTTGTTTAATTTGGGTTTATAGCACCAGGTTTCCACTGACTTTCAAAAGACAGTGAGAGATTTTTCTTTTTAAGTGAATCGAAACGTCAGTGAAAAGTTGGTTATTTCCTCCTGATATAATCGGAGCATGTGCGAGTCAATTTAGACTTCAATCCAACTGAGATACCTGAAAGTAAAAACCAGACTTATCGTATTTTTCGTATCATAAAGCGCACTGGATTACAAAGCGCATTAAGCCAAACAAAACAGTCAGATAAGTCAAACTTTATTTAACTCATTCAATAACTCGTGAGGCTACGGCAGCTGCAGTGCTCCAACAAGCCAAAAAGATTTTAAGTGCGCCTTATAGTGTGAAAAATATGGTATACGAGAGTTCATTTATAAAGAGTCAGGGGTTTTGCAAATATAATTATCATGACAGGGTTATTAAGACATCAATAACAAACCAATTCAAAAACAAAGAGATTAAAAGAATCATTACAGTCGTCTAAGAGAAAATGTTTAAAAATCATTCACTTCAAAATCAAAGTAAAAGAGTAAATAAATCAATTCAGAAAAGCAAAGAGTTACAACAAGTTATAGAAAAACAGTTTTATAATAGAAACATTTGTATAATAAAACGAAATGGGCATTAAATGAATTTACTCTAGTAAAAAAACAGCAAATATAGCACTCTATCTAGAGTCTGCTCACTGTTCATTATGTTGTTTATTATCAGGCTGTTAGCTAAGACGTGAAAGCTGAAGGAAATGTTGACTTTAAGATGATTTTAAAAATACTGATACAGTTAAAAAAGTAGTCCCTCGAATTCCACGTTTGGTAAAACTTCCACCACAGCAGATTTGAGTTAACTTAAAACCGAATATTTCTGCTGATGGTAAAATTATTAAGCTCTTCGTCTTCTCAGAGTTTGCAGTTTAAACAGAAATGATAAAAACCCCATAGCTGCTTTTATCGCTGCTGATGTGCTTACCAGCTCTGCTGCTGTTGCATGGATTGCAGGACATGATTTAGTAACATTAAAATACTCTCTATGTTGTTGTTGAGCTTCGTTATTAAGCATGCAAACAGAACTAATATTTTAGCCACAGTGTCAACAGGCAGAGGGGAATTGTCCAGACTTCTTCATGCAGACTGATTTGTTGTCGCTGACGTTATGGAGTTTCGACCAATCAGAATGGAGTAAGACATTTTCAGGGCTGTTCGGATTATTTCCTCATTAACAGAATATCCTGCGTTGATACCAAACGTACATCATGTGCCTTCTCTAAAGCACTTTAAACACAGCTGAGACAAGCCTTTCAAAATCAGCTGAAAGCCAATAACAGCAGGGTCTGACGTGAAACTCCAGTATCTGCCGTCATTTTACAGTCAGGAGTCTAAAACCACTCAAACTCTCAGATATTCTTGTGCTCGGTTGTTCAGAAGTGCTCAGTCTCCTCTAATCCTCACACACGTTTCACAGATCAGTCGCCGTCTAATATCTTCTTCTGATTTCTTCATCTGCTTTGAGAATGAATGTTAATCAGGAGCTGTAGAGAGAAACCTAGTTGTATTGAGTTTAATGATCAACTTTATTTTAGATAATCAGACTTTTTGTTTCTTGCTGCACACCTAAAAGTCGCTCTGTTATTAGAAATAAAAGAATAAAGAAAGTTGAAGCCGTGGCAAGTTGATTTGACCAGGATCTGCTGCTGTTGTTGCGCTTTAAATATTTTCTTTTGTTGCCAAAATGCATCAGCTCTGGGACTTAAATTGCACAAACTTTCTTTGCAGTCATTATGTGTAAATTAAAAAAGTAGCCCTTGTTTTACTGTGTTGTAAATAAAATGTTGAATAAAGCTCTTTTTCAAAACAAGTTTGGTGTATTTTTGTTATTTATTTTTATTTATTATTTTACTATTTTGTGTTGTATATAGTGTACATACAGTGGATATAAAAAGTCAGTCACACCCCTGTTCAAATGCCAAGTTTTTGTCATGTAAAAAAGTTACATCAAGATAAATAATTTCACAACTTTTTCTGCCTTTAATGTGACCTATAACCTGTACAACACAATTGAAAAACAAACAGAAATCTTTCAGGGACGTGAAGTAAAAATAAACGACAGATCATGTGGTTGCATAAGTGTGCACACCTTTTAATAACTGGGGATGTGGCTGTGTTCAGATTTAACCAATAACATTTAAACTCAGATTAAATTGGAGTCTGTTGAGATGTGCTCTCATTTCATTTTTGTTTCTAGACGTCATTCTTTTTGTAACTACCTTGTCAATCTAGACGTCATGTCACGTGATCCTAATCAGTGAATTGGTCACAGGTATGCTGTCTCTAATTAAAACAGCTGAGCCCGTGCGTGCGCGTTGGCTCACTCAGAAAGAAACACTCGTGTGTTATGTGTGTTTTTTCGCTAAACGTTGTGCAGGAAAAACCCACTCTGCTAACAGGTTATGGGCCCAGGATAATCCCATAACGCATAGTTTTAAGTGACCTGCCAGGTGAAAGTCGCTGCTTGTACTGCGTGCACCTGAGAGCCGAGAGAATGAGCAGAAAGGGAAAGGAGGCAACAAGTAGCCGCTGGGCGAGGCTCTTTTTTGACGGTGACGAGAAAAAGTATGAGATATGGGAAACCAAGTTTTTGGGCCATCTCTGTCTCCAAGGATTGAAAGGAACGATCCTAAATGAACCCGACGATGAAGATGATGAAGATGACGTGAAGAACGCAGAGGCCTATGCGGAGCTCATTCAGTTTTTGGATGACAAGAGCCTGTCGCTGGTGATGCGTGAAGCTGCAGATGATGGACGTGGTGCGCTGAAGATTCTCCGTGAGTACTATGCTGGGAAAGGCAAGCCCAGCATAATTAACTTGTACACAGAGTTAACCTCACTGCAGAAGTCGCCCACCGAGAATGTCACGGAGTATGTCATCAGAGCAGAGACTGCGATTACAGCCCTGAGGAACGCAGGTGAAACGCTCAGTGATGGACTTTTAATAGCGATGGTGCTGAAAGGGTTACCAGAGACATTTAAACCTTTTGCCATACATGTAACCCAGAGCGAGGATGAAGCTAAAATGACTTTCGCTGATTTTAAGACAAAGCTCCGAAGTTATGAAGATGTTGAAATGGTCCAGCTGGTCCAGATGTTCACGCAGGCGATGGTGCAGCCACTGCAAAAATAACACACACTATAGTGCGAGCTGCAGACGAAACAAGCAGCGGGATGACGTGCGTAAAGCCGCAGACGAGACCGGGGGCAAAGAGTATGCATTTCGGGTATGCGACTCCGATGAATCAACGCTGGATATCAAGCGGAAGGGCCTGATGGTGGACGCCGGTGCGACGTCCCACATAATCACTGACATCACAAAGTTCAGGAAGTTTGACAGCAGTTTCCAAGCCGGGACCCACTGCGTGGAGCTTGCTGATGGCTCCAGATGCAAAGGCGTGGCCAAATGCAGAGGTGATGCGGAGGTGTGGCTCATCGACAGCGGGGGGAGAAGCTTCCGAACAACGCTGAGGGGTGCCTTACACATCCCGACCTACCCACAAGATATCTTTTCTGTGAAAGCTGCCACTTCCAACGGAGCCACCGTGACCTTCAGTGAGAAGAAGAATGTGCTGCTGCACAGAGACGGTACCAAATTCCCCATACACGTACACAACAAACTTTACTACCTGCACACATCAGAGAACATGAGTAAGACTGACCAGTGTAAGAAAAGCCTTGATCTGCAGAGCTGGCATGAAATCTTGGGTCATTGCAATTATGCAGACATAATGAAACTGAAAAATGTTGTTAATGGAATGGAAATTAAAGATGAAGGTAACAAACCTGTTTCACAGTGTGAAGTATGCATTCAGGGGAAGTTTATCCAAACTAGAAACCGAGGGCCAGATGTGAGGGCTAAAGTGCCGCTAGACATGGTACATACTGACCTAGCTGGTCCAATAGATCCAATGTCTAAAGATGGTCATAAATATGCACTTTCTTTTACAGATGATTACTCTAGTGCAATTTTTGTTTACTTTTTGAAACACAAGAGTGACACTGTACTAGCTACAGAAAAATTCATTGCTGATGTAGCGCCCTATGGCAAAATAAAATGTATGCGATCTGATAATGGTACAGAGTACACATGTAGAGAGTACCAAGCATTAATGTGTAGGATGGGTATTAGGCATGAGACTTCCGCCCCATATTCTCCACACCAAAACGGTACAGCAGAACGCAGTTGGAGAACCCTGTTTGAAATGGCCAGGTGTATGCTAATAGAGAGTAAGCTGCCAAAGATGCTGTGGACCTATGCTGTCCAGACAGCTGCTGTAGTGAGGAATAGATGCTTCAATAATCGCACAAAACAGACACCTTACTACATGTTAACAGGCAGGCAGCCAAACATTGCCAGAATGCAGAAATTTGGACAAGAGTGTTATGCTTACAAACAACAAAAAGGAAAGTTGGACTCTAAATGCGAGAGAGGCATTTTTATTGGCTATGACAAGAATAGTCCTGCTTACTTGGTGTACTATCTCAGCACCAGGAAAGTACAAAAACAGAGACTTGTAGAGTTTGTTAGCAACAAGAAGGAGGAGTTACTGGATGCAGAAGATGATTTTGACGTTCAAAATGAGAGAAAATCTGTGGCAATCCCACTAGCTAACCCACAAGTAGGAAGCCAGGAAGTGCTAAACAATGAGGCAAATATGAAAAATGAACAAAATGCACAAACAGTGAAGACAGAAAATGAAGAAGGTAGAAAGGAAGACTACAAACCTGATGAGGATATTACTAATATTGACTACTGTTACAGACTCCTTTGTAATGTTCCTCAAACATACACAGAAGCAATCACTTCAGTCAATGCAAAAGAATGGGTAGATGCTATGGACGAAGAAATGCAATCACTGCAAGATAATGTAACCTTTACCTTAACCACTCTTCCCAAGGGCAAGGATGTAGTGGGGGGTAAATGGATTTATGCACTGAAAAAGAACATTGATGGAACGGACAAATACAAAGCCCGATATGTAGCAAAAGGATTTAGCCAAAAGAAGGGGGTAAACTATGATGAGACTTTCTCCCCTACAGCTAATATGACCAGTATCCGAGTATTAGCACAGAAGGCAGCTCAGGATAATCTAGTTGTCCACCAGATGGATGTAAAAACAGCTTATCTTCATGCACCAATTGAATGTGAAATCTACATTGAACAACCCGAAGGTTATGAAGTTACATCAAAAGAAGGCGACAAACTAGTGTGCAAACTACAAAAATCCCTGTATGGTCTAAAACAATCAGGACGCAACTGGAACAAAATGTTTCATGATCATTTGTGTGAGATGCAGTTCGTCCAGAATCCGGCTGATCATTGTGTTTATAGCAGAATTACTGACACAGGAAAAGTTCACATGATAGTATGGGTCGATGATTTGATTATTGCTGCTAATGATGATGATGTCTTACAACGTGTCAAAGAAATGTTGAGATCAAAGTTTAGAATGAAAGACCTAGGCAAGCTAAGACATTTTCTGGGAATTGACTTTGAACAGTCTGAAGATTGTGTTAAGATGTCACAATGCAAGTACATACAGAAAGTACTGGAGAGATTTGACATGTCAAACTGTAAGTCCAGAGCTACCCCTTGTGAACAAAAACTTGATTACAATGATGATGCTGAAGTAATGGATGATGTGAAAAAATACAGAGAAGCAGTTGGGAGCTTGATATACTTAGCAACTTGTACAAGGCCTGATCTGAGTTTTATAGTGAGTAAACTGTCCCAGTATTTCACTAGACCAACCACTGATCAATGGACAACAGTAAAGCATGTGCTGAGATACTTAAAAGGTACTCAGAATAAAGAACTAAGCTTCAGAAAGCACAAAGATGAAAACATAATCCATGCTTATAGTGACGCTAATTGGGCCGCTGATATTGATCGAAAAAGCAGGACAGGTTACTGTATTAGCCTGAACAGAAATGGACCATTTGTGTCATGGAAAACTAAAAGACAGCCTACAGTTGCACTATCTACTTGCGAGGCTGAGTACATGGCTCTAGCTGCAACTATGCAGGAGTGCCTATACTTAAAACAGCTTTTGAAATATTTTGATGGACGGGTGTACAAGTGTTCAATCTATGAAGACAACCAGGGCACTATAGCTCTAGCCAAAAACCCCGTACAAAAACAAAGATGTAAACATGTGGACATTAAATACCACTTTATAAGATCTACTTTACAGAAGGATGATATGATATTGGAGTACTGCCCAACCAATGAGATGGTTGCAGACATCCTGACGAAACCAGCCAGTAAGCTGAAGTTAATGGACTTTGAAACCTTTATGTTTGGTGATTGAACTATGTACTATTAATGGACTCTGAACTGTATGATTTTTTTTTGACTAATGTAAAGAGAAAAAAAAAAAACCTGTGGAATTTCTGTTGACATGAGTTCTGTATAATGTGAGAAAATGTGAGCAAGCGGGGGTGTTGAGATGTGCTCTCATTTCATTTTTGTTTCTAGACGTCATTCTTTTTGTAACTACCTTGTCAATCTAGACGTCATGTCACGTGATCCTAATCAGTGAATTGGTCACAGGTATGCTGTCTCTAATTAAAACAGCTGAGCCCGTGCGTGCGCGTTGGCTCACTCAGAAAGAAACACTTGTGTGTTATGTGTGTTTTTTCGCTAAACGTTGTGCAGGAAAAACCCACTCTGCTAACAGAGTCAACACACATCTGTTACCAATTTAAGTGCCTCTGATCAACCCCAAATAAAGTTCAGCTGTTCTAGTAGCTGTTCTTTTCCCGACATTTTTGTAGCCACATCTTACAGCACAAGCCATGGTCTGCAGAGAGCTTCCAAAGCATCAGAGGGATCTCATTATTCAAAGATATCAGTCAGGTGAGGGCTACAAAAGAATTTCCAAGGAAGTAAATGTACCATGGAACACAGTAAAGACCGTCATCATCAAGCGGAGAAAATATGGCACAACAGTAACATTACCAAGAACAGGACGTCCGTCCAAAATTGATGATTAGACGAGAAGAAAACTGGTCAGGGAGGCTACCAAGAGGCTGACAGCAACACTGAAGGAGCTGCAGGAATTTCTGGCAAGTACTGGCTGTGTAGTACATGTGACAACAATCTCCCGCTGTCTTCATATGTGTGGGCTATGGGGTAGGGTGGCAAGATGGAAGCTTATCTTACAAAGAAAAACATCAAAGCCCGGCTTAATTTTGCAAAAAGACATCTGAAATCTCCCAAACCCATGTGGGAAAATGTGTTATGGTCTGATGAAACCAAAGTTGAACTTTTTGGGCATAATTGCAAAAGGTATATTTGGCGTAAAAACAACACTGCTCATCACCAAAAGAACACCATACCCACAGTGAAGCAAGGTTGTGGCAGTATCATGCTTTGGGGCTGTTTTTCTTCAGCTGGAACTGGTGCCTTAGTCAGGGTGGAGGGAATGATGAACAGTTCCAAATACCAGTCAGTGTTGGCACAAAACCTGCGGCCTTCTGCTAGAAAGCTGAAGATGAAGACGAACTTCATCTCCCAGTATGACAATGACCCAAAGCACACATCTAAATCAACAAAAAAATGGCGTCACCGGAATAAGATTGAGACTTTGGAATGGCCCAGCCAGAGCCCAGACCTGAATCCCATCGAACATTTGTGGGGTGATCTGAAGAGGGCTGTGCATAGAAGATGCCCTCCTAATCTGTCAGATTTGGAGCAGTTTTTCAAAGAAAAGTGGGCAAATATTGCCATATCAAGATGTGCCATGCTGATAGACTCCTACCCAATAGACTGAGTGCTGGAATAAAAGCCAAAGGTGCCGCAACAAAGTATTAGTTTAGGGGTGTGCATATTTATGCAACCAGGTTATTTTAACTTTTATATTTTATATTTTTCCCCTTTAAAGGTTTCAGTTTGTTTTTCATTCGCGTTGTACAGGTTATAGGTCACATTAAAGGTGGAAAAAGTTGTGAAATTATTTATCTTAATTTAATTTTTTTACATGACAAAAACCTGGCAGTTAAACAGTAATAATTCTATCTATTTATCTCCATTTTTATCTCTTTATTTTTACTAATTTTATCTATCTCTTTATTTTTACTAATTTTATCTATCTCTTTATTTTTACTAATTTTATCTATCTCTTTATTTTTACTTATTTTATCTATTTATCTCTTTATTTCTACTTATTTCATCTTATGTCTTTATTTTTACTTATTTAATCTTTTTAACTCTTTATTTTTACTTATTTCATCTTTTTATCTCTTTTATTTTTAACTATTTTATCTATTTATCTCTTTATTTTTACTTATTTCATCTTTTTATCTCTTTTTTTTAAACTTATTTTATCTATTTATCTCTTTATTTGTACTGGTTTAAAATATTTTTATCAATTTATCTCTTCATTTTTACTTATTTTATTCATTTATCTCTTTATTTTTACTTTTTTTGTCTCGTTTTATCTATTTATCTCTTTATTTTATCTCCTCTTTCTACTTTATTTGCACTGGAGTTACTGGAACAAAAAGTAATTTCCCGTTGTGGATTATTAAAGTATTTCTGATTCTGATTTAAAAACAAACTAATGAGAAGAGAGGTCACATATACATGTATTTGGTGAACACGCTGATATTAGGCCTCCGTGTATTTTTCTTTTGCGGATTAATAATTTTCTTATTTGTGTAAATTTGCGTTAAAACTGATTTTTTTTTTTTTAATCTAAACCAAAATTCGGTACATTCTCTGTGGCTTGTCGAAGTCCCGCCTACTCTTTCCTCTGATTGGTTGACTAGCTCGAAACGTGCTTGCTGATTGGCCGATTTCGCTTCCCTGGGCGTTTAGTCGAAGAGGGAAGAAGATAAAGGGAAGAAAAGCTTGTTGCTGTTAAAGAATGTAAATTATTCAATGAATAAAAAACCTCTGAGTGAAATAAACCGACAGTTTTTATGTGTGAAGGTTTTTTATCATGAGGAGAGTCACGCTGTTTGTTAACGGAACCTCCACTAACGGAAAGGTAAGATGCGGAGATAAAAAAAGAGGGAAATAGGTGTGTTATTGTTAGCATCGTTATTAGCTCACCTGAAGTTAGCTCACACCTGAAGCTCGTTTCAGGTAGTTTTGATGTTATTCCGCTCTCTAAGGGGGTTTTTATGGGGGTTATCTTACAGGTGGTGGCTGTGTACGGGTCTCTGGAGGATTTACTGTCTGTGGCCAGTTCCAAACTGGGAATAAGAGCCTCTAGTGTTTATAACGGGAACGGAGGACTGATAGACGACATCACGTTAATCAGGTGAGACAAGAAAATACAGGTAAACACTGAGCATTAATGCACAGAGAGGAACGTACTCAGACTGCACTGACAAACCAGTAAAAGTACTTAAAGTTAAACTGCTGGATTAGTTTTTCCTTTATTTACACTCTGGTGTCTTTACTTTCAGAGACGATGATGTGCTTTACATATCAGAGGGAGAGTCATCTGAAGGTAAGTTAGACCAGTTGTGAATGAAGTCAGTTTCAAAGCAGGACTCACTGTTGTAATCCCTGTAGTCAGAATGTGGTTTTTATGAATGACCTTTTATATCCAACAGTTAAGTCATGTAACTAACCTGTTGGAAATTCACTTCATTAGTTGGAGATGATCCTCCAGCTGTTTTTAAGCATTCGTGTTTTTTATTTATTTGTATTTATTTATTTATCACAGATTAAAAACAGTGCAAGGAGGGAACGAAGCCGATAGGCTTATACCGTGTTCCACTCCCGTCAGAGCAGTGAAGGTGTAGGGTTCAAATAACAAAGTAACTAGGACATAGACATAGGGAGTGGAACTTTTGTATAAGCCTATCGGCTTTGTTCCCTCCCTGCACTGTTTTTAATCTGTGCTAAATAAACAAATACAAATACAAAACATATACAAATTGTCCTAAATAGAATACAGACTCATCATCAAACAGTGATAAAGACAATATAAGTATACATAAAAAGAAAAGAAACATGATCATTACAAATAATGTGCTTAAGACATGATTAGATGAGATTTTAATGATATTTTAAAGCATTTGAAGGATAATATTAATTTTAGAGATCCATCCAGATCATTCCATGGTTTCGGACCTCTGAAAGTGATGTTAGACTGATGACTAGAAGTTCGACATGAAGGTAACTGAAAATGGTCATTTTGTCTTGTTGAGTACGGGTGAAGCTCGGAAGAAAAGGTAAAAAAGTTTCTGAAAGTTTCAGGAAGGTCTGGTCTCCTATTGATGAACTTAGGACAAACAAGAGTGAAAGACATTGAGTTTGTTGATCGGTAAGGTTGAGTATTTAGAAAAGAGAGGTGCAGAAGGTTCGTGTTTGCTGGATCGAGATATCATTCTTAAGAATCTTTCCTGGATTAATAATATTTTCTTGAGGTGAGTTGGATACGTTGCACACCATACAATATTACAATAGTTCATATAAGAAAATAGGAAGCTATAATACAAAGACAAGTGAGCAGAGGGATTGATCAGTGGACACACCTTATTGATTTTACCGAGGCTCTTCATTGACCTTTTGCATACTTGACTGACATGAATGTTCCACTTTAGACCCTCATCAAGAACAACACCCAAAAAGGTGGTGTGAGGTACTTGAGAGATTTTAGTACCATTAATTGATATTTCTTCTTTTGCAAAAGTTTAGTTTTTGTTGCAATTACACAACTCTTTACCTGTTTGGTTGAGTATCTCATATGTTGTCTTTGCACAGTCTTTTATTAAATAAAAGTAAAACTTCATGTGACTCCTCTTCTCTGTGTCAAGATCCTCAGGACGACTTGAGCAGTCCTGAAAAGTGTCAGACTCACACTGATTGGCTGACGCTGAATGTTGGCGGACGCTGCTTCACAACAACAAGGTAATGTTACTAAATTGGACCTCATTTCTTCAGTTTATAAACTCACTATCCTGTTTGAGCTGCTCTGGTTTGTTCAACTTTGAGTAAAAGTTGGTTAATAATTAAAAATAAATGATTATACTGATAGAATTTGACACAATTTTTGTAAAACTTTCCAAACTCACACAAACATGTCAGTCCAAAACAAACCTGTAAGTAGAAACATGATCACGGTACTTCCTTGAGCTCTAGAACTTTGTTGTTTTGCATGTTTTCATTTCTTTAAAGTATTCTCTTTGTCTAAAGGAAACCAGTTTTGTGTTGACTTTTAGTTTTTGTAGTTAATTTGTACTTTGTAATTTCGCAGCACATGTTCCAGCTCTTTCAAACATCCTGAAGGTCATGTTAGTCATCATGCATCAGTCAGTGTTGTTTGTATTTTAGATCAGTCTGAAAACCATTTTACAAACAAAAACTGGTCTTAATCACAAACCAAAGTCTGTGTGTTTTTCCTCAGGAGTACGCTGGTCAGTAAAGAGCCTGAGAGCATGTTGGCTCACATGTTCAGAGAGAAAGGTGACTGATGAATTAAACTTTGATTAAAGAAAATAATCGATCTTTTTACTGTGTTTATTCTTTAATCATCTTCTCATCTTTGTTTTTCTTTAAGATGTTTGGGGGAACAAGCGGGACTCTCAGGGGGCGTACCTGATCGACCGCAGTCCAGACTACTTTGAGCCCATCCTGAACTACCTGAGACACGGACAGCTCATCATCAACGAGGGCATCAACCCTCTGGGTAACACAGACGCTCTTTTTAAAGCATGTACCGAAGGTCAAAGGTCAGAGCTCTCTTTAATGCTCACTCTCTGGTCTGCAGGTGTGCTGGAGGAGGCTCGGTTCTTCGGTATCGAGCAGCTCGCAGAGCAGCTGGAGACCCTCATAAAGGTGTGAGCAGTCCTGAAGTCAAAGATTAAAACAACACAGAGAGGAAAGTTGACCGTGGATCAGATTCAGTGAGAGAGAGAAAGTTTGAACATCCATAAAAAGAAATCAACACTGAGTAGATTACAGTCGAACCCTTTGGTCTGGTGTTGGTTCGGTTTGAGTACCAGTCTAACTGGATTGGATCAAATCTTAAAGAAGAGGTCGGTCAAACTTAAGTATGAAGTCTGCACTCTTATTTAGAGCACTGGTAATCTGGATTTGGTAATCTTGTGAAGTCTGATCCAGTCTCCCTGATAAAGGATGTTAAAGAAGTGGGTTTCAGTAAAGTCAGTGTCAGTGTTTGAAACTCACTAAAAGGAATTCAAAGTCAAACTTAAAAGTGTGGTTGGTTTAACTTTAGTGAATATGTCTGGTTAAGTCCTCTCAGCCTCCCGACGATCACTCTCCTCTCAGCCGTAAAGAGTTCATCAGGTTCCTGCTCGCCACGACCACCAAGTCCGAGCTGCGCTGTCAGGTAAACTGAGCAAACACTGAAAAAACACAAACAGGTTTATAAACTCCCGTACATGAGAAGAATGTCTCTTGAGTTATGAAGCGGTTTTCTGTGTCTGTGATGGATCAGGGTCTGAACTTCACCGGAGCGGATCTATCTCGTCTGGATCTGCGCTACATCAACTTTAAAATGGCCAACCTGAGAGGAACCAACCTGACCCACGCTAACCTGAGCGGAGCCAACCTGGAGAGAGCCGATCTGTCCATGGCCTGTCTGGATGTGAGTCCAAGTTTAGTTAAAACACAGTCTGAACCGAGCGGACCGGCCCACAGAGAGTAGAATCAGCTTTGGTAACGGGTCGGACCTGAAGACGCTCTGACCACAGACTTAAAGAGTATAAAGTCAGGAGATTAGGGTTAGGTTTTGCCAGTTTAGGAAAAAGGTGCAGCATTTGTTGAGAGCAGATTTGTTTACAAGAATGAAATGTGTTTGTGTGGTGAAAGAAACAGATTCAGATCCCAGGAGGCATTTCTTTTTCTTTTTTCAGTCAGAATTTCAAAAACAAACACATCAGAACGATCAGGCGAATCGGAGCAGCGTCAGCAGTGATGTGGACGCTGCTCTGATCAGTCGTGGTGAAGAAAGAGCTGAGCTGTAAGGCGAGACTCTCGATCTACATGCCGATCCTCACCTATGGCCATGAACTTTGGGTAATGACTGAAAGAACAAGATCGTGGATACAAGCGGCCAAAATGGGTTTCCTTCGCAGGGTGGCCGGGCTCAGCCTTAGCAATAGGGTAAGGAGCTCAGACGCTCCGGAGGCACTCAGAGTAGAACTGCTGCTCCTCCATGTCGAAGGGAGTCAGCTGAGGTGGCTCGGGCATCTGGTTAGGATGCCTTCTGGACGCCTCCCGTTAGAGGTGTACAGACATGTCCCACCGGGAGGAAACCTCGTGGCCAGCCCAGGACCAGGTGGAGGGATTATATCTCTCGCCTGGCCTGGGAGTGCCTGGGAATCCCCCCGGAGGAGCTGGTGGAAGTGGCTGGGGTGAGGGCTGTCTGGGCTTCTCTCCTGAAGCTGCTGCCCCGCGACCCAGACAGGGTCAGAAAACTGCGGCATTATTGGATGCACTCTGAAACACTAAAATGTAAACATGCACCGATAAATCGGCCAGCCGATCGATTGGCGCCAATTTCCTCAATTATGGGTGATTGGTGATCAGCTGATCCTTACATATGAAACTGATTTTATCCTCCGATCTTATCGACCTCAGCAAAGGTCTGTAAGTCAGCTGTTGTAGCTTTTTGCTTTGCCAGAATGACAGGTCCGCCCACCAGGTCACGTGTGCGTCAGCGACACACACAACAGTCATCCGGAGCATGATCAGCCAAGCATGTTGAACCAACTACAAGGAAACCTAAAACTCAGGACAGTTTATTGGTGGTTTAAGTTGTGTTGTTAGTTTGTCCTATAGATTATCATTTTACTACATTTTTCTCAAACTTTGTGATTCCCTTTATTTGTAAAAGTAGAATACTGCTGTGCACTTTATTTTGGTAAGAGGCTCCAAACAGACCTGCAGTCTGACCTGTTGGGTAAGTATTGTTAATTTTTAAAATGTGGAAAATAAAAGATTAAAGGAAAAGATATAATTTAGTAGTTTGGACAGAAATATTCTAAACTTTTCATTTATGTTTGCGAGAACTAACTCGTGCAGTTAAACACAAAAAGTTTGAATTTTTCCACAAGTATTTTTCAATGTTAAAAAAAGATTGAAGATTTATGTTTTCAGTAATAAAAAAAAAGTCAGTATCAGCAGGTTAATCTTTTTAAAGATCGGTGATCGGCCAGAAAATTGTGATCGATGTTTGTTTGTGTGTGTGTTTGTTTCTTGTTTGTTTGTATGTTTGTGTGTGTTTGTTTCCAGGCAGCAAACCTGCAGGGTGTGAAGATGTTGTGCACAAACGCTGAAGGAGCGTCACTGAGAGGCTGCAACTTTGAGGATCCTGCAGGAATCAAAGCCAACCTGGAGGGTGAGGCAGCCAATCACAAGACAGACACACCTGTACCAGGTGAGCTATACCTTTCAGGTGTGAAAAGTGTGTGTGTGTGTGTGTGTGTGTGTGTGTGTGTGTGTGTGTTCAGGAGCCAACCTGAAGGGCGTGGACATGGAGGGCAGTCAGATGACAGGGATCAACTTGCGAGTCGCCACGCTGAAGAACGCCAAACTGAAGAACTGCAACCTGAGAGGAGCCACGCTGGCTGGGACGGACCTGGAGGTGACACACACACACACACACACACACACACACACACACACACACACACTTATGTGCTGCTGGAGTAAGCCTGCGATACATTCAGGTGTCATCTATTTTTCTCAGAACTGCGACTTGTCGGGGTGCGACCTGCAGGAGGCGAACCTGAGGGGCTCAAACGTGAAAGGGGCGATCTTTGAGGAGATGCTGACTCCTCTGCACATGTCTCAGAGCGTTCGCTAAAACGATGAAAAACCTTTGTTATCACAGTGCTTTAAACCGCGGGAGGAGTGTCAGTGAATGTTACACACATGTGGGTTCCATGATGGAGGATTATAAACCAGTGAAATGACGCCAAACCAAAACAACCACATGATAACACCGCTCAAAGTCACAGCTTTGTATTAGAGGCAGACTTTTATCTGAAACTCTCTCTGAGCGAGAACTGATAATGATTACCTGATTCACAAAAGGGTTGTGCAGCCTTTGTGTCCACTTAAGTCGTGTGAACAAACCACAAAAATCAATAATCACGCAATTATTTGGAGGCGAATAAGCCTCAAGCACCGGCACTTAAAGGACAATTCCTACTCTCGTGTTTCCTCTCTAACAAGCTGCTCTTTGCTCACTCACTCTAAGAACTAATCTGGTTATTAACTGTGAAGTTTGTTGTATTTTCCATGAATCAGCTCAACAGTAACATGGTGAGGACCTTCCTCCTCCTAGCTCCTCATATTCTGTATGTGGGATGAGTTTAGCTCTGTCAGGATGAGAGTGTGTGGTGCAGCTCTGAGCAGCAGAGAGTGGAGATGCAGACAGTCATAAAAGCTGATTTTTATCTTCTAATCAGATGTCATTAAAACAAAAAAAAAAATCAGCTAAAAGAAAACAAAACTCTGGGGTTTTTCTTTGGCTGTATCTCCTGGAAAAGTCCCGTTTTAATCACGGATCCCACGTGTTTGTTTCGAGCACCGACACAGTTTTCTCTCCTGATTTCACTCGACTGATGAATGCCAAACTTCATCCTCTGCTCTGAACCAAACACCAACAAGTGTCCATTAGTTTTTTTTTTTTTTTTTTACTCCTTTCTTTGCTGCCATTAGAGGACAAAAAATGGTTTTATTTGTTTTTTTAAAAACAAATTTGTGTGTCTTATTAGGGGAAGCATCCTTCTGTTTTTGTAGGTAACGTTGAATGTTAACAGGTTTCTGAATGTAGATCTGCTTTGTTTAGGAGACAAAGTCTTGATATTTATTAGCCTTAAAAAGTGGTCAGAGATTACAGTTTGATTTAGTGGAAGTGTTACAGTGATGACCAGTGGAATATAAAGTCTTATTTTAGCTAAAGGTTAAAATATTCAGTCTTAAAGAGGAGTAAATACTGAAGCTTAAATGTGCCAAAAACATAATGAGGTTTGGTTACAAAGGAGCCTTTAATTAAACCTAATTTCCTCAAAATCCCCCAAAAATATACGACTCAAACTTTTATGATCAAAGTGAAAAAAAGGTGAAGATGATTTATTGTATCTTTGAAAACCATGAACTGGTGAAATGATCTTTATTTTTTTAGTTTTGGTCGGTGTTTTTGTCTTTATAGAGACCACATATTGAAACAGAACCAGTGTTTGTGTGATAACATGTAAACCTGAACAAAGTCCACCTCAGTCTGACAGGTGCTCACTCACCTTTACTGTATCTGTTGTGTTTCATATTTTGTGGTAAAGGTATAGTTGCCTTTATAAACCGTTAAAATGCAGAAATCAAAGACTGTGCACATTTTTATCTCCAGTATAGAAGACACATGTTAAATTTGATGTGTTGAGATGTGAAACATTGACTCACTGCTGTTACTCCTGCTGTTTTTCTACATGATGTTTGGTGTTTATTAACGACCACCGTGAACATTTATGTAATTCGTGTCAGATCCTGCTGATTGGTGGTTTAACTGCCTGTTTTTTTTCTCTTTTCATCACGCTGTACCTGTAAACATATGTGAGAAATTAACCCACCGAGGTGCTAAACCTGAACCTGAGCTCTCAGTCTGTTCTGCTGTTCTCTTTATTTGATCACGTTCAATAAATGTTTGGTATTTTTTTTTCTAAAAAATGTCTCTTTACTTTTTTTTTTCTTCCTAACCTAAAACACAAATCGCCTAAAATACTCAAAATAAATGACAAAAATTTATTTAGTTTGCAAACAGAGTTCCACAAGGTTCTGATCTAGGTCCTTTTTTCTGTTTTGACTATTAATAAAAAAGACAAGAATTTTTTGCCGAAATTGCGCAGTGTGTGTTGCGTGGTTCAAAAGAAGATCTTGCTGATTTTTTAAGTCCTGATATAAGTAATCAGAATTTGGTGAAATTTCAAATGGTGTTTCACAGGGTTCTGATCTGGGTGCTTTTAAAGTCTTTGATATAAACAGAGTTCCACAAGGTTCTGATCTTGGTCCTTTTTAAGCCTTTATTGCAAACGGAATTTTACAAGGTGATGATCTAGGTGCTTTTTATGTCTTTTTTTGCAAATGGTGTTCCACAAGGTTCTGATCTAGCTCCTTTTTACATCTTAGTTGCAAACAGAGTTCCACAAGGTTCTGATCCAGGTCCTTTTTAAGCCTTTATTGCAAACGGAGTTCCACATGTTCCCTATCTAGGTCCTTGTTTCTTTCATTTTTTTAAATAAATGATCAGAATTAGTTTAAATCACAAAAGTCATGAGGTTCTGATCTAGGTCCTTTTTACGTTTTCATCGCAAACGGAGTTCCACAAGGTTCTGATCTAGGTTCTTTTTAAGTCTTAATTGCAAACAAAGTTCCACAAGGTCCCTATCTAGGTCCTTGTTTCTTTCATTTTTTTCAAATAAGTGATCAGAATTAGTTTAAATCACAAAAGTCATGAGGTTCTGATCTCTGTCCTTTTTTAAGTTAATTGCAAACGGAGTTCCACAAGGTTCTGATCTAGGTCCTTGTTTCTTTCATTTTTTTTAAATAAATGATCAGAATTAGTTTAAATCACAAAAGTAATGAGGTTCTGATCTAGGTCCTTTTTTTTTTTTTTTTTTTTTTAAACTGTTCACATAAATGATTTTGTGTCAGCTGTGTTCATTAAGTTCATCTCTATGCTGATGATATAATGTAGTGCTGTGCTGCTGCTGCTGCTTCTGCTGATGTGCAGTCTATTGTACATAGTTTTAAAATGCTGCTTATCTGGATTAAAAATTGCACTTGCCAAACACAAGTGAGTCTTAAATGTAGAGAAAACTCAATCCAGAGCCAAACATACTGACCTGAAGAAATTTTACATCAACATTTAAAGGAAAAATTGTTGATGAATATGTCACTATTTTGATGCACAAGGAGATTATATGCAGTGGAATTAATATATAAGAAATTATTAAGACTCCATAGACTTTTATTAAGTGTTGACTCAGTTGTATTTATCAAAATAAACCCAATTTATCTGAAACATTAACACCAGGGCTGGAGCAAAGTGTGTCATCATCCAGCAGAGGGCAGTGTTGTCAGCGTATCCTTTCACTTGAGCCTTCACGGACATGTTTACTTCAGATTTACTTTTTTTTTTTTTACAAATCTAAAGAGGCCGTTTGATGAAGTGAAAGCCCTCTGCCGCAGGAAACGTTATGTTTTGACTAAAATTTAACAGAATTATTGGGTTAAAGTGTATTTGGGACTGTTTTCAGCGGCGGATTGATCAAACTGTGGTGTTTCAGTGAGTATTTAAAGCAGCAGGCTGGTGTTTGCAGGGTCAGGTCTAAATAAACTCTCTGGTTCTGTGGTGTTGATAGAAACACCAGAACCAGCCTCAGAGGAAACCTCCAAATCTGGACCTGCTGAACCCTCCAGCAGCTTCAGATGTAGATCTGTCCTCGGCTCTGGTTTACGTCTGTGTGTGTTTTTTTTATTCTGTTTGAGTGTAACTGCAGGGACATGTAAACAAGTAAAACAGACCTGCTGATTAACAGTCCATCTGATGGATTCCAGTCTCCTCTGTCCAATCACAACATCGTCCTGGGGTGATGTATTTACTGTTGTGGGTGGAGGGGCCTGATTGGTGGTTTGTGGTTTAGGGGACGAAAACCTGGTCCAATCAGACTTTAATACACATCTGTAAACCACCGTCTTAAATCACAGCAGCAGTGTTTGTCATTTAAAGCTCCAACAACAGTCTTCTACTTCTCAATGAAAGACGTTATTTGTGGAAACTTTAGGAAACAGCAAACACAGAAAAATTCACTCTTTCAAAGGAGAGAGAGGTGTTTTAAATCTGAAATCAACAGACCAGGATGGAGGATTTTAGAAGAACTCCTGATCACAACAGCCTCTTTGTCCATGTGATCATCCTGTCCCTGAGCTTTTCAGACAAACTCAGACACAGACTGACCTCACCTCTCTCCTCTCTCTTCTCCTCTTGCCCTCCATTCTCCTCCTCTCTCCTCTCCTCATTTCTCCTCCTTTCCTCTCCTCTCTCCTCTCCTCTTGCCCTTGTTTCCTCTCCTCTCTCCAAGTCTTGCCTGTTGTTTTATAAGAATTCTTTTAATTGTAATTCTTTTATAATAATTTGTTTCCGTCTCTCTCTCTCTCCTCTCCCTCCTTCCTCCTTTATCATATTTTCACAGTCCTGATCTTCATCACACTGTGTGTTGGATTTGTCCTCTAACCAGTATCAGCTGTGTTCTGGTCTGGCTGGTATTAAACATCCTGACAGCTGCCAAACTCGGCCCTCCCACGTGTTTAACTCACTGTGTGTTGAAGGAAACTGGTGGGTGTATTTCCTGAGTCCCTGTTGCTTCACTCGGTGTTTGGTCGGCCTGTGCAGGGGTTCTTGGCACGGCAGAGGGAATAAAACGCGTGTTTGTGGGCCTGAAGTGTTTATGTGGAAGAGGCAGCTCTCTGCGCACCTTATTGGGCTGAGTGTGCTCGTTAAAGTTTGGTTGGTGACCCTCTCGGTTTCAGAGGATGTGGTGTGTGCAGAGGGATGTTTGTTCTGCGGGGATTGAGGGTCTTCTATAGGATGCTTCAAACCAAGAAAATACACAACCGGGGTTAAAAACGACAACAAATACTCGGCTAAAGTTGGGACTGAGAGACCAGAGGAGTCTGAGAGCTCGGTTTTATTTGCTGTCACAGATGTGCTGGTAGCTCTCTGCTTCAGGATCCATCAAATCGGGCTAAAAATATGAGGCGGGTTTAATTCTGCTGCTCCTCGACTACTGTCACACAAAGACGAGGTATTAAACAACCTCCAGCTCAGACTGAACCGTGAGTGCAACTGTCCACAACCCAGGAAGAGACAAAGATATGTCTGCAGAGTAAACAGCATCATTTGTGGATTATTTACCACAGAGGAGCTCCTGTTGATCTGTCTCTGATGAGTCCCAGTTTCACTGTAAATAATTAACTTTACTCTATAGCTTAATTCTGCGGGATGAAGATAAAGAAGAAACATACCCGTAATAAACTTGTGTAACGTTAAAGGTGGTGTAGTCAGGATCTGAGGAAGTTCCAGTTTTTAAGAGAAATCTTCAATGTAAACTCTACCCCTCCCAACCAGTTTGGCTTACTTTGTTAAAGTGGTTTACCTGTCCAACAGAAAGGTTACAGGGTCACCAAGATCCCGAAGCGTCCCCCATCGTTTATGTTGACCCAGCTTTTAGCTCTTGTCCAGTCTACCTCCTTTTTAAGCATCCGTTATTCTGTTAGAGTCTCTGGTATTTATTAGGTGGAGGAGGAGGAGGTTATGTTTTCGGTAGCGTTGGTTTGTTGGTTTGTTGGTTTGTTTGTTTGTTTGTTTGTTTGTCTGTTAGCAACTTGACGGAGAAAGTAACTGACGGCTTGACCTGAAATTTTCACCAGAGGTGCGTCTCAGCCCCAGGAGGATCCCATTAAATTTTGGTGGTGATCCGGATCGCCTTCTGGGTCCAGGAATTTTTTGAAGGATTCTTTATCATTGTGAGATAGGGCAAATTTTGGAATTATTGCATTTAACTCTATAAAAATGGCCAGAGTCTTAAGTAAAAAATCACACAAAAGGATCTCAATGAGTTTTATGAGATGTCAAAGGTTGATCCTGATCCAGACAGAATTCCGGATACTGTGATCCAGAACACACAAAAAAAGGGTGTCGTTGGAATTTTCAATGCTGAAAGATAACTAATTGGCGGCACAATGGTGTAGATGGGCGGCACAGTGGTGTAGTGGTTAGCACTGTCGCCTCACAGCAAGAAGATCCTGGGTTGCGAATCCGGGTCAGGGCATTTCTTGTTTTAGGAACATTATGAACAGTGAACATACCAGTTTAAACACAAATAAAAGTTAATAAAAGACATGTAATAGTAAAAGTTTTGGTGTGAATCACAATAAGGGGGGACATGAGCTGCTTGGCGGAGGTCTGCACTCTCCGAGTGCTTTTCTAGTTGGTATTGGTATTGGTATGGTCTTTATTGTCATTGCAACTTGTGCACAACGAAATTGAATTCACAGATGGGGAAAGTACACACAAGAGGGAGGGAGAGGAGGAGGTAAAAAAAAAAAAAAGAGACTGCTCTCATTAATATGAGTGCAGTGACAAAAAAAAAAAACACTCGGCAACATGAGGGGGGTGTCGATGTTTTCTTGCTTGTGTTGGCAGTCGTGGCCAAAGGAGGATTCAGACAATTTTCCGAACTTTCTGGTTGGTTTCTACTGTCCGATATTGTAGCACGCTAACTTTGTTTGGGCTCATGAACGACACGGGGCAGCAGCGTCCACAACCAATCAGGTTGGGGAGGCAGAAAACAGTTTTGTTTACGGTCAGAAAGAGCGGACAGCTCAAAAATGTTAAAATGTTGACTACACAGACACAGAGCAGTGGATTAAACAGAGTGGCGACACTCCCATAGGCATACACTGTACAGCCCGGCAGACCCTACTTCTGGGTTATGGAACTCTTAATAGTTCCAACATGACCGCCTGTCACGTTGGACGCCATTCGCTTCTATGGCCACAAGGAAAGCACTCACCGAGGTTAAATTATAAAACATCAACAAGTTTAATGCCAATACATGTGTTATTGATATCGAGGGGCCCCCTTTATATGTAAAAATGTATGTCCCAAATGTAATTACGTTTTTTTAGTCAGGAATTGGGATCGATTTTTTTTAGCCACGGCCTGCTAGTTGGACGTCGTCAGCTGTAGAGGCCTGGCAAAATTTATTGTGTGACTGAGTTATGAATCACTGATAAATCATCATCATCAATCATATGTTGAGATGGTTACTTACGGGCTTTATTTTAGATTTCAGCCTTTATCAGTACCCAGTGTTATGTGCAATTTATTCTTTTTAGACTAACATAAGGGCTATGTAATTTGATTTCTGCTTCTGTATACCATGGGATGATAGAGTAAAGGGACCGCTACTTTTTAAATACTGTCAGCATTTAAGGCGTATGTTTAACATGGAAAAATGTTATTCAGGCCATGCTGCAAGACCAAAACATTGCACAATTGTTTAAACAGCTTGTAACACGTGTTACTTACCACTTTATTGTATTATTTTCTCTTATTAAAAAGTAACACCTGTTACCAAACTTGTCTTATTTCACTTTTATTTTTCATCCAGCCACTAAATATACGTAAGTGACTTTGCAAATGTTGACTTTTTACGGTTAATTTTAATATTTACCTCTTAAATGCGCGCTCACTGCAGTCTGTCCCGTTGAAGAGCATGGACAGTGCAGGCTGTGCTTGGAACTATGGAGGGGTACATGAACCACGTAGCCGCTCCGGCGGCAAGATCTGAAGTTGTTGTCACTCTGTTTAATCCAGCGCTCTGCACAGACATAAGAGAACACAGTGATATCGTTACATTCCCAAATGTCCTCAATAACTAATAACTATTGACTGATATTAAAAGCTTTTTTTGTAAATACACCATAAAAAAAGATGTTTCTTTAACGGATTCCTGCCCACCCCACCTTTAACTGGAAAACATCATCATGATGTAGATGTAGATTAAAGGTAAAACTTGAGTCAGGTCTGAGTTCAGATCTTTTCAGAAAACTTAATGAAGACTCTCCGTTGTTCTGATTACAATGAAAGTCTGTAGCGGGGTTTTTGTTGTATTTTCATTTGTATTTTTCATAAATATAAACAAGAAAAAGAAGACTAAGTGGCCTGAGCATCGATCCCTGAGGAACACCACGTGTTACCTAGGAAATCCAAATTCAGTTCTGTCACTTTAAGCGCTTTAGTCTCAGTAAATTTGCAGGTTTTTGTGAAGTCAAGCATAAAGAAGAGCTGTCCTGGTTCTGCACCAGACTCCATAAGAAAACAACATTAGAGAAGTGGTTTTAAACCTTTTCCAGTCCCTGTCCCCTCATTGTTGGAGTCGACCTTACATCGGGTTACAGGCGATTTAAAAATGTTTTCCCACAGAGTGATCGATTTGACCCCACGGACCATTTTATTATTTAGAGAGTGGGACAGAAAAGAGACGTCAGCTCTCCATCCGTCCACATGCCCACTCCTTTATGAGCTCAGATGAATAAACGTCTGAGTCACGGTCACATTTATTCCACTAACGTCACCGAGAGCAGCATCATCATCCCTGACACATGACCTGTCAAGTTAGTGAATTATTGGAGAAGACTTCATCTGTAGGTTTGACCAGGACAGATGGTGGCTATCAAAATATGGAGGTGGAGGGTCAGGGTCCCTTTAAAATATGCTGCTTATCTTTAGATTAAGAAACCCTCATCTGTACTCTTGTACTTGTATTTCCTGAGTTTTGCATCAGTCCTTTTCTTTACTTCTTTCTTTCCCTCCTTACCTGTCTTCCAGTCCACTTGTCCCGTCTTTTTCCCTGTAAAGTGCTCAAGTCTCGTAAACCCCTTCAGGATCCCCCCTGCTGGATTTGGTCGGAGCTTACGTCTCCATGTGCAGAGTGTCAGGGTTTTAAGAGCCCTGATGACAGATGTTAAAGTCTTTATTTTGGACATTTGACTTTCTGTGTGGGTGTTTACACACTATATTCTTTATATGTGGGTGTGTGTGTGAGTGTGTGTGGGATGAGGCTTTCTGAGTGCAATGAGGGAACATTTTCTCCAGGCCAAATAAAGCTGCCCATGTGAAGTCCACATTCCTGAGCTTGCGGTGTTTCTGTCTCAAACTCTTTCTTTTATGGAGGGAGGAGGCTGCTGCTGCTGCTGCTGCATGTATTTGTTTCACTTCTGAAGATCTGCAACAGACTCACTCAGACCACAAGAGCTTCACAGGATTTCTGCTGACCACGGCAAAATGAGTGAGATGTTAAAGAGCAGCAGGATGGTTTCATATGAGAGCTTCAGGGGCTGTTTTTCAGGATTCTACACCATCGTTTCACAGGGAAATGTATACGTTTAGAAGTTTGTCTTACAGATGTCACAAGAAAGGCTTTTGGACGTGAGTGATAGCAAAAACTGATGAAAAAACCGAGCAGTGTATGCAAAAGTGCAATTCTTCAAGTGTCCACTTGGGGTTTACGGCAAAACTGAAGGAATCTCCATTTGAAGCCGAAAAGCTCTCGGAAATTTCTGCGATTTTTCTTCATTTCCTGAAACCAACATTGCGCAGTAGCAGTGTACTCATTCAGCGGGAGAGTTGCCGAGAGTTGCTGTGATGACACTCGGCTCAAACCGCGTGTACCCCAGATGAGCTATGCAATCCTTGTATGCCCATAGGCTGTATCAAGTGTCAATCATAGAAAACATGAACCCCCTAATAACTTTTAGAAATGGAGCTGTACAGAAAAAAGAGGACTTGAGCACAAACCAGTCTGACAGTAACTACATGTCAACATCACAACCAGGGGAGAAACATTTATTTTCTGTCATTAATTCATAAAGTTTGTCCACAGCTCCATAAGGAGGCGGGATTTATGACCTATACTGCAGCCCGTCACCAGAGGGTGCTATTCTCGCGGTGACTCCACCCAGCGAGAGGGCAGACGGCGTCAATTCTATATACAGTCATAGCCGAAAATATTGGCACCCCTGCATTTCTGTCAGATAATGCACCACTTCTCCCATAAAATTGTTGAAATAACAAATGCTTTGGTATTCACATGTTTATTTCTTTTGTTTGCATCGAAACAACAAAAAAGAAGCTGAGAAAATTTCAAATCTGATATTATTTTAAACAGAACTCCAAAAATGGACTGGACAAAATTATTGGCACCCCTTTAAAATTGTAAGGAGTAGTTGTATTCTAAGCATGTGAGGCTTCTTTAATTTGTAATTAAACTCACCTTTAGCAAGTAACAGGTGCTGGCAATATAGAAATCACACTTGCAGCCAGTTAAAAGAGAAAAGTTGACTCAACCTTTGTGTTGTGTGTACCACACTGAGCATGAAGAAAAGAAAGAAGAGCAAAGAACTCTCAGAAGATTTGAGAACCAAGATTTTGGAAAAGCATGGACAATCTCTAGGCTAAAAGTCCATCTCCAGAGATCTGAATGTTCCTGTGTCCACCGTGCGCAATGTCATCAAGAAATTTAAAGTGCATGGCACTGTAGCTAACCTCCCTGGACGTGGAAGGAGGAGAAAAATTGATGAAAGAATGCAACGAAGGATTGTTCAAATTGTGAATAAATAACCTCGATCCACTTACAAATTCAAGCTTACCTGCAGACACAGGGTACAACAGTGTCAGCTCGCACTATCCGTCGCCTCATCAATGAAAAGGGACGCCATTGTAGGAGACCCAGGAGGACCCCATTGCTGACACAGAGACATAAAAAAAGCAGACTGGAGTTTGCAAAAACTTACCTGAGGAAGCCACAATCATTCTAGGAGAACGTCCTGTGGACAAATGAGACTAAAGTGGAGCTTTTTGGTAAAGCACATCATCACACGGTTTACAGAAAACGAAATGAGACATTCAAAGAAAAGAACACCATTCCGACAATCAGACATGGTGGTGGTTCTCTGATGTTTTGGGGTTGCTTTGCTGCTTCTGGTACTGAATGCCTTGACTGTGTTGATGGCATCATGAAATCTGAAGACTACCAAAGAATTTTAGGGCATAATGTAGGGCCCAGTGTCAGGAAGCTGGGTCTCCTTCAGAGGTCATGGGTGTTCCAGCAGGACAACGACCCAAAGCATACTTCAAAAAGCACACAAAAATGGCTTAAGATAAAGCGCTGGAGAGTTCTGAAGTGGCCATCAATGAATCCAGATCTAAACCCCATAGAACACTTGTGGAGAGATCTAAAAACAGCAGTTGGGAGAAGGCAGCCTTCAAATCTGAGAGACCTGAAGCAGTTTGCAAAAGAAGAGTGGTCCAAAATTCCAGTAGAAAGGTGTAAGAAACTCATTGATGGTTACAGGAAGAGACGGACTTCAGTTATTTGTTCCAAAGGATGTGCTACCAAATATTAAGTTAAGGGTGCCAATAATTTTGTCCTGTCCACTTTTGGAGTTCTGTTTAAATTAATATCAGATTTGACTTTTTCTGTTGTTTTTTTATTTGTTGTTGTTTCAGTGCAAACAAAAGAAATAAACATGTGAATACCAAAGCATTTGTAATTTTAACAATTTTTCTGGGAAAACTGGTGCATTATCTGACAGAAATGCAGGGGTGCCAATATTTTTGGCCACGACTGTACAGTCTATGAGTATGACATAAACAGATGGCATTGTGTAGATTTGTGTGCACAGATTGGGAATGTATGTGCATGGATCTGCATGTGGCTATTTTCCAGACCCGCTTCAATGTGCAGGCTTTTAATCTCATTGACTAACTGGTTTGCGGTGCTCTGTCGATGTAAAGAACAGGGCAAGTTTTTGGTATGAAGGACTTTTCTGTGCAAATCTACAGATAGAGTTATTGACGTTTCATGAATGAGACCAAATGACACTGAAGTGGTTTGAAATCCGACACAGTCGAAGGAGGGAGAAATGCTCCGGCCTGAGTCTGATCTGCTGAAATCTGCTGAATAGAGCTGTGACTTATTACCCCCAATTTCCACTGCATCCAGAGGCCTGTACTACGAAGCTGGATTAACACATCCAGGGTAACTCTGCGACAACTCGCTCAACTTCACCGGATCTCTGCGATCCCGATCAGCTGTACTACGAAGCCGGTTATCAACTCGATAACTGAATCCAGGTGTGGCCACTTCAGATCTGTGCGCGCACACATAAAGGGGGTGGGGTCAGTTCCACCGGACCAATCTCCACAATGGAGAAGGCTGCACGTCATTTTTCACAGCTGAAGAACAGAGCTTTATTTTACGCAAATGCGAGGAGTACCGCAACATTAAAACAGTGAGGAGCAGGACAGCCACAGCCACTAAAAATCGGAGGGACTGCTGGCAAAAAAAATCACGGGTTGTGTGAATTACATTTGTGTGTTCATAAATTTATGGCCCCCTAATATGTTGTTATGCAACGTGTGTGATCACCACCATCATTGACCTCATTATTTCAGATACAACAGCAGTGGGGAGCAAATAAAAATAAATCTAAAAACATCCTTTAAAGTAGTTTGTAAGTTTATTGGAAGATTTCATCAGGTAAATCAAACAGATTTGAACGATCATGAATATAACGTTCTCGGCGAAGCGCTCCTCTCACTATCCGTGCAACGATGTCCCCGGGATCCAGCAAAATGGCAAGCCATTTTCCAAGAGATCTGATTGGTCATTGGGCGGTCTTTTATACTTGCTGAGATCTTATCCTGAAACATAACCTGCTCGGGACCAGGTTTGGCGTTCCGCGTAAGTTACCGGGGCAACGGACCCGGATAAAAAGAGATCCACCTTCGTAGTACAGAAAACCCAGAAGTTATCCAGAAGTTATCTCGCTAAGACCAAATCCAGCTATGTAATACAGGCCTCAGAACTGCTCCGATCCGGAACGGCAGTGATTTTCATCGTCCACCAATTCCTACTGGATCCTTTTGTGAGGTGAACTTCATGGCAGATTACAGACAGCGGTAATGCCGAGAACTCACAAGAACCCACTGATTCACGTTCAATCGTGCAATAACGAGATGTCTACAAAGACAGCCACATAGACATAGGCTATGTTCACAATGCAGGTCAATTCCGATTTTTTAACCATATGTGACATATATCTGATTTTTTCTTCAAAGTGTGAACAGTGCAATTCTGATTTTTTCAATCCGATGTGACTGCAGTGTGGACGCTCAGGTCGCTTTCATCCAACCTATATGTCACCAATATACGACAAACATCACCATTGTTCGACAACACAAACAGGCGCGGAAAGCAATTTGTGCTTTGTGCGCATGTGGATCACTTCACAGATGCATTCTGTTCAGATTAAATGCCGCATTCGTTGTCGTAATGTGAACAACCACACAAAAAGATCGGATTTAACAAAAAATCTGAATTGTGCATCATAACCTGCAGTGTGAACGTAGCCATATAAGCAGTAGATTGTGTCCCTCCAGAGGAGGAAATCTACTTCTAGACTAGTGCTGGACGATAATTCGATAACAATATATATCGATCGATAGACGTGTGGTGCGATAGAAAAAAAACGGGTTGATAAAAAGTTCGATAGAAAAACACAGTTTCCCTTTCTTTTTCATCATAGCCTATCATGTAGCTTTTACTACAGTCATTACTTCCTCCCAACCAATCACAAACGCAGACCCGGGAACGCTACAGCACCAAGCCCAGCCCCTCTCAAACCACAACAGACAGCACGTCTATTAGAAAAGATGTTACAGCAAGGGGAAGCGGCAGCAAGGAGAAGCGGAGGACATTGTCCCGAAAAAAGGTTTCAGTAGTTCACCAGCATGGCAATATTTTGGTTTTTACAAGTCTGACAAAAAGCAAACAGCGGTCGTTTGCAAAATTTGCAGAGAATTAGTAAAAACCAAGCCTGGTAACACAACCAACTTGTTTTACCATCTAAACCGGTCGCACCCGCAGGAGTACGAGCTGTGTCGGCCGCGCAGCGGCTCCACGTCGTCGGAATCCTCTGGAACCGCTGCCAGCCCCAGCACAAAGCAAGTGAAGCAGATCAAACTGGACTTCGTTTCTTGCCAAAAATACGACAAAGCGTCCAAGCGGCATAAGGACATCACCCATGCAGTAACATGCTCCATAGCGAGGGACATACTGCCAATAACTACCGTTGAAAAGCCTGGCTTCGACCAGCTTCTAGCCACTCTCGACCCGCGATATGAAGTGCCCGGCCGCAAGTATTTCTCAAACACAGCGCTTCAGGCATGAAAATGGGTCAGGGGTTGAAAAGGTGAGAAGGGTGCGGAGGAAATACGTTCCGGTGTTGTGCCGTAGAATGCACCCCTGCATCCCGTCCACTCATTAGCTTCTTAAAGTGGAAGAAAATGACCTCATATTTTACAAAGACGCGAGTATTTGGATCATGACTACTAGCAAACTTTCGTTCTGTTTTAATGTGTCTCAAAAATGCACACAGGTGTACTTGGGTATATAAACTGTACAGTAAGACGTCAAGGTAGAGAACATTACACTTTCGGGACAGCAAATACGTTCAACCGCGCTCTCGTCGGGGGGGGGTGCATTCGGCAGGGGTGCATTCTACGACACAACACCGGCGTGGATAAGTCCTGCTTCTCGTGCTCAGTTTGCGTATTAAGTCAATCACATGATAATTAAAAATAAATAAATCTCCCGACCCCGGGAGAAATATTTCAGTGTTCAGACACCAGGCTGTGGGCAGTTTCCCACACAGTTAAAACTGGTAGTATGCTATTCCCACCTAAAGCTATTCTGTTTATTTATATATTTGTTTGTTTTGTTTATTTTCATCAAAAGACTATATTTATTATATATTTATTTATCAGATTTTCTGGTCACTTTAGTCTTTATGTTTGTCAGTATTTACTGACGTCACTCAGGCCACTTAAAAAAGTAAAAGAAATCAACTTAAGTTCTTTTTAAAAAAAACTTTCAGTTGTGGTAAAAAAAAAGGTGGTTGAATAAAGGTTTAAATTTGAATTCAGTGCTTGTGTGTTCTTTATTAAAAGTAGGTCATTAAGCAATAGCATAAAACATCCAGGGCTGCAATTAAAATATATGTTAAAATTTTTTTGATAATTATCGATATCGATCAATATGACTTCTTTTTTATCGATATGCTTTTTTTCTATATCGTCCAGGCCTATTCTAGACTTCGAGAATCAGCATCTCCTCATCCATGGTGTCATCAGGGTGAAATGACGTCTAAAAACCTTTCACTTGTTTGTCTCCCCTCGTTTGCATGGTGTGAAATATGATCCTCCTGATACACAGAGTGTTTTATTTTGAAAAGAAGCTGGATGTTTTATTTTGTGTCTGCGCCCAACTTTCTTTCCAGCACGGGTTAATCTGTGCTGAATTTATCCAGCATGCTCCGGCGTCCAGAAAAAATAGAACTCTTGCCATCAGCTGTGGAGTCCAGCGATCGGCAGCGGAATGGAAAGAAGCCGGTGGAAATTCACGTTAACTCAAATGGTTATAATCAGCGTATTGGTGGATACGGCCTTTTCGTTGCCGTTCCAGAAGCGGTGGAAATTGGGGGTAACACTCTTTTGGAATGGACAGCTGGACTTACTTGGGACGTTTTGCCCAAGTCCAGCTGTCCTTTCAACGAAGAATTGGAAACCAAAGATGCTGCATCCTCAGTTTTAGACAGTATCTCCAGGTTTAGGAGCAACATCTGCGTCCATCCAGACAAAGATTTTTTCAGGGAAGACCTTTACATGATCCCAAACCACATTTTGTCAACAGTTGAAATGTGGAATGTAGAACTCCTGCGATCAGCTGTGGAGTCTGGCGATCCGCAGAGGAACAGAAAAAAGCTGGTGGAAATTGACATGTTAATTTGAATGGTTATGATCAGCTACGATCAGTGGATACGGCCTTCTCGTAGCTGTTCCGGGTGCAGTGGATATTGGGGGTTAGTTTGGTCCAAAAACCCACCCTTGAAAAAAAACAGATCTTTCCTGCCCCTTACTTAGCACCTAGACGTGTTTGCACTAGTTTTGATGGTCATTCTTGGATCAGTTTGCAGAGGTCATTCGTTCTCGCTCGTTATAAAAAGTTAATTCATTTGGAATCTTTCAAAACTGGCATTTACAAAAAAGCAGAGGCCTAAACACAAGAACAGAGCAAGAATACAAAAAAACACAAAGGACCCAAACAACAAAATGACCAAAACAAAACAGAGAGAAGAGAAGCTGCCTCCACCCACTCGACTGCTCTGACCAACCCACAAATATGTCTGCTCCTGATCCAAAGAGCACCAATGACGCTGCAGGCTGGAATCAGAGGGTCAGACACTGATCGATCAGCAGACAGACTGTGACGTTCATGTGAAAATACTCCGGGTTATCTCTTCTCTCTCGGCTCACAGAGTCAAATGGATCAGTGTGTGAGACAGAAGCATCCAGACAGACTCTCTGTCCCACCCAGAAACCACTGAAACCTCCGACCAGCTCCACAACAATCCGCCGGCGGCTGCAGCCTCTGTGACCTCAGGAGGAGATGTGCTGATGATCCTGGAAGAACCGCACATGCCAACACTTGTGCACACGCACTGACAGCTCAAAGACAGGCGACCACACAGGACGTGATCAGACTGCAGGGTGTGAAACTCTCTCTGCTTGATTTAGACCTCCTCTCTAAGTACATATCCTCTCTCTGAGCTTTATCAGTCAGCTGGGCTGGTTCTGAACCAGAACTCTGTCATTAGAGAGCTGCTCACAGAGGTCTGTCCTCTCATCTTAATTACACGCTGTCCTCTGCAGAGTCTCAAGAAACCTTCAGAGCAGCTCCACACAGATACAGAGGACACGTGTGGCTCAGCCTTCGAGGTCGCTGCAACTCTCATTTACATACATGGTTTCTGGGGTTTCCACAGAGGACATGGAAGAAACGCCAAAACCCTTCACCACAACACACTGCACGCTTTCTGCACGACACAGAGATCCGACATCAGCTCAGACTGTTTCTTTTTGTGATGCTGAAGATTCAAATCAGTCTGATTAGATTAGATCCTAACTTCACAGTTTAATGTGTTCGTCTGATTCAGATGGACTTTTTTGTAAAAAACCTTTAATCAGAATGAAACCACTCTCACATGCACTGAGTCATCACGCCGGCCTGACGGGAGAACTTCCTTCTGAATGAGCCGGATCAGACCGGTCTGAGGTGTCTGCATGCTTCTGCACATTTCAGATTAACCTTTTAACCTGCAGCTGTGTCGGTGCAGATGTCCAGATTTTTCTGGAAAAAAAAAATGTTACTGTTAAATATTTTAATTCATTGAGTTACTTTCATTAGTAACACTAACCAGGCAGTGATAGTCGTCCATGCAAACACAGTTTAAGGGATATTCTGACGTAAAATTAATTTAGGGTCAAACACACCGTAACACCGAGTTGCAGCATCTATGATTTCCAATTCTTTGTTGAAAGGTCCTTTCCAAAAGAGAGATAGATTTTGATTCATCAGACCTCAGGACAATTCATGGAGAAGTCACAGTTAAAGGGATATTCCGGTGAAAATTAATTTAGAGTCAAACACACCGTAACACCGAGTTAGGCACCCCCTCAAGAGATGAATGTTGCCGACCACTTGCTTCTCTAGTTATACCAACTTTAGTAATGACCGCAGGATAGCAATACAGAGAGCCACGCGCTCAACCAAAACACCACTCTATAGCCACAAATAATGCTCAGAGCAGCACCTAACTTCATCAACAGTACATATAGAGTCCCAGCCATTGTACTAGCCACCAAACATCTTTTTAACTTTAATTCATTTCTTTAGCAAAGAGACTAAACACAACTCACCTACTCTCTTCCAGCAGACGCTTGTTTGTAGCGAGACCTCGGGCCAGTCCATTACAGACTACAGCAGGGTAACGCAGCTCAAGGAAGAACATTTGTGATCATTTCTTTATCATTTCCTTGAAGTAATAATCAACATATTAATCATTTTATACTGCAGACGCAGTAGTTCTTCTGCCTTAGTGTTAAATGTTCTCCTAAATGTTCTTCCTTAGAGTGAGGAACTGCAGGTTTTTTGCACAGGTTTTCTCCACCATGTCCTGCTGCAGAGTCTCTTTATTTCTGACCTCATTTCCACATCCATGTATGAGAATAAGTAATAATCCTTCTCACCTTAACTCTCCGTTTTCCTGCCTCTGAAGCATTGATCAGTCTCCCAGTCTCGGTGCAGCAGAGCAGATCTGCACTCAGTCATTATTTTGGACATTCCCACTGACAGCATGCTGCAGCTGTCTCTATGAGCCGCTGAGCCAAAGCCACAGCAGCAGCCCCAGCCCCAGCCCAGAGCTAACTACTGACCCTGTTTAACCACACAGCCAGACCAGTCTGGACCCACCCAGACCTGGAGCCAGAGCCAAACCCCAGACTCTGGACAGAGCAGGGCAGTAAAAAACACATTCCCAGTCACCAAAGCCAGCCTCAAGACTTCTTCAAGTGAGCCAGCAGCAAACACAGGTGCTCTTCTCATCAGGTTCCTCCCACCAGAGGAGAACAGACGAGGATTTATGAACATTTAGAGACAGAACGTCCTCTGTGCTCTGCAGAGAGGACGACAAATATGTTTACAACCTACAAAAACAAAAGAACAAACTGAAGGGAAGCCACAGGAGTTTTAGAGCTGTCAGTGTTCGCTGTCTCTCAATATACAGACTTAGTGAAGACAAGTATTTATACCATCCAAAAGAAGAAATCAGCAATCGGAGTCAGAATAACAGTGCACACAATATAACCCAGACTAAAATGACAGATTCTAGTTTAAATTACAGATTAAAGTCCGAGTGAAATCTGAAAAATCTGTTTTTTTTAGCACAGACTGACTGTCACCTCTCTGAAGCTGAACACTAAATTACCATGAGTCTGCACTTCTGCAGACAGAGCTGTGGGAATCAGCCAGAGTTCACTGTGAACTTGTTGGTATGAAGGATGTGATCATGTACGGCTGATTGTGGATTATTCAAGAGAGCTGAGGTCTTACTGGGGCCTATTCTACGAAGCAAGTTCAACCAAGCAAGTCCAACTTAGCGCGGTAGCCAGCGGTCTCGCTAAATGGTCTTACGACGCTGAGCGTCAGAGCAGACCGGAGAGTGAAGGCCCGCGTACTTTACAAACGAGGAGCAGGAGACGAGCATGAGAAAGTATGGAGAATTCAAATCTATCATAAACCTCAAAAGCAACACCGTTGCCGCTGCAAAAGTGCGGAAGGAATGCTGGCAGAAAATTGCAGACAGTCTCAATGCGTAAGTATAGTGCGCAAAAAAACTTTTGCTCCTCGGACAATGCAAGCACCGAGGTCTATAGGATCCACCAAGAACGGACAAGCCATTCTTCGAGAGAGCTCATTGGTCAGTGGGCGGGGTTTTTATACTCAGTGAGTTCAATCTGGAACCTAACCTGCCCCGGAGCAGGTTAGCCGTTCAGTGAACGTTGCCTTGGACACTGGCCTCACTAAGAAGTGGACCCACGTCGTAGAACAGGAAACCCCGAACTTACCCTCAAAGTTACCTCGCTAAGCAGTAATCCTGCTTCGTAGAATAGGCCCCTGGTCTGTAGGGGTCGAACTGGAGGATGTTGGTGTAGTGTTAGCTTCAGTTCAACTTCATATGGACTCAGGCGCTACATGGTCTAACCAAATGACATATTAAAAAGTTTACGAAGTGAAATTAAACAATAACTTTTCCACTTACTTCTTTATTCATCTTCTCGCCGTCGTCTTCTGTGTCTAGATTGTAAAACACTGGTGCATCATCATTATCGGTTCCGGGAGCTCACTTCTGTTGTGCCTTTTTTGTTTTTGCATCCTTTTATTTTCGCAGTAAGTTACTTTTTTTTTTTTTTTCCATTGCCACTTTTTTTTTTTTTTTGCATCGTTAACATCTGTTGTGGCATTTTTTTTCTTTTTTTTTATCTGCAGCAGACTTCGTTTTCCTTTTTTTTTTTTTTGCATTGTCAACTTCTGTTGTGACCCTTTTTTTTGCATTCTTTTTTTATTTGCAGCAGTGGCGGTTCTCGGCCACCGTAGCTAGCAAAGCATTAAAAAAGGAAATATACTTAAACAATTACAATCATTACAGCTGTTTTTACCAAAACACGCAGATGATTGTCTAATATCAGTCTGGTTCTGCTCAAGGTTTCTGCCTCAACATCATTCACATCTAGACTTAAAGTGAAGAGGATGTAAGGAGAGTTAAAGTTATTGTTAGAATAATGTGCATAAATGTATATAGAAGTTATCATTATTCCTCATATTCTTATGTAAGAGTTTACTACAAGTATAAACTGTTTTGACCTCTTGTTACCCATATAAGAGTGTTTTCTAACTTCTCTCTCCAATAGCTTAATTACACAGCACATGAATGTTTCTTAACTTCTCTGTGAACTTGTTTCTCCTATCAGCAGGTGTGTGTGTGTGTGGGTGATGTATCCTCCACTGTGAATCGTGGGAAGTAATGAGGAGGATCCGCTCTAATCAGAAGGAGCTCGTTTGATGAAACAATGTCGCCTTGACCTTCACATATTCACAGTTGTTCATTATTATGCTTTATGAGAGTGCTTACGTTGCTGCACATATTTTTCCCCCACCCTTTAGAAACATTGTGTAACCAGGGACAACCCTAAATAAAGAGACTGGGCGGAAATACCTTTCAGAGTGGTTTCGAGATGGTACCTGATGCTATCTCTGTCCATTCTCCTCGAGTATATACCATTGTCTTTCTCTTCTTTATATGTTATCAGGTAAATGTTGCAGGTTTTAGACCCAACAGTTATATATTCAAACTCAATTTAAGGACAAACTTAAACATTAAGATAACTTGTCAGATTTAACGTCTTCCTCCAGGACATTTCCTACCAACCAAATGACCCAAATATTTCCTCTTTGACCTTCTTTGGCAAATGATTCATCTCTGTAGGAGGGAAGAAGAATTCAGTCTTGGATTCTTTGCAGTAATTTAACTGGAAATTACAGCTGAGTGAAAGATCAGCTGTACAGAAGTGTGTGTTCGGCAGAAATGATGCACAATAATGTCTCTGTGTCCGCTCTGCACACACACACACACACACACACACACACACACACACACACACACACACACACACACACACACACACACACACACACACACACACACACACACTCTCAGTCATTGTTCACAGCCTGACACTCTCAAACACACATTACAGCAGCGGCAGGCTGACCATGAATCCACAATAGACTCCGTGTGTGTGTGTGTGTGTGTGTGTGTAAGTGACAGTGATCTAACTACAGGAGGGGAAGATAGCTGATTTTATATGTTCAGGAACTCGTATATCCACCCATCTGTAGCTTGTGCACACAAGGTACTAACCTATGGAAAATGATCTTGTTCAGACATGTTGTCTTGGAGGAAAAAGTTGATCAAGTAGTGCAGTAGTTATTGTTTTCAGGATCAAGTCAACAAGATATTGACTTGTGTGCACAGGGTAATAGATTATCGTAAATGCCTAAGGCAATAACTTTGGGACACAAGATAATATCTTGTTTTCACAATATAATGATGATGTGCCCACAAGATAACTTACTTCTGCCGCTAAGATCATAACTGTAAAATGTTCCCACAGGATACCAGCTTTGTCTCACAAGATAATCACTGAAGAGCCCGAGAGAATATACTGGTCAGGAGGGCCAGTTCTGTCCTGGACTGTTCTTTGGACTCCCTGGAGGAGGTGGGTGAGAGGAGGATGTTAGCAAAGCTTGTATCCATCATGGACAATCCCTCCCACCCACTGCACCAGACTGTGGGGGCCTTAAGCAGCTCCTTCAGCAGCAGACTTAGACTCCCACCTTGCAAGACGGAGCGCTACCGCAGGTCATTCCTCCCCTCTGCAATAAGACTTTACAACGAACTGTAATAAAACTGGACTCACACCACCACTTTTTTTTTTTTCTGACACTTAAATTGTGTTTATTGTATATAGTTTTATTTTTCTTCTCCCTTTTTCCTTTTCCTAATTTTTTTCTTAATTATTACATTTATTTAAGTTCTTAATATAATAATCTTTCTTTTTATAACTGCATTTTTGCACTCTTTGTCTGTGATGCTACTGTGACAAAAAAATTTCCCCCATGGGGGATCAATAAAGGAATATTCTATTCTATTCTATTCTATTCTATATGTGCAAGATTATACATTACCAAATGTGCCTAAGGCAATGACTTTGGGACACAAGATAATATCTTGTTTTCGGATTCAGATTCAGACAACTTTATTATACAATATCATGATGATGTACCCACAAGATAACTAACTTCCGCCGCTAAGATTTTAACTGTATAATGTTACCACAGGATAACACCTTTGTCTCACAAGATAATCACAGAAGAGCCTGAGAGAATAGCTTGGGCGCACGGGATAGTATCTTGTTTTCACAAGCTAATTGTGTTGTACCCACAAGATAATCACTTGTTCCCACAGTGTTAGTACAGTAAATTGTGCCCACAAGTTAATATCTACTGGCAACAAGCCAATTTGTGGGAACTCATTTGTATCTTGTGCACCAGATGTAATAACATCTTGTGCACACATTATAAATCTTTTGTTGGAACGAGATATTGACTTGTGTGCACAAAGTATTTTTTATATGTGCAAGATTTTACATTACCGAATGTGCCTAAGGCAATGACTTTGGGGCACTAGATAATATCTTGTCGTCAGATTCAGACAACTTTATTATACAATATCATGATGATGTACCCACAAGATAACTAACTTCTGCCGCTAAGATTTTAACTGTAAAATGTTACCACAGGATAACACCTTTGTCCCACAAGATAATCACAGAAGAGCCTGAGAGAATAGCTTGGGCGCACAGGATAGTATCTTGTTTTCAAAAGATAATTGTGTTGTACCTAAAAGATAATCATTTGTTCCTACAATTTAAGTACAGTCAATTGTTCCTACAAGATATCATCTAGTTTTTATGACATACATACATTCTTTTTTTGACTCAAATTGTAACTTTGGTGCACAAGATAAAATCTTGTTTTCACTTCATGATTATAAATGTTAAAAAGATGATACACTTGCACCCTCAAGATACTTACACTTACTGGTTTCCACAAGATAAAGTAATGATTTAGAAGGCACACAAGATTATATCTTGTTTTTAATAACCAAAAATATAAGGTTCACAAGATAATTCAGTTATCCCCACGATAGTTATGCTAAACTGTTTACTCAAGATAACACCTTGGTTTCACAAGATCATAACTTAAGTACTTAAGATGATAACCAACAAACTGACAATAATCTGCATTTCAAAACAGATTTTGCTCAATTTGTGCAGGACAAAATCAGGTAAAGAACAGTGACTGTTTTGTCCACAGGGGGTGCCAAACCCTAAAAAAACACAGATATCTTTACAAGAGCTTTAAGTAAACACAGTAAATACCTTGTTTATAACTGCAGCTGTAAGAACCTGGTGCAGTTAAATAAATACAAAAAGGACTTGAGTTGTAAAGTGTCATTAAATAAAAGAACTACAGTGTAAAGGTAAAGTGCACATGAGGGCGAGTTAATCAAAGTACACTCTCTCTGTTATAGTGTGGTATTAGTACTCTACTGAAGTTAATGTTTACTCTAGACTACACCATAAAAATTCTTCAGATGGATAAAAACAGTGACAGTTAAATAGTGTGATTTAACTAAACTCAAGATAACACCTTGGTCATCATAACTTAAGCACTTAAGATAATAACCAACAAACTGACATTAATCTGCTTTTCAAAAAGGACATTGCTCATTTTGTGCAGGACGCCAATTTTTTTTTTTGTAGAATGGTAGGGTGAGGTCTCGCCCTCCTTCGCCTCTGATTGGCTAGAAGTGCTGGGCTACCATTGGTTATTCCAATGGCTGTGAAACGTCATCGTCTTTTGGGTTAGGGTTAGGAGTTTCAAAAGTGCAATAATGTTCTGTTCGATGTACAGAGCCGACAGCCCTTGTTTGGCTTGAGCGTGTGATCATGTTTCCAGCTTTTCTAGCCAATCAGTGGCGAAGGAGGCGGGACTTTCCCTTTTGTCCACAGGGAGCGCCAAACCCTGCAAAAACACAGATATCCTTACAGGAGCTTTAAGTAGACATAGTAAATACCTTGTTTATAACTGCAGCTGTAAGACCCTGGTGCAGTTAAATAAATAAAAAAAAGGACTTGAGTTGTAAAGTGTCATAAAATTTAAAAAGTAAAGTGCACATGAGGACGAGTTAATCAAAGTACACTCCCTGTCTGTTATCGTGTGGTATTAGTACTCTACTGAAGTTAATGTTTACTCTAAACTACACCATAAAAATTCTTCAGATGGATAAAAACAGTAACAGTTAAACAGTGTGATTTAAGTAGTATTTCCACAGGCATACAGTGAGGTAATCGCAGTACTTGTACCTCAGAAAAGGATCTGAGCACTTCCTTAACCTCCTCCTAATCCCAAACCAAACCCAGTGAAAACAAATCAATGGTTAATCTGTGGTAAGACACCAGAGCACAGCAGGAATTTTAAGGAGAGGAAATCCTTTCTCTTCCTGCTCCTGCAAGACAAAGAGGGGGGGGATGTAAAAGCACACACACACACACACACACACACACACACACACACACACGGATCTGCTTTTTGGCTCCAATCGGAACATGGAGTCAATGAATCGATGTTCTCCGGGGGTCTCGGTTGTTGTTGAGGGGGGTGTGTGTAGAGGGAACTCCCACTGAAGGCGTTTCTTCCCGGTCCCTGTTCCCGGGGACAATGCGCTGAATCTGGGCTTCACTTTTCCCACGTTTTTCCCTGCAGGAGTGGAGCGCGAGCGTGGACGTTAACCGTTCAATCTGCTTTTAAACGTGTTTTTTAAGCGAGTTTAACTCTTTTTAAATCGCTCCAAACACGACCGCAAAGCTCCACCCGCGACAGTCGATGATTTTCAGGGGAGGAAAGTTGACTTTGGTCGGTGTTTTTAGTCCCGGACTTTGTCGAATCAACGTTGGACCGTTGGATCGACTCTCTCGGCTGTAACGACAAAACCACAACAGGTACGGCTCAGTTTGATAAAAATAAGCTTTTAAAAGCAGAATGTCTGCTCTTTTAAAGATACACTGCATTTGTTTTAGTGTTTTTGTCAACTGGCGTTGTCTTAATGTTTATGGGACAGTTGAATTACTTTGTAAAAATACAGAAAAATGTCCTCTTTTTGGTAACTTTGAACAAACTCCAGTCAAACTCAATCACGACACCACTGACTTACAGTGTGGTCAAACTGAGCTTACCTCTACTTAACTGGATAGGTTTAATACAGAACTTTAAAGTACCCCATTATGACCATGAAAAGCTTTGTTTGGGTCAGAATATTTGAGATATACTGGAGCTAAAGTTAGGAAACTTAACAAAACATCGAAACACTTAACAAAACATGGAAACATATCAACTAAAACTATCTAAACTAAAGGGACACACACCAAAAATGTGGCATAGTGGTGTTTAACCTGTTTATTGAGTTTATATTGATAACAAATACTGGGTAGAAGTTAGGGCTGGGAAGATATGCTTTCCCCCCCTATTCGATTCTTATACGATTTTTTGGGATGCCGATTCGATTTAAATTGCGATTTTACGATATTGTTGATTTTCTCGATGTTCAGTCTGCATTTTAAACGCCAGTGAAACAGTTGGATGATTTATGATTATCTACTAACTATTCCTGAAACCATATTTCCCCCAAAATACACATCATATGCAAGTCATTTTTAAGATTTTTTTTAAATTTGAAAAAAAAGAAGAAAAAAAAAAAACCCAATGTAAAAATTGTCAAACAAAAAATCACGATACTTATGGGAATCGATTTTTCCTCCCACCTCTACGGGATAGGTTTAATTCAGAACTTTAAAATATCCCATTATGACCATGAAAAGCTTTGTATGGGTCAGAATATTTGAGATGTAGTGGAGCTGGAGTTAGGAAACTTGACAAAAGGTGGAAACATATCAACTAAAACTATCTAATCTAAAGGGACATAGATCAAAAATGTGTCATACTGGTATTTAAGTTAATATTGATAACAAATTGTATTATTTAGGGCTGGGACGATATGTCTTTTCCCCAATTCGATTTTTCTACGATTTTTTGGGTGCCAATTTGATTAAAAATTGCGATTCTACAATATTGACGATTTTCTCAATTTTTAGTCTGCATTTTTAACACCAGTGAAACTGTTGAATAATTATGATTGTCTACTAACTAAATTACAGAAGCTATATCAACAAAAAATATATATAAACTAAGGGACACACATCAAAATGTGTCATTTTGGTATTTAATCTCTTTATTAAGTTGATATTGATCACAAATAGTGAGTAGAAGTAGCATTAACTGTGGAATAAATCCTGTCTAGTGTGGATATTATCTTACTATATTTCTATGTTAATGTACTTCATATTCAGGTAAAATACTCCAAAATTCTGAAATTGGTACTGACAAGGCATTAAAAGTCCTAAAAGTTGAAATGTGTTTATCGGTAAATTGTAATTCAGCTACCAAAAATTAATCCTATTGAGACACTTGATTAAAGTAACTCTGCACTATTAAAAATACAGCAGGCATTGAAACAGATTTTTATACAAGTACAGGTACTTTTACAGTTAATAATAACAGTATATTCTTCAGTAACAGCACATTGGTAGTACAATGAATTACATCTACAAGCAGTGTGTTATTGTTGTGTTCAGCTGAAGTAGAGTTATTTTATCGTAAACAAAGGTAGTTTGCAGTAAAACTTGAACTGCATTAGATATTAGATGAATACATACACCCGGTTTAAAGTCCTTCATTAGATGTTGATTGAAATCCTTGGGGTAATTGTTTAAGACAGATCACACATATCATCAACTTCTCCCTCAACTCCGCCACTGTGCCCCCTTCACTCAAACTGGCCGCTGTCACCTCCATCCTCAAAAAACCTGGACTCAACCCTGACGACATCAACAACTTCACCTCAACTCAATCAAAGCCCACCTCAACAATAACAATCTTTACGAACAGATTCAATCAGGATTCCGCACCCACCACAGCACTGAAACTGCCCTCATCAAAGTCACCAACGACCTCCTCATTTCTGCTGGCTCCGGCCAACTCTCCATTCGCATCCTCCTTGACCTCTCCGCCGCTTTTGACACCATCGACCACACCATCTTCCTGTCCCGCCTACACTCCCTCCTCAATATCACAAACACCGCTCTCAGCTGGATTAACTCATATCTCACAGACCGGAATCACCTCATCCACATCAACAACTGCTCCTCCACAACTGCCCCCATGTCCCAAGGTGTCCCCCAGGGCTCGGTGCTTGGTCCCCTCCTCTTCATCATCTACCTCCTCCCTCTTGGACACATCCTCTGTCAACACAATCTTCACTTCCACTGCGACGCTGACGACATTCAATTGTACATCTCTTCCACCTCCATCACCCCCCAGTCTTTGTGTCCTTGAAAAGCGCTTTACAAATAAAATGTATTATTATTATTATGATAAAACTGAGGATACAGCATCTATGATTTCCAATTTTTTGTTGAAAGGCGAAACATCTCAAGTAAGTCCAGTTGTCCTTTCCAAAAGAGTGTTAGACAGGCAAGTCATATTAAACCCATGAAGTGACTCCAACTACAGAGTCCTGATGCTCCTAAACCTGGAGATATTGTTCGGCATTAAAGGGATATTCCAGCGTAAATTTAAGTTTTGGTCAAACACACCGTAACACTGAGTTAGACACCCCCTCCAGAGATGAATGTTGCTGACCGCTTGCTTCTCTTGTTCTACCAACTTTAGTAATGACCGCAGGATAGCAATATACAGTGGTCTGAGGAGCCATAAACAAACTAGTGCTGGACGATAATTCGATAACAATATATATCGATCGATAGACGTGTGGTGCGATAGAAAAAAAACGGGTCGATAAAAAGTTCGATAGAAAAACACAGTTTCCCTTCCTTTTTCATCATAGCCTATCATGTAGCTTTTACTACAGTCATTACTTCCTCCCAACCAATCACAAACGCAGACCCAGGTACGCTACGGCACCAAGCCCAGCCCCTATCAAACCACAACAGACAGCACGTGTATTAGAAAAAATGATACAGCAAGGAGAAGCGGAGGACATTGTCCCGAAAAAAGGTTTCAGTAGTTCACCAGCATGGCAATATTTTGGTTTTTACAAGTCTGACAAAAAGCGAACAGCGGTCGTTTGCAAAATTTGCAGAGAATTAGTAAAAACGAAGTCTGGTAACACAATCAACCTGTTTTACCATCTAAACCGATCGCACCCGCAGGAGTACGAGCTGTGTCGGCCGCGCCGCGGCTCCACGTCATCGTCGGAGGAATCCTCTGGAACCGCTGCCAGCACCAGCACAAAGCATGTGAAGCAGACCAAACTGGACTTCGTTTCTTGCCAAAATACGACAAAGCGTCCGAGCGGCATAAGGACATCACCCATGCAGTAACATGCTCCATAGCGAGGGACATACTGCCAATAACTACCGTTGAAAAGCCTGGCTTCGACCAGCTTCTAGCCACTCTCGACCCGCGATATGAAGTGTCTGGCCGCAAGTATTTCTCAAACACAGCGCTTCAGGCATTAAAATGGGTCAGGGGTTGTAAAGGTGAGAAGGGTGCGGAGGAAATACGTTCCGGTGTAGCTTCTAAAAGTGGAAGAAAATGAGCTCATATTTTAAAACTGGTAGTATGCTATTCCCACCTAAAGCTATTCTGTTTATTTATATATTTGTTTATTTTCATCAAAAGAATATTTAAATATTTATTTATCAGATTTTCTGGTCACTTTAGTCTTTATGTTTGTCAGTATTTACTGACGTCACTCAGGCCACTTAAGTTGATTTCTTTTTTTTTTTAGTTCTTTTTTAAAAAACTTTCAGTTGTGGTAAAATAAAAAAGGTGGTGTAATAAAGGTTTGAATTTGAATTCAGTGCTTGTGTGTTCTTTATTAAAAGTAGGTCATTAAGCAATAGCATAAAACATCCAGGGCTGCAATTAAAATATATGTTAAATAATTATAACAATTATATCGATAATTATCGATATCGATCAATATGATTTATTTTTTATCGATATGCTTTTTTTCTATATCGTCCAGGCCTAAAACAAACCTCAACCAAAACGTCACTATAGCCACAAATAATGCTCAGAACAGCACCTAACTTCATCAACAGTACATATAGGGTCCCAGCCATAGTACTAGCCACCAAACACCTTTTTAACTTTGCCTAATTTCTCTAGCAAAGAGACTAAACACAACTCACCTTCTCTCTTCCAGCAGCCGCTTGTTTGTAGCGAGACCTCAGGCCAGTCCATTACAGACTACAGCGGGGTGACGCAGCGCAAGGAAGAACATTTATGATAATTTCTTCACAATCAGGCCGAGACGCTAAGGCAGAAGAACTACTGCGTCTGCAGTACAAAATGATTAATATGGTGGTTATTACTTCAAAGAAATGATAAAGAAATGATCATAAATGTTCTTCCTTGAGCTGCGATACCCCACTGTAGTCCGTAATGGACTGGCCTGAGGTCTCGCTACAAACAAGCGGCTGCTGGAAGAGAGTAGGTGAGTTGTGTTTAGAAAAGTAAGTGGTTGGCAACTTTTATCTCTTGGTGTGTTTGACCCTAAATTAATTTTAAGCAGAAATATCCCTTTAAGTCCATGATGCGGTGACTCCAACTACAGAGTCCTGATGCTCCTAAACCTGTAGATATTGTTCAGCATTAATGGAGCCTTCTCAGGACCACCTTGTATTGGTTTTGGTCCTGTTACCTCTGTCTCTATAGATAATCTCATGTCGTACATGTGACTTTACTCATCCTGACAAAGTAAACAGATTCCTTCCCCTTCACTGTAAATACAGGTGAGTGTACGGTGGCCTTTATGGCTCAGTTTTACAGCTGCGTATCTTGCAGTGACGTCCTTGTTCGTCACTTCATATTGTAAATGAGATTGTTACCGTGCGTGGTTACTGTCACTGTGATCTGACGGGGATGTGCGTCTGCCCAGCTGTTAAATCATCTCAGTTTAAGTTGTCAGGAGGGAATATTTGGAGTGTGCATGAGGAGTGTGACTCACTTTTCCACTCTTAGCCTCCACACGGCGAGTTCCCAGCAGCTCCGACCAAAAACACACGCCGTCTAAATGTGCTTTCTTCTGATTTTTGCCTCCCTCAGCTGCTCTCAGACCAACACAGACTCCTTCTGTCTGTGCTTCTCCTTTAAATGAACTCTCTGTGGGCTTCTCTGCCTTCTCGTTCCAGATCAGCATGGTGTCTCTTCCTGTTTGTGTTGTTTTCCAGCTTCCAGAGATAGAGGGATGGATGGACAGATGAGTGGTGTGGTTGGTGTGTTAGTATGAGAGGTATTCAGTCTGCCAGCCTGCTGCAGAATCTAATGTGTAAGTGAGGCCTTTAGCACGGGAAGTTGAACCCTGAGGCTGCAGGACGGCTGTTCAAATCGGAGGGAAATCCTCATTTCTGAGTCCTGTTTTTAGTCTGGATATTTGTCTGCAGAAATTAATTCGTACAGCAATAAAAACCGACATTTGAGGCTCACACCAGACAGACGTTAAAAAGGTGTCAGTGCATCCATCTTTCCAGGACTGGTACGTAATCCTTCCTCCTCCCACGGTGTGGAAAAACATCCTCTCCCTGTCTGATTCTCTTTAACACATTCACCTCTGTCTTTACTGACATTATCATGACAGCAGCTAAAATAAGATGATTGTTTTTCACCCTATTAAAGCAGCAACAATAACACTCAATGGTTAAACACATTCAAAGTCAGCTCAGGCAATAAACAGAGGTGTGAAACCTGGAACAGACTGTTGTTACAGTCAGCCTGTCATTGATTATTGAAGTGAAGTGTCACTTTAGACAGGGCCGTCCAATCCCTTTACCAAAGGAGCATGAGCTTGGTCCGTGTTGCCGGCTGTAAGTAAAACTCGTTTCCAGTGAGAGGACTCTGCTAGGGCTGCCCTTTGTCACCAGTTCTGTTCATAAGACAGAATTTGTTCATCTGTTCATTTGGACAGAATTTCTAGGCACAGCTGGGGGTGAGGTGGGGGGATTACGTCACTCCTTTTTGCGGATGATGTGGTTCCTCAAGCTTCATTGAGCAGTGACCTTCAGCTCTTGCTAGGGCGGTTGGCAGCTGAGTGCGAAGCGGCTGGGATGCGAATCGGCACCTCCAATCCGAGGCCATGGTCCTCAGTCTGAAAAAGGTAGATTGCCTTCTCCAGGTCGGAGGAGAGGTCCTGCCTCAAGTGGAGGAGTTCAAGTATCTCGGGATCTTGTTCACGAGTGAGGGTAGGATAGAGTGGGAGATCGACAAGCAGATCGTAGCGGCATCAGCACTGATGCGGACGCTTAACCGATCAGTTGTGGTGAAGAAAGAACTGAGCCGTAAGGCAATACTCTTGATTTACCAGTCGATCTACGTGCCGATCCTCACCTATGGTCATGAACCTTGGGTAATGACTGAAAGAACAAGATCGCGGATACAAGCGGCTGAAATGGGTTTCCTTTGCAGGGTGGCCAGGCTCAGCCTTAGAGATAGGCTAAGGAGCTCAGACACTTGGGAGGCGCTCAGAGTAGAACTGCTGCTCCTCCACGTCAAGAGGAGTCAGCTGAGGTGGCTTGGGCATCTGGTTAGGATGCCTTCTGGAGGCCTCCTGTTAGAGGTGTTCCAGACATGTCCCACCGGGTGGAGACCTCGTGGTCAGCCCAGGACCAAGTGGAGGGATTATGTCTCTCTGGCCTGGGAGCCCCTGGGAATCCTCCCGGAGGAGCTGGTGGAAGTGGCTGGGGTGAGGGCCGTCTGGGCTTCCCTCCTGAAGCTGCTGCCCCTGCGACCCGGGCCTGGATAAGCGGAAGAAAGCGTTGACGACTTTAAACAGGATATGTAAAAAAGATCACACTCTCAGTACATTTCCATGACACTTGAGAAAACTGAATTATCGCCTTAGTCAGATGAAGACCGAACAACTGAAGTGCATGTAAACACCTTAGTTGGACTAAAACCGGAGTCGGAGAACTCCGATTAAGACACCCAGATAATGTGATTGGAATTTGATTTTCTCTACCATGTAACCAGCGTAGTCGGAGTATAATAGGACAGTACATGTGTGCGTGCGCCACGCCCCCATAACCCCAGAACAAAAACACCAGAGAAGAGGAGTAGCGTGCGTCTTATCTGCAGAAAAAGTAGCGTGTCCATCATGTAGGACAAAAACAATGCTGTACAATGCTCCATCTTCTTGCCCCAAAATGCCCAGCAGCAGTTGTAGACACTTCTGACATCTGGCACGGACCTGCTGTTGTTGTGGACGGTTGTATGGGGTCGGAAATATCTGAAATCACTGAAAAGACCCATATCGCCCCCTAGTTTTGGGGAGGAGGACATGTGCACGTCCATAATTCAATTTTCTGAGCTGCATGTATATGCGGACAAGGAGAGAAGTCCGATTCAGCGAAAAAAAAACAAATTATAGGCTTAGTCTGATTAAGTGCACGTAAATGTACTGAGTGAGGCATTAAATTTGGACTTTTTGGTTAAATGTTACAAATGTTTGAAGAGAGAAATGTGAGATTGTTCTCAGACATGATGTTTGTTCAGCGTTAACCTCTCACTCCTGGTCCTGGTGATTTGCGTGCATAAAACTCTCTGCAGACAAAGTAAGAATGCGATCCTGTAATCCTGCAGCATATCACTCATTCATGCTACAGCGTCTCTTCTTATCATGCACACTCTGTCCCTTGGCTTTTCAGGCTCACACAGAGGTAAAACCTGCTCCCTTCTCTCCTTTCTCTTGATAGTTTATTGCACAGTCTGTTAAGTGTTGAAGATAGAGCGGTCCACCATGACTCCTGAATCGATAAATGTGGCGCATGATTGGCCATTTATATCAAGATACAGATAAGCATTTGTCTGCAACATGTGTGTCAAATTATTCCTGAGGACTAATTTGGAGGTTTAGGTCTTAAATTGATGAACTTGAACAGTTTAATTTTGTAAAACATCATCTTCATAAACATGTTTTTTTTTTCAGACTTTGTGTCGTCAGTCTGAAAGTCTGAACTCGCTTTCCGGTGAGACATCAGCTTCGTATCTGACTCTGAAAGACTCCGGCATTTGTGTCAGTGCAGGATCTAGTATCTGGATCTATTCACTGACTCTGTGTTTGCTGAAAATGTCATTGTGTATGTGAGTGGGAGGGAAAGAGGCCGCAGCTTTTCCCAGAATCCTTTGAAGGAGGGGTTTGTTACCCTGATGGTTCTGGTGACTCTGTAAGTCTCTCAGAAAGTCTCATTACTGTAAGAGGCTGCAGCTGTCTGTAAGTCCTTGTCTCTAAGATATTAAATTTGTCTCCATAAAGACGGCTCCCTCCCTCTGCTCCTCATGCACATCACGCTCAGGCTGAGTAATGGTGTTGACCGGGACGGTGTCCTGTGATGTCCTGGTTCAGAGAGGCACACAGACATGGTGGTGTTCATCATGTTTATGAGGCTCAATTAGATGATGAGAGTCCTGCTGTGTTTACTCTCCTCCTTTAGTCCTGCTTCAAAGTTTGGGCAGATCTCTGCTGCTGCTCCACAGTCTGATTAAACAGGGTCATAATAACATAAATGTGATTTTTAAACCTGCTGAAAAGACGTAAGGTCGCTTTAAGTTTTCATGAGTTTGTGCAACAAAAGAAGTAACAACAGACAGTTGTGAAAAGAGTCGGCAGACCTGTTTTTGTCAAACACAGAAGGAGCAGGAACGGGAGGCATCTTTTGATTTAAAGTAGGGGAGACCAGGGCTTGTTGTCACACTTTTAACACTCTTATATATTTCTTCGAATCAATCCATCATATATAAACAAAATGTGTACCAGAAGAAATACCAAAGTCTCAGGTATATTTCATATTCATGTCATTTTCATATCTTGTGTCAGTGCAGAGTTATAACCAATCAAATAGAGAGTGTGATCATGTGACATGTTGCCCCACCATCAGGTAAGTTGTCTCACTACATGGGGTAAGATGTCACAGTGGAGTTCACAGCTAATAAAACAAGAACAAAATTATTGTTCTCGTTTTTTTTACCTGAAAGTGAACACTTAATGCTGAACAAATGTTTATCATTGAGTTAAAGAAAAAGTCATTAAACAAATGTTAACATAAAATATTATCATGATGCTCTGGAGTTTGGAGATCTGTCTGACTCCGTATTTCAGCTGAGGTGAATGTTTTACAGTACTGAACCAAGGTATTGTAGTTGACATTAAAGTCCTTTATTGTCCTCCAGATTGATTTATTAGCGAGGGTCACCTGTCTGACAGTCCTCAGCATCACGTCAGGAACTGCACTGACATGTTCTGTTTTTCTTTCTAATTCCTGACCATGTCTTCTCTCTTTATCCTCTCCTTAAAACCACTCTGTTCTCTGTGAAAATAAAGTCAAAGTTTCAATATGACAACTGTAAACTATGTTAATTTTAATCCCTTTAAACATGTGATAACTAACCCCAAAATGACTGAGACATGTCGCCCCAAACTACCATGTTTGCTAATTAAAGCTCTAGATTAAAGTTAGTTTAAAACAGAACAATGAGTGAGGTATCAATCAATCAAACTTTATTTTTAAATCAGTTTTCATACATATAATGAGGCACAAAGTGCTGTCCATTCAAAGAGGATATTAAAAAACAATGAAATAAAATAAATAAAAATATAAATACAAAACCCCACCCACCCTCCTTACCTCCATTCAACACATACAGCACTCACACACACAGATACACACACAAAAGACCAGGTGAGGACTCTTTAACTTTCCACAGATGACTGAGGAAACACTATCTTGACTTAAAAAAGATGAGGAAACACTGGATCTAGGACTAAAATGATAAAACCATGATAAAATGTAATAAAGATGATAAAGCATTAAAAGTTAATTAAATGAAATTGTCTGAAAATCAAACAATAACAGAAAGTAAATTAAAAAGAGGTAGTAAAACACAAAATTGTTAATCTAGGAGTAAAATAGGGTAAAATATATAATATAAATATATGTAATGTAAATGTAAAATAATGTAAATATATGATATAATGCAGATTAAAAGATTAAAACAAAATTGAACTAAAAGCCAGACTAAAACGGTAGGTCTTTAGTTTACTTTTAAAAGTATGACCAGTAGGTGTCGCTCTCAGGTCTGCAGGTTGGCTGTTCCACAGATGGGGACTGTAATATAACAATGATTCACAATGATGTTTTAGTTTTTTACTTTGGGAACAATTAAAAGACCTGAAGACCTGAGGGCTCTACTAGGCTCATATGGTAAATCAGACAAATAAGAAGGACCAAGACCATTAGGGGTTTAAAAACAAATAAAAAGAACCTTAAAATCTACTCTAAAAGACACAGGTTACCAATGCAGAGATTTGACAGGATGTCTTAATCTCTCCTCTACCATGTTCACATGTTTCACTGCTTGGATTTTTATCTGGAAGAAGATTATTTTAAAATGTATGGTTGTCTGGGCCGCCGTCTCTCCCCCCTCGACCTTGTTCAGAGTTAATGGATTCAGCAGACGATGATCTTCACACCTTCACAGAGACTCATGCAGCAAATGGTTCTGCTGTCTGTGTTTGTGAAGGGCTGCATGCATGTCTATCAGCTGATTTACTGCTGACTCAGATTTAGTGGTCACAGGTGGGCAGAGGGTGGGGGTCGGGGTCACTCTGGGTGTCAAAGGTTTATGTGTCCAAATCAGCACATCCTCACCCCCCTCTGACAAACAGCTGTGCAGGTGTGAAGAGTCCTTAGTTTAGGTACTGTGGGGTCCTGGTTCTGTTATAACTGGTGTGTTTGTGTATTTTTTGTAAATTAAACCTCCTGGTCACCATGGTTACCTGTAAACTTGACTGTATGGTCTCTTTCTGTCATCCCCCAGTCTGTCTGATCTGAGGTCAGAGGACAGCATGCCTCCTCTCCCCCGCTGCTGTGTCCTGCTGCTGCTGCTCTCCTGCTTCCTGCTGGTTCTGCTGGTCCAGGTTCCTGGGACTCAGTCCAGACCAGCCACAGAGGACACAGACACGGGTAAGACACTTCTTAGATGTCTCTTTGTCTCTGTTGAACCACAGCGTAGAAATATCTACTGTAGATGTTGATGTAATGGCAACAATTTACTGGTATTACTGGTTAGTGGTTCCAGGTTAATGCAGCAGCAAGTGGACTCTGCAGGAGCTCCAGTTTAGTCTCTAAAATGGGAAACAGACAGATGTGCTGCTGGTCTGTTTTAGCCTGTTTTATCACTGGTCTATCTGGTGTGTTTCTAGCCTGGCTGGGCCAACCTGTTGCGTGAGTCACTTGACGTTCCTTCCCACAACAGTCTGGACTTCGGCCCATAGGGAGCCCTGAAAGTGGGTAGTTTACTGTAACCAATCACCGTAACCAAACATCTGACGTCATCACAGTGCGCAATTGTGTTCCCTGCTGGGCTCTCAACCGTCAAGTAAACGTTTGGTAATATTTCAACGTGTGCGAGCAAACAATGTCTTTTACGTCTTCCTCTGTGGATATAAACGATTTCTGACGACTTTGCAAAGTCAACTGCAGAATTAACGGCGTTCTGAATTAACGGCGTTCTGAATGAACGGCGCTTTGAAAAGTCCCGCAGCATCTATTAGACGTCACCACTACACATGGACCAATCAGGGGCTGCCTTTCCCTGTTGTCCGGGTAACAGTGGAAACACGGTCTCTGATTGGCCCGGTTATTTTCTGATTGGGAATACACGCTCTCTATGGGCCGAAGTCCAGACTGTGGTGGGAAGGAACGTCAAGTGACTCACGCAACAGGATGGCTCAGCCAGGCTAGTGTGTTTCCGCCTGTTTTCACTGGTTTGTATGGTTTGTTTCAGCCTGTTTTTTCTGGTCCGACTGATGTCTTTCAGCCTGTTTTCACTGGTCTGTCTGGTGTGTTTCAGCCCGTTTTTTTTCACTGGTTTGTCTGGTGTGTTTAGGCCTTATTTTTTCTGGTCTGACTGATGTCTTTCAGCCTGTTTTCACTGGTTTGTCTGGCGTGTTTCAGCCTATTTTCCCTGGTCTGTCTGGTGTGTTTCAGCCTGTTTTTTCACTGGTTTGTCTGGCGTGTTTCAGACTAATTTTACTGGTGTGTTTCAGCCTGTTTTCACTGGTTTGTCGGGCGTGTTTCAGCCTGTTTTCACTGGTGTGTTTCAGCCTGTTTTCACTGGTCCATCTGGTGTGTTTCGGCCTGTTTTTACTGGTCTGACTGGTGTGTTTCAGCCTGTTTTTGCTTGTCTGTCTGGTGTGTTTCAGCCTGTTTTCACTGGTGTGTTTCAGCCTGTTTTCACTGGTCTGTACGGTTGTGTTCAGCCTGTTTTTACTGGTCTGACTGGTGTGTTTCTCCCTCCTCTCTTTTGTCTGAACTCTCTCCTGTCTTCTGCGGACGTCTTCTTGGTGTTTTTACTCCAAACTCTCGTAAAAGTTTCCAGTGAGAGAATTTCTTTAATAGGAAAGTGACTTTTTTCAGGTTGGGCATCTGAAACTGGTCAGAGTGATGGTTCTTGTTCTGGTCTAAGTGAGGCTTGGCTCTCGGGCTGCTGGTTATGGTTTGTATATCCTGTCCAGACTCAGGAACAGATGCTGCTCACAGTCTGCTGGGTTTGAGCCACCTCACACACACACAGACGGTTAACAGACGGTTTCCTGGATGTGTCGGCGTTCATGTTCATATCCATGAATATTAACTGTCAGGGTTTATTGCTCCTCCAAACATCTGACCTCCAGCTGAGAACAATCTGATCCTGTAAACTCTTGTTTTTCTCTCACTTCACAGTTGGTCTCTCTGCTGTGAAACAAAAACAGTTCTGACTCTCTCTCTGAGACCTCCTTATAAAAACCCAGCCCTGTCTAACCAAAACACTTTACTCTCTTTATAGAAACTGTTTGATGTGTTTGACAGAGTCTCTTATTTTCAGTTTTTACAAAGGTTCCCACATTCACACGTGTCCCAGTCTCTCGGCTGTTTTGGTTCTGGACTTGTTTTGTTTGTCTGCACTAGAACTTTATGTCCGGGATAAAAAAAAAACCTCCATGAAGAAGGTTGACTTGGTGGTTCAATGGAGACAGGGACTGTATAATAATAATATAATATAATATAATATAATATACTACAATACAAAATAATGTAATTTGATAAAAAAATATAAAAAAACATATCATATCATATATGATATGTATATAATATAATATGATGTAATGTAATATAATATAATGTACTGTAATGTAATGTAATTTAATGTAATATAATATATATCATAATAAAATATACTATACTATACGATACTATGCTACAATACAATGTAATTATAATACAATATAATATAATATATATGATATCATATCATATCATATAGTAGAGAAATATAATATAATGTAATATAGTAATGTAATATGATCTAATATGATATAATATAATGTAATGTAATGCAATAAACTGTACTGTGCTGTATTGTAATGTAATGTAATATAATATATATCATAATCAGTGGTGGCTGCTGGTCTTTCAAGGAGGGGAAGCTCATTTTTCTGGCCTACATCATAATTGTGTTTGTTTATTTGTATGTAACAGAACAGAGTTGCCAAACACAACGGCAGTCGTTTTTAACAAAGACAAAAGTCGCTGAGGATCGGTAAAGTCTCCGGAGCAGTTAAGAACAACTGAATGAATAACTTGGAAAATGCTCTGGTAGATGTTTTATTCTTCAAGATCGCTTATTCGCTTATTTAGCTGTCAATCAAAAAAGGATTTCGCCTCAGACAGCACATCCAATCATGGATGCAGAAGCTCAGCGTCCGCGAGAAAGTTGGGACCGCCCTCTCGTCATAGAACTCCAGAGACGCTGAGCGTTCGATGGGCGGGACAAAGCCCAGCATTTATCCAATGAGCGTCTAGTTTCGCTGCTGGAACAACCCACTTTGAGCTTCCACATTGAAGTCAGCAGACGCTGAGCGTCCGGCTGTGTGAAGCGCTGAGGCGCTGCGAGGATGAATGAGAACGAAGTTATGCCGGTTACCTTATCACGGTGTGATAAGAAGCTGATTCTGAACAAAAGATGAAGGCTTTCTAGCGCGTATTTAGTTGATGAAATGAACACACAGCAGTACGTATTTCACCACTTTTTCTTTTTTTTGGGGGGTGACATTTTAAGGGAAGCTGAGCTTCCCTTGCAGTCTTAGAGCAATCGCCACTGATCATAATAAAATATACTTTACTGTACTATGATATAATGTAATGTAACGTAATGTATAATAATATTCTATTTTATAATGAATTTAACTTTATTATGGTATACTTTAATATACTATAATGTAATGTAACTTAATATACAATAATACAATATGATATAATATAATTTACTGTACTGTAATGTAATTTAATGTAATGTAATATAAATCATAATAAAATATACTATAATAAAATATACTAAAATGTTATGTAATATAATATCCTATTTTATAATAAATTTTACTATATTATAGTATACTTTACTATACTATAATGTAATATAACGTGATATACTACACTGTAATATGATATAATATAATATAATATACAATAATATGATATAATATAATAAACCATAATATAATATTATATAATATATATCATAATAAAATATTATATACTTTACTATACTAAACAATACTGTACTATCCTACAATATTATATTATATATTATTTTATAATATAATGTTTGAATCAAAGCGTCGAGTCACATTTAGAGAATGTCTGAAGAACCTTAGTTAGCGCTGAAGAAACACTAAAAACTGCAGTTCCTTAAGTGTCCTCTAGAGACAGTCTCACACAGTTTCAGCTTCACTTTATAAAAGAGGAAGTTTCATCAACGCCGCGCCGCTGACCCCGACACCGAACTCCAGCTGACACAGTGACCATGAAAAAACGTGGAGGTTTAATTTCAGTGTGAAGTTTTTCAACTGAGTCAACAAGGGGATCTGCGTATGTGTGTGCGTGTGTGTGTGTGTGTGTTAATAGTGTCGGGCAGAGAGAGGAGGAAGTGTCGGGGTGTAACGCTGTGCCCGGGTGACAGCTCCTGTCTGCGCTGAGGTCGAACAGGAAGTCTTAAAGCCTCCTTCTCAGAGACACTCTTCACTGATGGGGGTCAGAGGTCAAAGGTTAATCCTTACTCAGCTATAAACATTTAACCTTTTTTCTTTTGCAGATGCCGTGAAATCCTCCGAAGACGAAGAAGACGATGAGTCGTCCTCCGAGGAAAACAAACTGTCCAATGAGCAGTCGACCAGCAACGAGAAGATCCAGCGTAAGCCTCGCCACGTTCTCCTCTGTCTTTGTTATTGTGTTTGTTCAATCAGGTGATCACGGGGTTTGTCTTTGTCAGCATTGGCGCCGCAGTGGGTGATGCCCGAGAAGATGGAGAAGCGACTCCACGCTGTCCCCGCCAGCAGGACGGTGAAGTTCCGGTGCCAGGCGACCGGAAACCCTGTCCCCACCCTGCGTTGGTACAAGGACGGGAAAGAGTTCAGGAAGGACCAAAGAATCGGAGGGTTTAAGGCGAGTGTCTGACTGATCCCCCAAACAGGAAACAGAGACGGAACTTCCTGTTTTAATGCTGACTTTCCCTCTCCACGCTGTTTCAGATCAGAGACCACATGTGGACTCTTATCATGGAGTCAGTGGTCCCCTCTGATGAAGGGAACTACACCTGTGTGGTGGAGAATGAACACGGGAGCCTCAAACATACCTACCTGCTGGACGTCGTTGGTAAGATGATCAAGACTGCGATCAGTCGAGCTTTATTCACTATTTTTGAGAGTTTTGTGAAGTTAAGAGAGACAGGAGGAAAGTTCTCCAATGACCTGCTGACAGTGAGTGAAGTGGATGTTAATGATTGGACATCTCTGAGCGTCACCTGATCATCGTAGAGCGGTTAATGTTCAAACTAAAGTTCTGTCATTGTTCTGCTTCACCGTGCGTGTCTGACTAGTCAGGTGCAAATATGACTTAACCCTGAAAAATTATAACCAAAGGTTTCTCAGCTGTTTTTTTATAGGATTAAATGTCCTTAAAAACAAACTAACCCCCAATTTCCACCACATCCTGAACGTCTCCGAAAAGGTCGTATCCGCTGATCCTAGCTGATCATAACCATTCAAGTTAACTTGTCAATTTCCACTGGCTTCTTTCCGTTCTGCTGCGGATCACTGGACTCCACAGCTGATCGCAAGAGTTCTATTTTTTCCGGATACTGGAGCATGCCAGATAAATTCAGCACAGATTAACCCGTGTTGGAAAGGAAGTCGGGCACAGACACAAGATGAAACATCCGGCTTCTTTTCAAAATAAAACACTCTCACCTGACCCTCACCTATGGTCATGAACTTTGGCTAATGACCGAAAGAACAAGATCGCGGATACAAGCGGCTGAAATGGGTTTCCTCGGCAGGGTGGCCGGGCTCAGCCTTCGAGATAGGGTAAGGAGCTCTGACACTCGGGAGGCGCTCAGAGTAGAGCCACTGCTCCTCCACATCAAGAGAAGTCAGCTGAGGTGGCTCGGGGATCTGGTAAGGACGCCTTCTGGACGCCCCCAGTTAGAGGTGTTCCAGACATGTCTCACTGGGTAGAGACCTCGTGGTCAGCCCAGGACCAGGTGGAGAGATTATGTCTCTCGCCTGGCCTGGGAGCCCCTGGGAATCCCCCCGGAGGAGCTGGTGGAAGTGGCTGGGGTGAGGGCCGTCTGGGCTTTCCTCCTGAAGCTGCTGCCCCCGTGACCCGGACCCGGAAAAGCGGAAGAAAACGACACTGACGACGACCCCCTCCCCCCCGACTCTAGTATGTCAACAAAATAAAACCAGAATTTTGAAAGGGGCTTTATCCATTGTTCAGTTTTTGGTTCTGTAAATGTATGAAAATTAGTGCATATTTAATTAGATATTACCTCATTTACATATTCAAACATAACATTTGACAAAACTTGTAATATAAAAAATATTTGTCTTAATGTAAGTTATAAACTTGGGAAGTCTCATGGTGATATCTGTTAGTTAAAAATTTTACCCTATTCGCCTGGGGTGTCTCCCCGGGCTTCGTACCGTCATGGACACCATCTTAAAAATTACACCTTTCTAGTGGTCAAACTTTGGTAAACTCTAAGTTTGTTATTAAAGACATCTAATACTATAAAAAACAGCTGAGAAACCTTTGTTAGAATTTTTTTAGGGTTAGGTGTTTTTTTTCATAGATTCACCCACGTAGACAGTTTCTTTCTTAGATTTCCCTCCACCCGGCCCAGACTCCGGACTTTAAACCGAGTCTCGGGTGAACTCCCTCCAGTCCAGGGTCAGGGTTGGCCCGTTTGACGTTTCCAAACTGAACAATAAAGTCAGACAATCGAGCCGAAAACTCTGCACAGAAATAGTGGACGGAGGCAGTGATGGAAAAATCTCTCAGCTGAGTTTAGTTTGGTTTTGAAAACAAAAAGGAGCAGTCCGCTTTTTTTTCTTCAATAGAAATAAAACCTGTTAGACTACGACGTGTCCAGAATGAGAAAAAACAGGTCTGTCCAGGTCTGATGGTATAAAGTCAGAGTCTGAGAGATTGTCTGTCTATACTTGTATATTTCTATATAACTAGAGTGACTGTTAAGATCCTTCACGACTGACACAGTGTAAACCTGGTCTTCCAGAGCGCTCTCCTCACAGACCAATCCTGCAGGCCGGTCTGCCGGCCAACCAGACCGCAGTGGTTGGCAGTGATGTGGTCTTCGTGTGTCGGGTGTTCAGCGACCCTCAGCCTCACATCCAGTGGCTAAAACACATCACTGTCAACGGCAGCAGAGAAGGACCTGATGGACAGCCGTACGTTCTGGTCCTCAAGGTTGGTGTCCATGAGTTAGAGACGTTTGACCTAGGACTGGGCGATATATCGATATAAGAAATATATTGATGTATTTTTAGATATGGAATTTGACCATATCGCATATATCGATATACAGATATCAGATGCTGTTGTTCACACAAAATCTTTAAACAAAGAAGGACACTCACCGGCTATTAGTACAAAGGAGATGTAGCAGAGTCCCAAGCAGTTGGAAATAGAACAATTTACAGCCAAACCTCATCAAGAAGCTGCAGCATGGCATGGTGTCAATAAAAGCCCGCACACGCACACACACACACGCACACACACACACACACGCACACACACACACACACACACACACACACACACACACACACACACAGAGCAGTGATCTGAAGTAAGCATCGGTATTAACTGTATAAACTTCATCACCAGTGTCCCTCATCCACACACCTGTCTCCTCTCATCCACACAGACTTACTTGTGTTCACCAAACTACTGCTCTTAAAGCAGCTCATTACACCACACCACTGTTGAACAGAGATCTGATATAAAATAAAGGAGCAAACGTGACCTTAAAAAAATATGAAACGTCCTGATCTCTGTCAACCACACATCCGAGCGGAGACATAACTGATCAAACCTTGAGGAAATATTTCTTACCTTCACTTTGGAGTCTAAACTAGTCAGCATTATCAGTCATCCAGCTCCAGCAGTTTAATAATCCATCAATATTATTTACATCCCGTTTCTCGCGGTCAGCACGTTTCATCCATTTGCATTGTGTGAAAAAAAGTTTTAGCTCGCTTTAGCTTCAAGTGTCCTGATAGAGACCGACAGCAGGAGCAGCTCTGGACCTGGTGCGGTGTCCAGACCACAGGTCCAGACAGGCTGTGACTAACTCACCGCGTCGGAACCGAGACAGGGTCTGTGTCCCAGGGGAAGAAGACCAGGAAATAAACGACTGAGCGGGCCGACCAGAAACAGCGCTAAAAACTTTAATTTTTCACGCAAATGGATGAGACGCTAACCGCAAGGTTGTAAATGGGATTCAAACAGGATGTAAACGGGAATAATATCGATGGATTATTAACCTGTTGGAGCTGGATGACTGATAATGCTGACTGTTTTAGACACCAGAGTGAAGGTAAGACATTTTCCCTCCGTTCTTTTATGTCAGATCTCCGTTAAACAGTGGTGTAATGAGCCGCTGTAGTCAGACAGGTTTCTTACACTTAATACCAATGTTTGCATCTGATCGCTGCTGCTCCTGCATGTGTGAGTAAGGATCCTCAGTATGTTACCAGAGGTTTTAGCCTCTCTCCCGGATGGTGTCTGTGTTTATCAAACATTGCACCAAGAATTGAGGATCTTTGCAAGGCAAAACAGGCTCAGGTCTCTCATTAACATTGCCTGGGGGGGGGGCCCAGCTCGCAAAAGGTTGAGAACCCCTGGCCCAAATATATCGGGATATGACTTTTGGTCCGTATCACCCAGCCGAGAGTTTCCGGTCAGAGCTCGGCTGTGATTCACTGACATAAAGAGGGTCTTCCTGGTCCTCCAGCCTTTCTTCTGACAGAGCAGACCTAAACCACATCTGTGTTTATGATGTGGACTCTGTGATGACTGACTCTCAGCCTGTTTGGTTTGTTGAGCCTGGCTGGAGTCCAGGAACTTCTGTACGTATGATTATTACATCGCTCTCTGAACAAAGGCTGAACACAATGAAGGTCAGAGTCCGAGCGCTCCTGTATAGAAGAGACCAGGGACCGGTTCCTCTGTGATCAGAACAGGACCGTTTAAAGTCCAATAAGGAGAGAAAGAGGATCTTACATAACTGTAATATATGTATGTAGGAGTGATTGTATATACAGGAAACAGAGCAACAATGAGGGTTTATTTACAGATGAAGGTCAGCTGTGTTTGTGAGGAAAAGTTCAGAGGTCAGATAACATCACCTTCAACTCATCTGTGGATCACACGTGTTTTCTTCTTCATCATTGGTCATTTTGAGACTGGGCTGGACTGGACCGTCTTTTCACCTCCTGTGTCTCCTCGTTGTTTCCAGACGGTGGGTTTGAACACCACAGACAAAGAGATGGAGGTCCTGACTCTGAGGAACGTGTCTCTGGGCGACGCCGGCGAGTACACCTGTTTAGCGGGGAACTTCATCGGCGTGTCTCATCACTCTGCGTGGCTCACGGTGGTCGAAGGTTGTTTTTTTAAATGATCTGATGTTGATCGGCGTGTCAGTGAAGGTTCGACTCTGAGCTCATGATCCGGTCTCATCTATCCTCCTCAGACCTTCCTCCCGCCCCGCTGCCCTCTCAGACCTACCTGGAGATCTTCATCTACTGCCTGGGCTTCTTCATCATCATGGTCCTCACAGCTATAGGAGTCATCTGCAGGCTCTGCTGCGCCCCCAAGAAGAGTGACTTCAACAGCCAGTTAGCCGTGCAGAAGCTCGCCAAGAGCATCCCTCTGAGGAGACAGGTAACTCCTCCTCATCTGAACCCTCTTCTGATGACACCTCCATCTCTGGTCCTCCTCTGGTTCTTCCACAGTGATGAATCTTTCTCCTCTCTCTCCTCTTCAGGTCTCAGTGGAGTCCTCGTCCTCCCTGCAGTCTGGGATGTGTTTGATGCGTCAGTCTCGTCTCTCCAGCGCGGCCACCACCGCCCTGACTGGAGTGTCCGAGTACGAGCTCCCCCACGACCCGGTTTGGGAGCTGTCTCGAGACAGGTAGGTCCTTTCCTTTAGCACCTGTTCGAGATCCCTGTAGTCCGTCTGTGTCTGGACCTCCTCTGTCTCAGACAGCCGCTAACACATCTGCTCTGCTGTGTGTCCGCAGACTGACTCTAGGGAAGCCTCTGGGTGAGGGATGTTTCGGTCAGGTGGTTCTGGCCGAGGCTGTCGGGATCGATAAAAACAAACCGACACGAACAACGAAGGTGGCAGTGAAGATGCTCAAAGGTGAGTAAGACTTTAAAGTAAATTATTCATCAGTGAAGCTTCCGACGTTCTCCAAAAACAGCTCCTCACCCCCAATTCCCACCGCATCCACAACAGCTATGAAAAGGTCATATCCGCCGATCGTAGCTGATCATAAACATTCAAGTTAATGTGTCAATTTCCACCGGCTTCTTTCCGATCAGCTGCAGATCGCTGGACTCCAAAGCTGATTGCAAGAGTTCTACATTCCACATTTCAACTGTTGTCAAAATGTGGTTTGGGATCATGTGAAGGTCTTCCCTGAAAAATCTTTGTCTGGATGGACGCAGATGTTGCTCCTAAACCTGGAGATATTGTTAAAAACTGATGATGCAGCATCTATGATTTCCAATTCTTCGTTGAAAGGACAGCTGGACTTACTTGGGTCCCAAGTAAGTCCAGCTGTCCTTTCCAAAAGAGTGTTACTCCTAACTTCCACCGCATCTGGAATGGCTACGAAAAGGCCATATCTGCCGATCCTAGCTGATCGTAACCATTCAAGTTAACGTGTCAATTTCCACCGGCTTTTTTCCGTTCTGCTGTGGATCGCCGGACTCCGCAGCTGATTGCAAGAGTTCTGTTTTTCCCGGACGCCGGAGCAAGCCGGATGAATTCAGCACAGATTAACCCGTGCTGGAAAGGAAGTCGGGCACAGACACAAAATAAAACATCCACACCATGCAAACGGGCAGAGACGAACAAGTGAAAGGTTTTTAGACGTCATTTCACCCCGATGACACCATGGATGAGGAGATTTCCTCCTCTGGAAGGACACAATCAACTGCTTATATGTCTATGTGTCTGTCTTTATAGAGACAACTTGTTATCCCACGATTGAACGTGAATCCGCAGGTTCTTGTGAGTTCTCGTGATTCCTGCTGTCCGTAATCCGCCATGAAATTGGCCTCACAAATGGATCTGGTAGGAATTGGTGGACGGTGAAAATCGATGCCGTTGCGGATCGGAGCTGTTCCAGATGTGGTGGAAATTCGGGGTTAGAGTTTAAAGTTGCATCTCCAACCAGCAGAGTGAAAATGTACAAATAAAACTGAAACAGAAGTGAAGGAACCTGGAGAATTGTCATGATCAGATGTTGAAATCCTTTAAATTCTCTGTGGACTTCAGCAGCGATCGATCGATCAATAGCCTTCTAAACAAAACAGAGACATGAAGTTTCCTCTGATCCACCAACAGTTCATAAACTCAGATCTGTTTCTGTGTTTGCAGCTGACGCCACCGAGAAGGATCTGTCCGACCTGATCTCTGAGATGGAGATGATGAAGATGATCGGCAAACACAAGAACATCATCAACCTACTGGGCGCCTGTACGCAGGACGGTGAGTTCACGCAGACTACGACTTCTACTGAGGAGGAGGAGGAGGTGTTGAGTGAAACCGGGTCTCCTCTGTCTCTGCAGGTCCTCTCTACGTGGTGGTGGAGTACGCCTCCCAAGGGAACCTCAGGGAGTACCTGAGAGCTCGCAGACCTGCAGGGCTGGAGTACTGGAGCGGGTCCAGGCAGGCGTCTTTAGACGGTCTGGAGCTCAGAGAGCTTGTTTCTGCTGCGTATCAGGTGGCCAGAGGGATGGCCTACCTGGCCTCCAAGAAGGTTGGTTCCTACAGCAGGTCCTGGTCAGTTTGAGGTTTCATGGTTGTCCCAGGATCTGGTCTGAACCTGGTTTTTCTCTCCTGCAGTGCATCCACAGAGACCTGGCCGCCAGAAACGTGTTGGTGACCGAAGACAACGTGATGAAGATCGCTGACTTCGGACTCGCCAGAGACATCCACCACATCGACTACTACAAGAAGACCACCAATGTGAGAAGACCAGTGGCCTAAAAACCACCCAGGTCAGGAGGTTCTGCTGAGACCTTTCTCACTGATCTTCTCTTTGTTCTTCAGGGTCGTCTGCCGGTGAAGTGGATGGCTCCTGAAGCTCTGTTCGACCGGGTCTACACGCACCAGAGTGACGTGTAAGTTCCTCCTCAAAGGTTCCTGTCTTTGAGCGCCGACCCAGATAAAAGATCTTTAAGGGGGTTTCTAATGTGTGTGTGTGCTGCAGGTGGTCTTTTGGAGTCCTGCTGTGGGAGATCTTCACCCTCGGTGGGTCTCCATACCCCGGCGTCCCCGTGGAGGAGCTCTTTAAGCTTCTGAAGGAGGGACACCGCATGGAGAAACCCTCTCTGTGCACACAGGAGCTGTGAGTGTCCCATCATCTCACCTTGTCCTGAATTTTTTTAGAGCAAACCTTTGCGGTCACCATCGGCAACTCCTCTACCTCTGCTATCTCCTGTGGTGTACCGCAAGGTTCAGTTTTAGGTCCAATTTTATTTTCGATCTACATGCTGCCCCTCGGCCAATTAATTCAGCGCTTTCACGGCTATGCAGACGACACACAGGTTTACCTTCCTTTGAGACCTGAGGACCCCAGAGGCCTAGCTGCTGTAACCTTCGATTCAGACCTCACCTTCTCCACCCATACCAACAAGATCTTCCAGTCCTGTTTCTTTCACCAGATCTTGAAGTAATAATCCATGTTTTCATTTTCTCAAGACTGGACTACTGTAACTCTCTCCTCTGGTTTAAACAAGAAATCACTCTTCCTCCTCCAACTAGTTCAGAACGCAGCAGCCCGGCTTTTAACTGGTTTTAGTTGATGGCATCACATCACTCCAATGTTAGCCTCCCTTCACTGACTTCCTGTCAGTTTTAGAATTGATTTTAAGATTTTATTGATTACTTTTTAAGGCGCTTTTGCTACCTCATGAGCCAACTCGCAGCCTCAGATCCTCTGGCAAAGGCCTCCTGGTCGTTCCAAAGTCGAGACTCAAAACAAAAGGTGATAGATCTTTCGCCATCAGAGCTCCTCGACTCTGGAACGACCTGCCAGAGGAGATAAGGCGTACAGCAGAGACAGTCACTTCTTTTAACCCATTAAGACCTGAACCCTGTCTGAGACACACCTCTGAAATCCTGAGGGCCGTTTTGAGAAGGGCCCCCAGATCCTGAGGATTTCTGAAGTGTTTAGGTTTACAAAAAAGCTGATATCTCAGCCTCTGTAGCCGATAAAAACAAAATTCAAAAAGTATTTGAGAGCTTACACATGTGGCTTTCGAGATAACTATATTTTATTTTTCCGAACCTTCATCACGTTTTTGAAAACCTTGACCAAACAAACTCATACGAAATAAAGCGGCTGTTTAAATAAAAGTAAAGGCTCTGCACTGAAGAATAACAAACTGATTGCTTTGTGTAAAACAAGTGGCAGTCATGATAAAGTGTTCATTCAATACAAATGTAAATATAAAAAATAAAGTGTTGAAAGGGTATACAGCTGCCCTAGTGACGTGCCAGTACAAAAGCAGAAACTAAAAACTAAAAAATAAATAAGTGTCTGACAGTGTTCATGTCTGTGCTCACCCAAAGTCATGCAACACTCACAGAAATCGCCAATAGTGTTAGACAAAGACCTCAATATGAAGAGATTGTTCACACTGCTGGATGCTTCTCCTCCAAAGCTGCTCTCTGCCTCCGTCATTGTTTACTTTCCCCACGAAGAATGTAGCAAGATCCGAGAATGAATCTGATCCCTTTATTAGCCTATCAGAGCTGTCTCTGATAGGCTATACAGGTATGATGATTTGATTCGCCACGACTCCAGAAATGATTGAAAAACTACAGAATGTTACAAAATGACCTCTCTGCGCTCCAAGCTTGAAGAGTAGACATGCGCAGCGGCACCACCAGCTTGGAAGGTTGAAATGCGTACACGCTGTCCCTGTTGAAATGGGTTAAGTCAAATTTCAAAACTTACTTTTCTAGACTTGCTTTTATGTGATGCCGTCTTTTATCTTTTATCTTTTTCTCTCTTTTACCTTGATCTTATTTCGACTTACTGTCCTTTTTAGCCTTTATTTTACTTATAATCTTTTCCTATTGAACCTTTTAGGCCTTTGATTGATTTTATTGTTTTTTCCTGCTCATGTTTGTTTTTCCAGGTCTTTTGTTTTTAACTGAGCTTTTGTTTTTTATTTGTTTTTATTTTCATGTGCTGATGTTCTGTGCTTTGCAACTGTTTGTCAAAGACCTTTGTAAACTTCTGTTTTTAAAAATAAAGTTATTATTATTATTATCGGGCACCCCCCTCTGACCTCTGACCTCTACCTCATGTCCTCTCAGGTACCTGATGATGAGAGACTGCTGGCACGCCGTCCCGTCTCGTCGGCCAACTTTCCAGCAGCTGGTGGAGGATTTAGACCGGACGCTGTCTCTCATGGCCAACCAGGTGATGTTTCATTCAGAGTCGGACTTCATCTGAGGTCCAGAACCGTTCAGGGTCCATGTGAATCTCTAACAGACCTCTTTAACGTCTCTGCTGCAGGAGTACCTGGACCTGTCCGTTCCCCTGGTCCAGTATTCTCAGGTGGAAACCTTCTCCTCAGATCTCTCCTCCAGCAGCTCCACGTAGACACTCTAAGATGTTTCTCTAAAAAAACTCTATTTCTTCTTCCTGGATCTCCTCTGATCCTGGATCTGGGCGGCGGTCCCGGACAGGATTTGGCGCTCGGATGATGATGACCTGCTTCTCTGTGGTCCATCAGCGGCAGCCTGATGTGAAGAACAGCTGGACTGAGCTGGATCCTCATGGAGGCCTCAGGAAGCAGCTCTCTCTCTCTCTCTCTCTCTCTCTCTCTCTCTCTCTCTTTCTCACACACACACACACACACACACTCTGGTAGAGCTGCGTTTCCTTCAGTTGTTGTTAATAATGTTGTAAATATTGTAAATAATATTTTTTTTTATAGAAGGAGAAAAAAAAGATGAATAAACCCTACAGAAAGAGCTGACTCATCAGAACACACAGTGACTTTTACTCATCAATAATCAATCACTAGTTTATTGATTCGTTTCTGACTCCTTTAACTTATTTTGCAACTGTATTTATGTCTCTGGTGTTGCCATGGCGACATGGTTCAGTGTTACGGTTGAATTTTGCACTTATCCTCCCGCTGATTTACAGAAACGTCTCTGTGTAACAAACTGAGTCTAACAGTATTAAATCGTCCTGAACATCTAAACTGAGTCTGTTTAATGAAGCTCTGAGAACAACAACGTTCAAATTTCCTGACTTCACTGAATGCACAAGAAATGATGAAGCTGACAGATGACAGATGAGGACAAAACTGAGAGTGAAAAAAACTCTCTCTCTCTCTCTCTCTCTCTCTCTCTCTCTCTCTCTTTCTCGTTATCTCTCTCCCTCTCCCCCTTTTCTCTCTCTCTCTCGCGCTCTCTTTTTCTCTCTCTGTCTTGCCTTCTCTCTCTTCCCTTTTTCTCTCCTCCTTCTGTCCTTCTCTCCCCCTTCTCTCTCTCTCTCTCTCTCTCTCTCTCTCTTTCCCTCTCCCCTCCTCTCTTTCTCTCTCTCTTTCCCTCGCCTTTCTTTCCCTCCCTCTCTCCCTTCCCTCTCTCTCTTTTTCACTTTTTCTCCCTAACTCCCCTTTTTTCTCTCTCTCTCCCCTTTCCCCCCCCTTTTCTCTCTTTCTCCCTCCCTCTCTTTCTCTCTCTTTGTTTCTTTTTTTTCTCCCTCTCTCTCTCCCCCTTTCTCTCTCTCTCTCTTTTCTCTTTTTCTTTCCTTCTTTCTCTCTCCATCTCTCTCTCCCCCTCCTTCCTTTGTCTCCCTCCCTCTCTCCCTTCCCTCTCTCTCTTTTTCACTTTTTCTTCCTAACCCCTCTTTTTTTCTCTCTCTTCCTCTCTCCCTCTCTCTCCCCTTTTTCTCCTACCTTTTTTGTTTCTCTCTCTCTCTTTCCCCCCTTTTCTACCCCCTTCTCTCTCTCTCTCTCTCTCTCCCTCCCTAACCCCCTTTCTCTCCCTCTCTCTCTTTTTCCCCCTCTTTATTCTCCCCCTTCTCTCACTTTTACTCTCCCTCTCCCTGCCTTCTTCCTCTGCCCTCCTCTCCTCTCTCCCTTTTTTCTCCCCCCTTTGTCCCCCTCTCTAACACCCCACCCCGCCCCCTAATTATTTCTTACACTCATAAACACTTTCCCTCTGATGAAGAACGACCTCAAGGACAGAAATCATTTAAAAAAGTCTCTTCGTGTTGCTGCTAGGAAGTCCTTGTTCAGTCTGAGGAGGACCAGATGGATTACAGGAAGACCAGTTTCAGGACCAGATGGATGACAGGAAGACCAGTTTCAGGACCAGATGGATGACAGGAAGACCAGTTTCAGGGCCTGAGCTCCGTCTATCACACCAACATGTTCTCCCCTCAGAGCCTGCAGCAGCAGTTTCCTCCCTCAGAGAGGAGGAAACCTGCTGTTCCAGACCACAGCAGTTCCATCCATCATGCCTTTCCCTTCAAAACGCAAACCTGATGTTCTGAAGTTCTGGCTCACACTAAATCCAATCAGTCCACGCCGTCTCTAGCTCCCCGGTGTCTGTCTCCCTGGTCCCTCTATGATCTCTAACAACATCCATTTTTCTCCTCGCTCATGTCGGGAGTTCTTAAAAATCTCTCAGGAGGAAAATTTCTCAATCCAACGATGTTCCTGCAAACATCTTTTCAGAGCAGAAAGTTTCTAAGAATCCTCAAAATGAGAGTTGACTGAACGGGAGGAGAGCCAAGTTTGAAATTCTGAGAAATCTGAGATTAAAATCAGGATTATAAAATTGGATCTGGAATTCTGTGGTCTAGGTATGAAAATCTGAGATCAGATTAAAAATCTGTAATCTGAAAACCAGAGTAAACAGGGACGTGTGGAAATGCAGCTTTGGAAAATTTCCGTCCACTCTTTACTTCCCAGTTTGAACCTTCAGTCACCCAAATATCTCTAGATAAAGTCGTCCTGTGTCTTGGTTTCTCTCACACCCTCAGTGAACAAACATGTTTGTGTTTCCCGGTTCTGATTCCTGCAGATGGAGGTTATTAACAGCTGCCGTCAGCAGAGGCGTCTCTCTCTCAGAGCTCCTGCTGAGCTGCTGCTGCAGATAAACACTCCTCTGGAAGGTGTAAAGAGAGATTCTCACCCCTCCTGATGGGGGCTAATGGGCCGTAACGCTGAGGTGAGGAGCCATTATGGGTCAGCTATTAGCTCTTGTGACAGATGGTCCGGTGAGAGCCCCCCCCCCCCCTCCCCACTGTTGAGCCAACATGCCTGGACAAACACTGAGGAGTGCTGCTGATGATATTTACCTTTAATAGAAGTCTGTTTCAGGCGGGTAATTCAGGTATCTTCACACCTGGACATGAGTATGAAGAGTTTGAATGACCTTAAAGAGTGTATTTTAGGATGATATCTAAAGGATGAGATCAGAGAGAGTCAGATTCATTTATTTGACATTTGCAGAAGAAAAAAAAAACACATTGGAAAGCATTTGTGAGAGGACAATAAAGACAAAGTAAGTTACAGTGAAACAGAATAAGATGAGTTAAAATTACAGTTAAAGTTAAGTACAGAAGGACACTGCAAGTAATAATAGTGATAATAATAATAATAATGATAAAGATAATAGTATTTAAAAACTTCTATTTGACCCTAAGTGCTCAGACACACATAAAATTAAGTACACCCCTGAGGCTGGAGGTTATTTAGGCTGCGCATGGCACAGGGGAAGAAACTATCTGAAAACCAGGAGGTACAACATTTGATTGAGCGGTACCGTCTACTGGAGTGGAGAAGATCAGAAAGGCTGGAGGCGGAGTGACTGATGTGCATCAAGTTTAGGCAGGTCAGTGCCACTAATTTTCTGAGCCAGATTGACTTTTCTGGTCAGAGATTTTCAGTCCTTTACAGTGAGGTTACTAAATTAAACCGTGGACGAAGAGATAAAAATACTTTCGATGATACACCAATAAAAGTAAATTAAAATCTGACAATTAGAGGAGAAATTTTTCATTTTACAAAGGAAGAAAAGTCGTTGCATAGATTTCTTGACAATGATACTGGTTTTAAAGGTGGGGTAGGCAGGAATCCGTTAAAGAAGCATCTTTTTTTGTGGTGTATAAACAAAAAAGCATTTAATATCAATTAATAGTCATTAGTTATTGATGACATTTGGTTATATCATATCTCTGTGTTCTCTTATGTCTGTGTAGTCAACATTTTACATTTTTGAGTGGTCCACTCTTTATGACTGTAAACGGAGCCATTCTCCACCTCCCTGACCTGATTGGTTGTGAGGCAGACGCTGCTTCCCCGTGTCATTCAGGAGCCCAAACAAAGTTAGCGTGCTACAATATCAGACAGTAGAAACCAACCAGAAAGTTCGGAAAATTGTCTGAATCCTCCTTTGGCCATGACTGCCAACACAAGCAAGAAAACTAAGTAAATACTGGAGACTCTGGCTGAATAACGACGCTTAAAACGGAGGTAGACCGGACAAGAGCTAAAAAGCCGGGTCAACATAAACGATGTGGGATGCTTCGGGATCTTGGTGACCCTGTAACCTTTCTGCTGGACAGGTAAACCACTTACAAAGTAAGCCAGGTGTCTATAACACAATTCTTTCTTGTCAAACGGGATCTGCTCTAGCGTGTTGTAGCGCCGCTAAACTGTTGACCTCAAGTCCTGGACTATATCTCTTTATCCTAGTTGTAGAAGTCCTGCAAACATTGTGTTTGCTGGTAGTCTGTTGGCATCTACAGTAGCACCAATACTGTTTACTTTCACGTTGACTGGGCCCCATTTGTAATTATCTGAAGTATTTATCTGCATTATATCCAAATTTAATTGGAACGATACGAGCAAGCAGGAGCATCTGTTTGTGGGCGGGGCTTGTTGTAGCAGAGAGGGAGGGGAGAGGAGGAGCTGAGGGGAAAACTGGTTGGGAGGGGTAGAGTTTACATTCAAGATTTCTCCCAAAAACTGGACCTAACTCAGATCCTGACTACACCACCTTTAACAAGGTTCTGTACCTCAGCTCTATAAAGCGACTCATTGTTACTCTTTATTCTCCCAATGACAGTTGTGTCATCAGCGTACTTTACAATCAAGTTCTTCTTGTAAGAATCAGTGCAGTCATATATAGAGAGAGAAAAAAACAGAGGACTGAGGATACAGCCTTGGGGAGAGCCAGAGCTCAGTACAAGTTTATCAGACAGGCGATCACCTATTCTTACTCTCTGAGATCTCACATACCAAGACCTGATTCTGGTTTTAAAAGAGTTCCAGTCTGGATGTAACTTCTGTAACCTCTCAGTGTGTGTTCAGACTGATGACCTCCTGCAGCGCCCCCATGTGGCCTGTCAGAGTGCAGAGACACAGTTTGAGCTTCTGAAACAAAGAGCTTTTATACCCACATTTATTCTAATGAGGAGGGGCTGTGAGCCTGATGGCCTGCTCCTCATCTGTCGGACAGATCCTCAGGACTCAAAACATCCAAAATCATGTCGACTCTTCCCTTTTTTAGTCTACTATAAGAAAAGTTCAGATTTCTGTCTTCATAAAGTCAAAGTTTAATATGAAATAAAGCGCCTCTCTGTTCATCCAGCATCTGTTTTAACAAATTTTTAAAAAAGTGTCATGTAACAGAAATAAAGAGCTCAGACTCACAAAGACACTGAGTGAACATTTTATTTTTACACAGGAGGAGTTTGGAGGACATCCAGAGGGTCCAAGGACTGGTTTTTACACACTGTCGCCCTCGAGTGGTGCTCTGACAAACTACAAAAATAAAACGGAGCCAAAGAAAAAAGAGAGGGTTGTGTTTATAACAGAGCTGCCATTATCAAGTCGAGACTCAAAACTAAAGGTGATCGATCTTTCTCCATCAGAGCTCCTTGACTTTGGAACGACCTTTCAGAGGAGATAAGGCGTACAGCAGAGACAGTCACTTCTTCTAAGTCAAATTAAAAAACTCACTTTTACAGACTTGATTTATGTGATGCTATCTTTTCTCTTTAATCTTTTCTCTCATTTCTGCTTTACTGTCTTGTTAGCTTTTGTTTTACTTGTACTCTTTTCTTAGTCTTTTAGGCCTTTTATTGTTTTATCTCTTGCTCATTTCTGTTGCTCTATTTTATCATCACTATTATTATCAGTATTAATTATTATTTTGTTATCATTGTTGATATTGGCTTTTATTTTTACTATCCTGTTTCCGCTTTTGACCTCCTTTTTTCTTAACTATTTTATGTTTTTATATTGGTCCTCATGGTCTCATTTTATGTTGCATGGTTCTTGTATTGTCTGGGTTCCTTCAGTTGCGTTTTAACTCAGTTTTTGGTTTTTATCTGTCTTTTTCCAATGTGCTTTATGACTATATTTCAAAGCAGTTTAAAAACTTCTGTTTAGAAAAGTACTATACAAATAAAGGTTTTATTATTATTATTATTATTATTATTATTATTGTTGTTGTTGTTGTTGTTACTACTGCTACTATTATAATTGTTGTTATTATTATCAATTTTATTATTATCATAATACTACTCCTACTACTTCTTCTACTACGACAACAACTACTACTACTACTTCTAGTAATAATAATAATGATAATAATTATAATAATAACAATTATTATTATAACTACTACTACTCCTACTACCTCTACTTCTATTATTTTTATTGTTATAATAATAATAATAATAATAATAATAACTATTATTTCAAATCTGTTAAATTTTCCAAATTTGAGACGCAGTTCCAAAAAATCTATCCTTTAGCTACTTTTCAACTTTAACTTATCGACTTTATTGAAAAACTCTCACAGTCACTTCATTTATTCACTTTGTGGTAGGGTGATGTGTCTCATCCTTGCTTTTACAAGAGTTGTATTTGCCTGTTGTTGTTTGTTTGTTTGTTTGTTTTTTTTGTTGCTGGTGTTGGCTTTTTGTTTGTTTGTCCTGTTGATGTTTGCTTTAGTTAGTTAGTTTTTTTCTGGTTATTTATAATGGTATATTGTAAAATGTAATAATGACAATAATAAAAAAAAAATGTATTTGCCTGCTGTCTTGGGGTCCCTTACTGACCCACACTCCAGTCTAATAGGTGGCGGCTTCAAGTTGGTTTGCCAACCGCCAATAAACTCCATTGAAGAAGAAGAAAAGTCTTGAGCTGCGTCCGAATTGCCAAGTAGTAGTCGAAGTAGTAGTCGAAGTAGTATCTAGCATGTGAGAATTGGCCACCGGAGCGAGTAGCATGCTACTTCAGATACTACTTCAGATACTAGACACGTCCACATTGTAGGTTGGTCTCGGTGCATCCTACGGGCATCCTACTGACCCAAAATGTACCACGGGCTTCTTCTTCGTCCTCTTAAAAGTTGTAGAAGCGCATGTGATGCTAGCGCCACCAGCTGCTGCCTATTTAAATGTGTCGCGAACACCGGCTGGCCACAGCAGCGCGCACCATGTCGGAGCAGCAGCAGCAGCAGGCAGGACCGCAGCAGAACAGATGTAATTTTAATGTAACTTCACACACTGTCCTAAAAAATGTGCGGTTGTATCTCTTTGTCATGTCATGGTGTCATATTTGCCCAAGTAATCATTTTATGAGCAAATATGTGGCGACATCATGGAGGTAAAGCTCACTTATTCCATCATTAAACTGCACAGCCGCAGTACTACAGCCAGGCCCGCAGATGAGGGGCTTCAGTTACCACTGTCTGCACGGGCGCAGTACCTACTCTCTGCCTGCGGGGGTCGTCTTTCCCCACCGCTCGTTTAGTGTGTCTGAATTGGGCCAACGTGTTTAGTATGTAGGAGTAGGATCTAGCAGTAGTATGTAGCAGTAGCATGTAGTAGTATCCGAACGGGCAATTCGGACGCAGCATTGGGCTCCCTTGCCTTTCACTTCCGGTTCGCCTCGCCCCTCCCCTCATGCTCACACCTGTGCCGGGGGGGGGGCTTGCTAAAAAAGGCTGGGCTATCGCCGGTAAGCGTGGCTTGAATAAGCGGCCACTTTAATCTTAGCTGCGACTCGTTCCACTAACGAGGCTCAGCTGTTTTCCAGAGACGCTTATTCAAGCCAGGCTGATCCAAGCCACGGCAATGCTTGCCTCCGCGGTACATAAAAAGCCCCGACGTATCGGTTGTCGAAATTACGAGATCATAAAAAAAAAGGGCAGAGCGGAGTCTTTCTTAGCGGCAGAGCAAACACTCCTCATGAAGTTGTACGAAGAGTACAAGGGATATTTTTAAAAGAAGGGCAACACTGTTGCCATTGTGAAAGCCAGGGAGATGGCGTGGCAAAGTATCGTGGACCGACAAATATTTTACAACCGACGCATGTCTCAATGCAGTCAGTCTGCTTGGCTGTCTAATTTTATTCCTCACTTCTGCATATGTACTGGAAACACTTTATTTTTTTTGACTTTTCAACTCGTGTATGTGCAGCTCATTCATACAGTCTGTCAGCCTCTGTGCAGCACCTTCACAGCAAGCAGGGGCGCCTACAGCAGCAGGGGGCGCCAGTTTGACAAAAGAGAAATGGTCTCCGCATTCCAGTCGTTTGGGTTTAGTGCATTTGCTGTAAGGCCTGTGCCTTTTAAATTAACGAAATGTAAGGGTCCAAGTGTTTTCCTCAAAAAAATCGTACAAACCGTACATATCCGACATTGCCATTTTCCTAACCTTGACGCTCTCGAACGTCAAAGTCACATGACATATTTAACCAGATGTAGCTGCAAGACGGAGCCTCGTTGAATCTCCGTTTCAACTTATCTCAAAAGTGAGGACCTAAAACTATATACCAGTTTTTAAATTGTGTTGATAGACCAAACAAAACCAGAGTTATGATAAATTATGTCCGCAATACTTTTTTTATTATTTTGATAACGTTCGGCGCTCGATCGCGCTGTATGAGGCAGGAGAACACAGCATGCAGACACTAGCGACAGTGCTCACAGGTGGAGAAGGCTTGGCAAAAGAAAAAAAAGCACACCACAATCCCTCTCCTATTGGTGAAAAACTTCACCATAACAACCAATCAAAAATTATATGGTGACTAATTGACAAGGGGCGGGCGCTTACACTCTTCCTGCAACAGGAGAAGGGAGGGAGGGACTCCCAGCAGTAGCCTGGCTGGGCCAGAGCAGTGGATTAAACATTAATTTAATTTAATTTAATTTAATAATTTAACATTCGTTGTTTACCCCATATAATAATTTAAAACAATACTTGAAGATGCTGCCAATATTCAATTTATGTATGACGTAATAAAAACGTAAATACATATTGATTACCCATGTTTAAAGCACTCGTAAGTGTGGAAAACTGAGGGCAGACGAAAACAGCCGAGCACTGCCGGGCTCAGTCGATGTCTGACCGGCGCCTCAGAGCGCAGCAGAGAACACTTTATGAGTGAACAGCCAAGCGCGCACGGCCTCCTGCTTGAACCAGTCGTAACACATGCTGCAAGACTTTTCAAAGCCCTGTTCATTCAGAACGCCATTAATTCTGCAGTTGACTCCGCAAAGTCGGCAGAAATTGTTTATGTCCGACGTCTTCTGCGGATATAAACGATTTCTGCCGACTTTGCAGAGTCAACGGCAAGTGATTCACGCAACAGAATGGCCCAGCCAGGCTATCTCAGCAGGGCTGCAGTCTGAGACAGATGGCTGCAAACCTAGCGACTTTGTTGTTAGATTCAGTGACTTTTCATACACCCTAACGACTTATTTAGAAAAAAAAAGCCACTTTTAGCGAATTCCTCTGGAGTTTAGAGACTCTAACATGAAGCAGGCTTTCCTTACTGAGGAGTGAGCAACGCTGCTCAGGCTGCAGAGCCACACATGCGCTCTGAGCTCTGCATGGGAGACTGATGCTGACAGAGCTGCAGCAGTGAGCAGGTTTCACCCTCAGAGACCACCAGGGGTCCATGTTGAGACATTTTCTTTTTTTTTTTTTTTTCAGTTTAATTTTATTGTTTTGCCATAGACACAGTCAGAACAATCTGCAGTAACACTAACAAAAATGCTGCAAAGAACAAAGAATTATGGAAAAATTACAAATGGACTGACAGAAGAGGATCTACACAAGTTTTTTACATCATGTTTTACATCATGCATCATTTACATCATATTTTTTTTGTAGTGGCATAAATAAAATGTGACATTTGTGAGACTATACACTGTTTTGTAAATAGTTGTACAAAAAACACCTGAGGCATTGCCTGCATTTTGATGTAAATAGAGGTAAATTACTATGTTATTTGTTAAAAATTTGCATATGTTTTGAAGTTTACAATTTTTATTTGCAGTTTAAGTTTTGAAAACGGTTCGTCACACATATTTGTGGTTTTCACAGTAAAAAATGTTACTTTTTTCCACTCGGATTTTATGTTTTGTGTGTTAACATCAACGGTTTTTAAGAGGAAATATAAAGGTAAAATCAAAAGTAGTCAAAAACGGCCAACTATACCCCTGACTCCAGAGGGTTAAATCATTTGATGTACATAAAGGAAGAGTTGAAATAATTTTGTAATGAGAAATTCTACAGCCAGTTTGTATTCCATTTGAAAGTACATTATTCAATAAGTGATTGTAATACAGTTTATTTTCATTACTTTCATCATATTGAAATATTTACACATCAGTTCATTGAAAGGTTTTGCTTAATTTTTTTTTTTAAACTGATTGTAATACTGTGTAATATAATGACTTTTATTACATTAAAATATTTATAATTACATTTACAAATATCTTTTCTGCAGGAATGTGCTTTAAACCGAAGTACTTTTTATTAAAGGTATGTCATGGCATTTAATAATATGATTTATATGTGTTTGTATACAATGACAGACATTAAAATATAAACTTGAGGTGGGATTGATATATTTTGTCATGACTTAATATTATATTCCATGATATGAAGTGATAGACCTATGCAAAATGTCAAGGAGAAAATGTATAAGACATGCTGAAAGTTTGTAGATAGATGTATTACCAAGCCTTATGTTTGCATCATAGTAAACCATGATCACAGTATGTTAAATAGAAAAAACAGGATAGCATTTACTGTGTTGGATGAAAACATGGTAGTAACATACTGTGGTAGCACATCCTTTTTAAATCCGTAGTAGTCCCACAGTTACCTTGAAGTGCTACATATTAACTATGATAATACCACAGCTAAACCTGGTTAAATGCATAAAAACCATAGTCAACCATAGTGAATTTCCGTAATGGAATATAAACTATGATAATACCACAGCTACCATGAAATACTATGGATAAACCATGGTAGTACTATGGGTAAGACCATAGTTTTTGTAATCACCATGAGGTACCATGGTAAAGCCATGGTTAAATGCATAAAAACCATAGTAAACCATAGTGAATTTCCGTAAGGGTACCACTTCTGAGAATCTTTTTTGCTCCCTCCTCTTAATTTCTCCTCTGCTGCCATGATTGTTTTTTACTCTGTCAAAGCTCTTTGTAAACTTCTGTTTTCTATATAAATAAAATTATTGTTATTAATCTGTCAATCAGAAAAAGTCTCTCTTTGTTTGTTTGCTCTTTTATTATCCCACCAAAATGCACTTTTCTTTATGAATCACAATGAGACGCTGAAGTTTTCTTTTGTAGGTTTCATAAATTTATCGGACTCACAGTCTCTGTTACTGCAGGGAGTTTGAAGCTCTTCTTGGTCATATAACGTCTGAAAACTGTTGATGAAAATGATCGTGCTTCTCCATCTCCTCCTGTTGGGACAAAACTAAACCAAAACCCTCCATAGTGGAGCTGAACCTGGTCTACTGATGATTCCAGACTCTGCTTCTGTCTTATTCTGTTTCAGGTCCGTTCACAGTGAGCCACGCTAATCGATACGAGACTCCCTCAGAGTTTCCGGCCACACAGCTGTACTCTCCTTCATCATCCTGAGTGACTTTCTTCAGGGTCAACACCGCCGTGCCTCCCACTACCACTGAAGTCTGAAGAACAAAAACACAGAGAAAATCAAGGTGAGTATAAGTGGCGTTGATCTCGACTCCTGTGAAATCCTAAATGGTTCAGGAAGCGTATTCACACACCTTCAGGACCGTGATGTCTGGTTTCTGTCCACAACCGTTGATTCTGGTGCGTTTCAGCCACTGCACATGTGTTGCTGTTGTTCCATCCATCATTTTACACTCAAAGGTCACGTCACTGCCAACATCTACTGTCTGGTCGGCCGGCAGATCCGCCTGCAGGATCGGTGTGCTGGGTCGGACTACTGAAGAAAAAGTTCAGATAACGCTGGAGATAAACAAGCGACAAAGTGAGTTATGAATCTGACCCCTCAAAAATTGCTGTCTGACTGCCTTTCTACTGGATAGAAAGTTTTCAAAAGTTCCCTCTTGCTAATCTTTCTGTAGTTAAATTAAAAAAAATAACACTCTGGATGCACTTCCATGATGTGAAATACTTAAAAAAAGTTCCTTCTTGATGCCCTTTCAGACTAACATTTATGAAAACTGGTCTTTTGGTTTCCTTCCTGTGAGGTTCAGGTGAAAAGTTCTGTCTGGGTTCCTTTAAAATGGTTAAAATGAAAAAAAGATACTTCTCTGGTAATTTAGACACAGTAAGGTTTTTTTTTTGTTTTTGTTTGTTTTATAATTTAAATTTATGACTCTGTTTTATGACAAGCATGTTCAGAGTAACCCCCTATTTCCACCGCATCCTGAATGTCTACGAAAAGGTTGTATCTTCAGATCGTAGCTGATCGTAACCATTCAAGTTAACATGTCAATTTCCACCGGCTACTTTCCGTTCTGCTGTGGATCGCCGGACTCCTAAGCTGATCACAGTTGTTTTATTTATCGGACGCCGGAGCATGCCGGATAAATTCAGCACAGATTGCTGGAAAGGAAGTCGGGCACAGACACAAAATAAAACATCTGGCTTCTTTTCAAAATAAAACACTCCGTGTTTCAGGTGGATGATATTTTACACCATGCAAACAGGCGGAGACGAACAAGTGAAAGGTTTTTACACATCATTTCACCCCAATGACACCATGGATGAGGAGATGCTGATTCTAGAAGTCTAGAAGTAGATTTCTCAAGTAGGTTTCCTCCTCTGGAAGGACACAATCTACTGCTTATATGTCTATGTAGCTGTCTTTATAGAGACGACTCGTTATTGTGCGATTGCACGTGAATCCACGGGTTCTTGTGTATTGCGTCTTTCCTAGTACCTTTAAAAAAAGTCGCTTGAGGCAGAGAATAGGTCCTGTCTATTCGTGTGACACGCCGCTGCTGTTCCAAAGAAGCACCCAGAGTTTATCAAAGTTTTCAGCGCTTTAATAACAGAAAAAACACTTTGACAGGGACCAATGATTCCACGCGCACTTTCGATGTCATATGTGTACACTTTGCGACGTGTATCATTGCAAACAAAAGAACATAAAGCGTGGTCAACAAAAATTATGGCTACCTAGGCTCACCTCTCCACCCCAATGCAGGTAAGACTGCCCCTTAGGCTATGCTCACACTGCAGGTCAATTCAGATTTTTTTAACCATATGTGACACATATCTGATTTTTCATGTTAGTATGAACAGTGCAATTCTGATTTTCTTCAAATCTGACCCAGGCCTCTTTTGTATGTGGATATAAATCGGATATGTATCCGATGTGACTGCAGTGTGGACGCTCAGGTCGCGTTCATCTGACTTATATGTCATCAATACGGGACAAACGTCACCATTATTCGACAACACAAACAGGCGCAGAAAGCAATGGCGGACGAGGGGACGGAGAACAGCCAGCTGTGCGCATGTGGGTCACTTCACGGACGCATTCCGTTCACATTAGATGCCGCATTTGTTGTTGTAATGTGAACGACCGCACAAAAAGATTGGATTTAACAAAAATCCGAATTGTGCATTATAACCTGCAGGGTGAATGTAGCCTTATATAAACTACCAGATTTCAAACACAGCACTCACGTGACACAAGCCCAGCAAAACCAATAGCAACCAGACAGAAGTAACTGAATACAGGATAACCGATGAGCAAAGCGACATTATGGCTCTTACAAATTGAGTTCTCGTGATTACTGCTGTCCGTAATCCGCCATGAAATTCATCTCACAAACGGATCCAGTAGGAATTAGCGGATGGCGAAAATCACTGCTGTTCCAGATATGGTGGAAATTAAGGGTTACGCATCAAACCTCATTTCAAGCAGGATGAAAACCGAAACCTTCCTTTATCGATTAAAATGATGTTTTTCTTTTTTAAACTCACCATAAGATATCTGAACCACAGTTGGCCAGCAGGGGGATGGCTACATGTTCTAGCTTCACTGTAGGAGTCCTGCTCTGTGGTCTATCTTTTCAAAAAAACTATAACTTAGACAGAGAGTAGATCTGTTTTTTGGTAATATGGCGTACAGTTGATGACGGTGAGTGTGGCTGATTGATGGGCGATTCCCAGCGAGTTCCCCACCAGGCAGGTGTACTCTCCTCCATCATCCACAGTGATGTTCTTCAGAGTCAAGTGTTCCTCTTCTTCATGAAAGGACTGAAAAAAAGGGAAATTTTTCATTAGTCTGGAGGTCTGTCAGGCCCAGTAGATCTGGTCTGTCTGCGCTCACTAACCACGAGGACCTTGACGTATGGTAGTCCGTCTGGTCCAGTGCTGCTGCCGTTGACTTTGATGTGTTTCAGCCACTGCATGTGAATATCAGCTCCATTCTCCACTTTACACCTGAAGGTCACGTCACTACCAACAACCGCGGTCTGGTCGACCAGCAGACCCGCCTGCAGAAACGGTCTGCTGGGTCGGACTCCTGGAGGACAAAGTTCAGAAAAATCAGAGATAAACCAACAGATTTATTTACTGAGTTCTTACCAAAGTTTCACACTCCCTTCTTTGTCCAATCAGAAACAGTCACACCACAGTCAGCGAACCAGTTCCTGGTAGTTGGTGCTGTGGGCAGGGTCCAGGTCCTGCCAGTAAAGGAAATCTGAAGAATGAAGGTCTCTAAAACCTCCAGGTAGACTTTAGTCTGCATGAACTGTGGACTTAAAGGGATATCCCGGTGTAAAATTAATTTAGGGTCAAACACACCGTAACACCGAGTTGGCACCCCCTCCAGAGATGAATGTTGCTGACCACTTGCTTCTCTACTTTTACCAACTTTAGTAATGACCACAGGATAGGATGTTGTCTCTGGTTCAGGAGTATTCGGACAGCAGGACCACTTGTAGTCCACTTCCTGGACTTGTCTGATGCTCGGACTCCAGCCTCAGTCCAGTGCCTGTGGAGCTCCTCGAAGTTCTGATCTGCTTGAACAGCCAGACTTAACAGCAATAAAGGTCTTCTGAACCGCGATTGTGGACTGAACCTGTGAACCTTACTGCTGCCTTGATTTGCCTTTCAGTCAAAGCAGAGGTGAAATTTAACCCACCTGATGTGGTTGGTTAATGTTTGATTCTCTTTCTTTTATTTGCTCTGTCACTCTGGGGACAGGACCAGGATGTCTCTTTACCTCATTAAATAAACAAATAAATAAATAAACTAATAATTAATTGATTAATTAGTTAACTGATAAAAGTTTGAGTGTAAGTTTTCTCATAACACTCCTAAAAACATTCTTCTCAAACACTTCATCATCACCATCACCTCCGAACAGGATCTTACCTGTGACTTTGTCCTTTTTGGATGGTCTGGACTGAGTCTGGGGAACCTGGACCAGCAGAACAAGCAGGACACAGGACTTCATCAGGTGGACACGGTGTGGAGAAAACATTGTCCTATCAAACCTGAACCTCTTCAGACTTTTGGACGTGGAGAAGTTCCTCCTGGTCCTCAGGGTGAAAGAACTTTATGGCAGAGAGCCCTACAAGCAAACTGAGGACAGCCAATCACGTTTCAGCAACTCTAACCAATCACAGCACAGGACAGAGAAGACAAACACACTTTGATCACAGAGACTTTGACCCAATTTAATTATTTCTGTGAGTCACACCTGGAGGTCCGGACTTCTGCAGCGGCCCTTCTCCTCTGAGATTAATGACACAAATGTTTTTAAACTTTGCTGCCGTGATCTTACAGTTTTTCTCAGTCGCTTTGGTTAATTTCTCAGATCAGAATGAAAGTTCTCACAACTCTTAGCTTAACCTCCACAACATTGAGTCTTTTGTGCACATCATCATCATAGCAGTTTCTCATTCCTCTGAACAAATTGCAAATGCTTTCAGACAAGTATCAGTTACTTTCATACAATTCACTGCTGTTTCATAACATTATCATTTGCTCATGTCATGTCAGACAAAATGAAACATACTTATGAATGCTGAATAGTCATTCCCTATAAAACTTACAGTCCTCATTTCATTGCTTGAGTCATTACATAGAACATTGTTGAACTAGTTCTCAAAATCTGTCAAGCTGACAGTTCTCACTTGGCAAGCATATGTAAACCAGCAGGACATAGTGTGTACCATTTCTTCAATTCTGTGACACAAAAATGGAAGGTTATCGTTGTGAAGGAGGGGTGAGAATGTGGGGAGGACGGGAAAGGGGACAAAACCGGGGCAGAGGAAGAAGTACATAGACAAATTCCCAAATTCCTGATGAAATTAGGGCTACACTTGTGGACCATGTTGTCAATCACGGCCTCATTATGGCTGAGGCTGGTCGACGGGTGCAACCAAATGTAGGGAGAACCACTGTGAATGTCCAGGAACAATTTATGTTCAGTTTACAGCAATATGTACTGTTATATTCTTTATATTTGTGCTAAGTTCTACAAAAATTGTATTACTTATGTTTGTCCTAAATAAGTGACTGTGAATTTTTTTTTAAATTTTTGCACAGTGCTGTAGAATTGCAAAGAGCATATTCAGTAAATATGTGAAACATACATGTGGCTTGTAGCGGGGTGCGCACCCGGGTGGAGGTGTCCTGGCCCTGGGCCATGAGCAGCCTCCAGTGCAGTCGGCCTCCTGACGTTTCCTGACTTGGCTCCTCTGTACTCAGCCACACGCTTTTAAGATTGCATTATCTGTGCGTGTGTGTGTGTGTGTGTGTGTGTGTGTGTGGTGTGTGTGTGTGTGTGTGTGTGTGTGTGTGTGTTGGGGTGGGCTCTCGGTGAGGGTTGGGGGGTGGTGTGGCGGGCTGGATATGGGGGGGCTCATTGTTTTAAATTGTAAAGCACTTTGTGCTGTATTTCTTTTTGCCTGAAAAGTGCTATATAAATAAAGTTTGATTTGATTTGATGTGTCTTGTACTCAGTTACCTCACTAAATACAGTAATGGGTAACTTTACTGTAGTTTTCAAATGGCTGCACAGGTAGTGTATTGTGCTGTCTTGAGCATTTTCAGGTAATGTCACCAAGATCAGACTTTTTTGCACTGGAAAACACAGAAAGTGTAAAACATGAAAAAGCCATTTGACTGTCTCATTCATAAACAATGATGTCAGGACTAATCATTTTGATGACACAGACACTTTCGCCTACATGAAGACTTGCTTTTGAGGAATCAACAATTAATTTTGAGCAAGTGACGTGCTTTTGCAGGTTATCCACTAGGTTTTGCAGTTTTTACTAATTGTTCTGAGAAATGCACCAAAGCGACTGAGAAAAACTGTAAAGGACAGACCAACTTTGTTTGTTGAAGTTGTGTTTCCCCAAAAGTGAGCCGATCCCCATAGAGCCCCATGTTAACACACCAATAAGATGACTGCTCCTTTAAAAAGGTGCAGAGTGGGTTCAGTACCAATAAAAAGGCTTTAAAAGAGAGAATACTTCTCTACTTTAATCAGAAACAACAGTGTGGGGTAAAGTCAGACCTCTTCTCTTTAAATATGAAGAGAATCACAGAGTCAAAGTCAGTCATATCATTTCATTTATTTCAAACAAAAACCAGCCGAGTTGGCCCATAGTCTTCGTTCAAACAGGTTTTCAACACAAAGTGATCCCAGACCAACAAAAGGCTCCAAACTGGACTCATTGAGAGCTCCACGACCAGCGTGAAGACTTCCTCTGAGCTCCACCGCCTCATAAATTAACTCGTTAAGGAAAATAAATATCAGTTATTGTCACTGTGACTGAAGTGTCTGGTCGGAAACACGATTGAGTAAATGGGCATGAAAAAGAACAACAACAGCGCGAGTGGCGTTTTTTTCTTTAAGCCGAATCGGCGTCTAAAGCTCCAGGCTGTAATCATCGTGATAAAGCTGCAAGTTTGAGCGTGCGTACGTGAAAAACAATCAGAATGGCGTTAGCATGTGCGTGATGGCAAGTGATTGGGCGTTCTCTAATTCTCCTCCGCGGCCCCTCCCTCCAGGTTGTCCACAGATCTTTTCCTGGCGAACAGGTGGGTGGGGTCGCGTCCTCTGAAGCCCGGTTGGATGTTGAACACTGGCATGTTTCTCCAGCTGGAAGGGTTGTTGTAAACAGCGGCGGCGTTGGATCCGGGAGCGCAGGGTTTGTTCTGGACGAGCTGCAGGAAGGTCTCCATGTCGGGGCCTAAACGGGCCATGAGGCCGGCTCGCACCGCCGCCACCGTCTGCTCGTCGCAGGACTGGAGGACCTGCAGCAGAGTGCTGTAGTACCTGAGAAACAAGATCCAGCAAGTCACGACACGGGGTGGAAACTAGCGAGCTTTGTCAGATTTGGTGTGCGTCATCAGCCCTCACCTGTTGGGGAAGTGAGTGGGCACCTGGACCACCTCTCCAATGGCGTCAGGGTTGGTTCGAGCCACCGTGCAGATGTCCAGACTGGTGTAACATTCTTCTTGCACCTTTAAAAACGACAGAAAAGCCGTTAACACATAGGAGGCAAAGCCATTCCTTGCACGTAGGCACTTTGAAACAGTAATCCATGCCTTTGTTACAACTCGGCTGGATTACTGTAACGCACTTTACTTTGGAGTCAGCCAGTCCTCCCTCTCACATCTCCAGTTAGTACAAAACGCAGCCGCCCACCTCTTAACTGGAGTACGTAAGAGGGAGCACATTACTCCCATCCTGGCCCCCCTCCACTGGTTACCTGTGTATTTTAGAGTTCATTTTAAGATTATTTTATTTGTTTTTAAATCTTTAAATGGTCTGGCTCCATCTTACCTCTCTGAGCTTCTCCACCCCTACACCCCAGCTCAGTGCCTCAGGTCAGCTGATCAGCTGCTCCTGGAGGTACCGAGGTCCAAAGTGAAGCTCAGAGGGGATAGATCTTTTTCTGTTGCGGCACCAAAATTATGGAACGAGCTACCCCTACAAATCAGATAAGCCCCCACACTGTCCATTTTTAAAACTCGTCTTAAAACCCATTTTTATTCATTGGCTTTCAACCCTGCATGAGACTCGGCTCCTGTTTTAGCGTTTTATGGTTTGTTCTTAGTTATTTGTTTCTATGTTTTTAAATTAGTTTTTAAAAACATTGAAACTATATTTTACTTTTTAATATCTGTTATTATTTTATCCATTGTTTTAATTGTTTTTTGATTGTTTTTTATGTTTGCATTGTTTTGTCTATTTATGTACAGCACTTTGTTCAGCTGTGGTTGTTTTAAAGTGCTTTACAAATAAAGTTGAGTTGAGTTGAGATTACATCATCAGAGTTGGTGTCTCAGAAAGGTTCAAAGGTCAGCTCATTAAAAAGAGTGCAGGTTTGGCACCTTATCTAGACCCCCCAGACCAAGTCCCCCTCTTAAACACAGCCCCTGATTTCTCTGAGCGTACGAACCTCAGCGATCATCCTCTGGAAAATGTTGCAGCGACGGATCGTTTGGAAAACCTTGGCAGAGATTCCCTGGGTGATACAGTGGAGACTCTTTTTCACGAAGGTTTTACCCTGCAGGACGACACACACACACACACTTTAATGTCACACACACACACACACACACACACACACACACACACACACACACACACACACACACACACACATGCACACACAAATAAAAACACAGACAGGCACACACGCACACTAACCTCTGTGTTGAAAGTAGCAGCTGTGTGGAGGAAGAGCTCGCAGATTTCGTGCATGCCGTCAGTGTCACAGGTGGAGTTTTCCAGACAGGAGAAGAACCCGCAGCCAACGGCCACAGCACCGTTTAAACATCTGGCCACATCGCCTGCAAACACACACAGAGAGAAGCACATGAACACTGTACTCATGACCTGCTCAGGTGAGTGAACAGATTTACTCTTGTCAAAGTTAGCATCTTTGTTAACTGACTGACAGCAGTCAGAGGTACACTTTAATTAACTTTAACTAACTTTACCTGCTTCTGCATAAAACAAAGAGATACCCTTCAGCACAGACTGTATATATCTATGTACAGTGTGTTACTTTATTGTCTGTAAAATAAGCACTAAAGCTAGCTATCCTGCAGAAACATCTTCCAGGTGAAATTTTTCATTGTTACTGTAAACATGTGTATGACAGAGTATTAGGGCCACATTAAGAAAAAGTAATACTAATAAGACTTTGTAATTACTTACGAGAATAAAGTTGTGTTAAAATCATTAATTACAAGAATATAGTTGTAATAAAATAATTTTTTACGAGAACAAAGTCATAATAAAATCATTTCTTATGTAAATAAAGTCGTAGCTAATACTCTAACCTGTTGTTAGTTGTGTTAATGAGCGTTGTGGAGCATTTAGATGAATTGAACTTCAGTAGTTAGGTTTCACAAACAAGACGATACTAAATCATTTTGCGTTTCAGCATCACATCATCAGAAGTATCAGGACATATGCAAGACATACATCTTTTCCGCAGAAAGAACCAGGCGGACTTGTAATGCATCCCTGTTTCTGAGGAGGGGGAAATGGCTGGAAATGTCTGTGCAGAGGTTAAATCCCTCAATGCAGCCATTTATAACTATAGTTTCATATGTTTTTAGTTGATCACATGAATCTATATGCCGCCATAAGGTGTTGGTGCCGCTGCAGGTGGAGGTTACTGCCGCTGTTGTGCCAACATCAGAGACAGACGCGGTGCTCGACTCCCTCTGAATCACAAATGTTGATCATCAGTTGGATTATTTCTTGAGAAACCACAAAATCTCTCTTAATGGCCCACTGATGCACCCACTGATAACTCTGCAGTCGACCACTTCAGACATTTCCTCCTCCACAAAATCAGCTTTAAGACTTCATTTACTTTACGACTTTTTTCTCGTCAGTAATTACTATATTACGACTTTATTCTCATACAAAATGATTTAAACACGTCTTTATTCTTGGAAGTAATGACTTAATCTCGAAGTCTTAATTTTTTTCTTAATGTGGCCCTAATACGCCGTCGTAGATGTGCAACAAATTCAGTGTAAAAACTCTCTTAAATTGCTTCTTTTATATCTAAATGATATTACATTTTTATAACAAAATTATAACTAACCTTTAAAGTGAGTTCAAATACTTTCAGCTGTCTAAGATTGCTAACCACTGTGATTCGTGATCTTCCATGATTTCCACTTATCTGTGTTTTAATTTATGAAAAGTTAGTGTAATAGTAACACAAAAGTCAGTTCAAAAAGTCTCATTTTTACGGTCTTAGAGGGACTGAAATAACCGTTAAGAAACGTTGATATCGACCCCAGTCTCCCCTATTCTGTGGGCTAGCTAGTAGCAGGAAAATCACGAGGTTAGCTTACTTTAAAATTAGGGAACATAATTAGAAAAAAAAACTATTTTATGAACAAAGTTCAGAAAACTATAAAGCGGGTTTTGTTGGTTCCAGAGAACCGGGACTCACTCGGGCTGTTGGCGGAGAATCTTGCCCGGCGGGGAGCAGCTTCTTCGGCCAGCAGCTCAAAGGAGACGGCGGAGCTGATGGACAGGAGGAGGAGGAGGAGGGCGGAGCCGGCCTGCATGCTGCTGAAGAGGAGGAGGATGAAAACGAAGAGGAAGAGGAGGTCTCTGTGGTTCAGGATGTTGTGGTCCTACTCTCCGGACTCACCTGGTATTTGTATCGAAGCGGCGCTGAACCGACCAATCAGAGCGCTCGGTCCCCACGTGGTGGAGGAGCAGTTAATATTTGATTCCTGCAGGTAATTACGGCGCACAGGTAATTAAGGATATTTCCACACATACCGAGGGATAAAGGAGGTGTGAACAAAACAAAGAAGGTGGGCTATTTTTAGATTTTACTCACTAACAGCTGCTGATTTACCTGATTACTGCAAATATTTATATGAAAGTACCAACAAAACAAACTTAAAACAGATTAAAAAACACATTTTAATACGATGTTTAACGTACAAAATGATAAATACAGAACACCAAACACTTTTAGCCCTTTTTAATGCCTGAAACCACAAATTATGGCCAGAAAATTCAAATTCTTTTTGAGCTGACCATCAGAATCAGCAAAGACACAAGCAAAACAAATAAATAGATAGATTAAACAGAAAACAAACAAAATAGACAAAAGATGAATGCTGTTTCATAAAACATAGAAATCAGAGAATCAAAGTACCAGTCACTGTTGTGTCATGTATCATGTTTGAAATAACAACCCCCTGACTAAAGCCTTTGTTGATCAGTTAGTCAATGGACAATCAATCAGTCAAACAATAAATCTATCAAAATACAAAACAAAGTTCTTTCTAATATCCAGCTGGCATATAATATATATTAGAATAGCCTGGGAATATAAGTTATAGCGTGAGACCATGTCGATAATGTCTCGAGTTTTGCACCATTAACCTAAGCAGTAGATCTTTCTAAGAGACAAATATCATAAAACAGAGCAACCCAGATTCTTTTCATAACAAAACTTGGTTCAAACCAGCTTTTAAGAATGGTCTTTTTTGCAGCTGTAGAGGCAGCAAGTATGATACGTTTTCGTGTATGTGGCAAAATAACATTTAGATTACAACCAAAAAGCCAAAAGGCTGGGCAAAATGGAAGCTCTTTCTCCAACAAATCTGAAATGGTTTGAGCAACATAGGTCCAGAGAGTTGCCACAATGCCAGAACATATGCATGTAAGTTCCAATTTTTTAGTGGGGGCACCTATCACAGAGTTCGCTACTTGAGACTGGGCTAAGTTGAGCCACCCCCTGTTGCTTGGAAATGGTAAAAGAAATTGATCATGTGACCAAATATTTAGGAGATGGTCATCAATTCATGGAGTCTGTGAAGGTTAGAAGCACATGGGTGAAGGGGTTAGACATTAATTTCTAAAAAACATTTTTCACTCTTGTAAGTGAATTTAGTCTGTCATCAGTTTTATTAGAATTGTGTTCAAACCAAAAAAGATCATTTTAAATTTGTTTTATACATCAATTGTGGTATCTATGAGCTCCAACATGAGGCCAAAAACCTAACATAAAAGTCCACCATTTTAGCTTAGAGGACTAATAAAGTCATCATAGTAGTTCTGGGGTAAGTTGACCATAGGAGACCACTTTTTTTTTGTCATGTGATATTATCAAGATTACAGTTCTGTTTACACTTATTCTGTTGGTTTGCAGGGATGAACAACATCCTAAAATATATGCAGATACACTAGTTCGAGACAAAACTATGATTTACTTGATGTAGTGATCTGAAGTATTAAAAATGGATCATCTTACCCCACTCTCCTCTACTACTGAAAACCCAAAAAATCTAAATGTACTTAGAGTTTAACAAATATTTTTATTTATCTCATTTGAGACAACAGATGTTTTTGGAAACTGATAAACCACAAGAGGACATTTTTATCATTTATCCAACTGTATTCAGGTGTTTTTTAAATAGTTTGTTGATCATATTGATTTTATTGAAGTATCATAAAGTATGTATCAAATATGATACAAAAGGCATTAAATGTTGACTTTAATAAAGAATTACCGATAATCTGTAAGTCTGAGATCTGAGTTTCTATAAATAGTGGTGAGAAAAGGAAACAGGAAGCCTGACTGTGATTCCTGTCACGTCTGCAGTTTCCTGTGATCTGGTTCATTCAGGCAGAAGAAGCTGATCACTGATTGTGAACAAAGGGAACCATTTTACAAGTTTAATGTAAAGTATTTTTTAAGTACTCCACTACTTATCAAAGTACTGCAACCAAAACTTTATTTAGATTAAGGATTGATTTATGTACTTATTTGATTCATGTACTTATTTATTCTAATTATGTCGTATTTTTTTGTTAATATAATTTTGCTGCTCTGCTGTCTCATCCTTCTCCCTTTCAGACATGTTGGGTTACATTGTTATTATTAAGTTTTTTATTTTATTTTATTTTTACTTTTTTGCTTTGATTATTGTTATTGTTGTTTTGAATATTCTCACTGGTTAAGTTTGTTTCTTTTCAGTTTACTTTTTGTGTTGTACGCACGTTCGAAAAAAATATAAGATGAAATGAAGGAACAAACTGACCTTTTTAGGCAATAACTGCAGTAAGTATTTGAACCCCGGCTCCAAAACAGCTGGAGGAACATCTCCATCTACTTTATATTTTTAAAGACAAACGTGAATACATTTCTGATTTATGATAAAAAACCCATGCAACTTCCTTCCTTTTCAGTTATTTACAGTTTTGTTTTAATTCAAGTCTTTATTCTTTTAAAGGTTAAAGGTGAACCATTTATTCGGACATTCACCTGCACCGTGGAAGATGTGGAAAACTGAGTGTGTCTTATCAGTGTGAGAGTCCCCAGTGCATTGTGGGAGAGTCGTTAGTGAAGGCTGCTGCGTTTCCATCACGGACCAGTTCACCGCAGGAACCAGTGAACCCAGCAGCCCCCGAGGTCAACACACCCACACACACACACACACACACACACACACACACTTGAGTTTTCATTAACCATGCTGTGGGACTGTGGGAAAATGATCAACAGTGAAACTTTCAATAAAAGTACCTTCATTTATTTCAACTTTAACGTGAATTTAATTAACGACTGTGCAGAACAGAGAGAAACTTTGAGTCGCTTTTCATGCAACTGCATAAAGAAATCAAGTAAATATCTGAGTTAAGACACTTTGAGTAAGAAGGAGCCAAAACGGTCATTAATAAAAAAAACGACAAAATTGATGAAAACTAAAGAAAGAGACAAACATCGAGTCAGCAGCTAAAATGGTTGATTCTCAGTAAAAAAACAAAAACAGTTAAAACTGTTAGCAATTATGCAAATTCAGGGAATGTTGAAAAAAAATCACAAAAAAACAACATCTGAAGAGGCCATGTGTTTCCAACAGGGATGAACAGCTTGAAAAGTAGATCATCATAATCAGCAGACGTTAAGTTTCTGCTCATGGTAATCAGAGAGTTTGACACAGTTAATAACATGTTAAAGGTGGAGTAGGCAGGAATCCTTTAAAGAAGTATCTTTATTTGTGGTTTTTATACAAAATAGCTTTTAATATCAGTCAATAGTTATTAGTTATTGATGACATTTGGGAATATAACGATATCTCTGTGTTCTTTTATGTCTGTGTAGTCAACATTTTACATTTTGGAGCAGTCCGCTCTTTCTGACTGTAAACAAAGCCATTCTCCATCTCCTCAACCTGATTGGTTGTGACCATAAACTGTGTATACAATGGACAACTTGGTTCCTCCCTCCAGTATACGGATTTGAAGCCAAAAAGTTCTCTGTAATTCCGTGTTTTCTCTCCATTTCCTGAAACCAACATTGCGGTAGCGTTGTACGCATTCAGTTGGAGAGTAGCCGAGAGTCGCTGTGATGACGCTTGGCTCAAACAGCGTATCCTCCAGGTGAGCTCCACAATCTTTGTACGCGCATAGGCTGTATCAAGTGTCAATCATAGAAAACATAAACCCCATAATAACCTTTTAAAATGGAGCTGTACAGAAAAAAGAGGACTTGAGCACAAACCAGTCTGACAGCAACTACATGTTAACATTGCAACCAAGGGGGGGAGAAACATTTATATTCTGTGTCATTAATTTATAAAGTTTGTCCACAGCTCCATAAGGAGGCTGGATTTATGACCTATACTCCAGTCTGTCACCAGAGGTTGCTGTTCTCGCAGTGGCTTCACCCAGCGAGGAGGCAGACGGCGTCTGTTCTATATACAGTCTATGGTTGTGAGGCAGACGCTGCTCCCTTGTGTTGTGAGGCACGCTCCACGAATAATGTTCAGGAGCTCAAACAAAGTTAGCGTGCTACAATATCGGACAGTAGAAACCAACCAGAAAATTCCGAAAATTGTCTGAATCCTCCTTTGACAACAATGGTATTTACTCAGTTTTCTTGCTTGTGTTGGACAAGCAAGAAAACTAAGTAAATACCAGAGACTCTGGCGGAATAATGGGCGCTTAAAACGGAGGTAGACCGGACAAGAGCTAAAAAGCCGGGTCAACATAAACGATCGGGGACGCTTTGAGATCTTGGTGACCCTGTAACCTTTCTGCTGGACAGGTAAACCGCTTTAACAAAGTAAGCCAAGTGTCTCTAACAGAAGTGTTTCTTGTCAAACAGGACCTGCTGTAGCTTGCTGTAGCGCCGCTAAACTGTTGACCTCTGGTCCTGGACTATGTTACTTTATCCTAGTTGTAGAAGTCCTGCAAACATTGTGTTTGCTGGTAGTCTGTTGGCATCTACAGTAGCACCAATGCTTTTTACTTTCACGTTGACTGGGCCCCATTTGTAATTATCTGAAGTATTTATCTGCATTATATCTGAATTTAATTGGAACGATACGAGCGAGCTGGAGCGCCTGTTTGTGGGCGGGGCTTGCTGGAGCAGAGAGGGAGGGGAGAAGAGGAGCTGAGGGGAAAACTGGTTGGGAGGGGTAGAGTTTACATTCAAGATTCTCCTAAAAATTGGAACTTCCTCTGATCCTGACTACCCCACCTTTAACTCTATAAAAGAAGAAACTTTGACTTTTTTAAAGTGGATAATTGTGTGTACACTACAGGACTGTATCAGTCTCATCCTAAAAGAGTTTGAAAACTGATATCTGAAGCCAACACGCTAAACGCTCCTGGTTATTTTATCAGGTGTCCCTGAACCTCACAGGCACTGAGCGATGGCGAGGGTTTGCGAGAATGTGAGTGAATAAACGCCGACAAACACTCTGCTGAATCTTCTCTGTCATTCTTACAGTGAAATAAAAAACCTGTCTGTTACTGTGAAGCTCTCTAACTGAAAATGTGACTGAGAGGAGCACACGAGAATGTAAAGCACATTTACTGTCAGATCTCTGAGTTTGGGGAATACAGACGAGTCCATCTGTCCTCCTTTTATTTCCCCCGTGGATCGAATACTGAAATAACTCTGATGTCCCCAAAGACTGAGAACCTGAAGGCAGCATGTAAAGCTCATTTTACCAGTCAGTGCTGGTTTCTGTTCATCTTTTCATCTCTGTTAGAAATAAATGGACTTTAAGGCACCTAAACAAAAGACCCACTGGTTTTTAATTCTACTCTGCACAGACTAACACGGTACAGAAATATAAGTTTAAAAAAAAGCAGATAGAAACAGTCTTAATCAGTCAGTACAGACTCTTAAAAAACAGAAACATCCTCAGCTTTGTCATGAAAGTGATCAGGGGTTCCGCCATGTTGACATACTTGGTATTAAGACTAAACAGACTCGATAGTACGACATTATTCTAGTCATGGTCGGTTTTAGAGTAAAGGCTATGTACATGAAGTTATGGTGAGCGGAGTCACTGTAGTCACACCCACTGAGGGAGAAAAAGAACAGACTGTGGACCCGATTCATAAACCAGAAACACGACTTTTTGTGCAAATAAACACAAGACATCTTCTTCATAAACGCACAATCCAGAAGACATGCTGCAGCCGATGTTAATGCAATGTTTGCACCCATCTCTGATTCAGGACTTACAGCGGCCAAGAACCGCCACTGCTGCAAATAAAGAAGAATGAAAAAAAAAAAGAAGTCACAACGGAAGTAACTGATGCAAATAAAAAAAGAAACAGTGCAGATAAAAAAAAAGAAATAAGGCCACAACGGAAGTCCACGACACAAAAAAAGTGATGATGGAAAAAAAAGTTACTTAGTGCGAAAATAAAAGGATGCAAATATAAAAAAGCTGCAATGGAAGTGAGCTGCCGTGGACCAATAATGATGATCGGTGTTTTATGATCTAGGCACAGGAGATGATGGCGATAGGACGAGCAAAGAAGTTAGTGGAAAGTTTATTGTTTAATTTCACATCGTAAACTTTTTAATGTGTCATTTGGTTAGACTATGTAGCGCCTGAGTCCATATGAAGTTAAACTGAAGCAAAAACCGAGTAACGAATAACCTTTCCATTTACTTCTTTGCTCGTCTTCTCGCCAACATCTTCTGAGCCTAGATCGTAAAACACCGGTGCATCGTCATTATTGGTTCCCGGCAGCTCACTTCCTTTGTGGCTCTTTTATTTGCATCCTTTTACTTTTACAGTAAGTAACCTTTTTTTTTCCCCATCGGCATTTTTTTGCATTGTTAATTTCCGTTGTGGCTCCTTTCTTTTTTTGCATTCTTCTTTTATTTGCAGCAGTGGCAGCTCTCAGTCACCGTAAGGACTCCTTCATAAACCAAGACCAGTACAAGCTGGATTTGAGTCTCAGCTGTCAGTGAAACCTGGAGCTCTGTGTCTCTGAAGACCTTCATGAAGCTCAGAGACACAAACTGGAAGAAACACTACAACAGCAGATAACGGAATGACAGCTAACATATGCTAACGTGGCTAAATCTTCTATCGGCACAACTTTCAGGTTGTTTCGTGACAACATATCTGTGTAAAAAGTAACACCCACAGCTGTGTCTAATGCTGCGTTTAAGTTACCTCGGAAGTCAGATGTCCGAGTCCCTACGGTTTCAGTTAGGCTACCAAGTAAAAAAAAAGCAAATTGGAGGCGGAAACAAGATGGCTGCATCTACAAAAGTTGCCTTGTCAGCATATAAGGCAAGCTCTAAAATAACTTTCCTAGACATAGCTATCTTGTTTCCGCAGCATAATTATAAATCAGCTAAAAGAGCATCCACAGATAAGCGTTTCAGACAGAGGCTGATGAGAGATAAAAAGTTTTATGAGCAGTAAATAAAAAATGTTTTAGCGCAGCTGGACTTCCTCTCTCCTCAGAGTCCTTTTTAAAGGGTTTACACTAAAACTCCAGGTCCCATCCAGACTCCTCGTTAGGAGGAGGCTCGTCCGTGTCCTCAGGGAAAAAGTCAAAGTTGCTGTTGTCGAGCGGACCGTCCACCTGAAGAAGAAGAACACAGGAGGTCAACTTTCTCACCTGTGAACTTTGACCTCGCTGAGACACTGATCAACACTCACACTGGGCGTGTATGGAGAGTCGATGGTTCCCCGTCGGAGTCCGTCCCAGTTGAAGCCCTCAAACCACCTGAAGGACAGCAACACGTTGCCATGACAATAGCATCATCTGCCATGGAAACAGTAATAAAAGCAGCTTTCCATCCTCACTTGTGCTTCTGGATGTCCTTGACGCCGTTCTTCTGGTTCCCCAGTCGCTCTGAAGGATTGTCTCTGTAGAAAACACGAGCACATGAGCAGACATGTTTTTTTGTGTGTTTTTGACATTTCTGTACATTTATGATTTTCTGAAAACCTGCAGAGCCGTTTGATGAGGTTAGCGGCGCTCTTTGTGATCTTCTTCGGGAACTCCACCATGTCGATGCCTCTCAGGATGATATTGTAGGTCTTCATGGGGTCTGATCCAGAAAATGGGGGACTAAAAACAGCCAGTAAATTAGATTTATCCTCTCCTGAACCCAAACCACTTCCACTAACTAAGACTCTGTTGCTGTTTTTGGTTACCTGAGATTTGTTTATCTCAAGAATACAGGTTTCCTCATTAAATCGTTACGTGTGGGGTCTTGGTGTAACTTGGTATTTAACGTGAAACTGGGACTCACTGGGAATCTGAATCCTGATGTTATTTTTTAGAAACCTTAGACCTGTTTTCTTTTGCTTTAGTGGTCGAGTTTGAGGCTTTTGTTAAACTTTCTCCTGACAGTGAAACTCAGACTCACCAAGAATCTGAATCATCACCTCATTTAAAGATGGGGTCGGCAGGATTCCGTTAAAGAAGAATCTTTTTTTGTATATTTTTTTTGTGTATTTACAGAAATGCTTTTAATACCAGTCAATAGTTATTAGTTATCGATGATCATTTAGTAAAATAACAATATCGCTGTGTTCGCTATTATGTCTGTGAAGTCAACATTTTAACATTTTTGAGCGGTCTGCTCTTTCTGATTGTAAATAAAGCCATTCTCCATCTCCTCAACCTGATTGGTTGTGAGGCAGACGCTGCTTCCCCGTGTCGTTCAGGAGCCCAAACAAAGTTAGTGTGCTACAATATCAGACAGTAGAAACCAACCAGAAAGTTCGGAAAATTGTCTGAATCCTCCTTTTGCCGCGACTCCCAACACAAGCAAAAAAACAAAGTAAATACCAGAGACTCTGGCGGAATAACGGGCGCTTAAAACGGAGGTAGACCGGACAAGAGCTTAAAGCTGGGTCAACATAAACGACGGGGGATGCTTCGGAATCTTGCGGACCCTGTTAACTTTCTGCTGGACAGGTAAATCGCTTTGACAAAGTAAACAAAGTGTCTGTAACAGAAGTGTTTCTTGTCAAACGGGACCTGCTGTAGCGTGTTGTAGTGCAGCTAAACTGTTGACCTCAGGTCCTGGACTATGTCCCTTTATCCTAGTTGTAGAAGTCCTGCAAACATTGTGTTTGCTGGTAGTCTGTTGGCATCTACAGTAGCACCAATGCTTTTGACTTTCACCTTGACTGGGCCCCATTTGTAATTATCTGAAGTATTTATCTGCATTATATCTGAATTTAATTGGAACGATACGAGCTGGTAGGAGCGTCTGTTTGTGGGTGGGGCTTGTTGGAGCAGAGCGGGAGGGGAGAGGAGGAGCTGAGGGGAAAACTGGTTGGGAGGGGTAGAGTTTACATTCAAGATTTCTCCTAAAAACTGGAACTTCCTCTGATCCTGACTACACCACCTCTAAGAAAACTAAAGAACCATTAACTACAAGACAAACCCAAAATAATTAGAATTATACAGAATTATACGGCTTTAGTTAGATGTCTTTCAGGATTTACAGTGAAACTGAGACTCATCAGAAATGATAAAAGACAGAAAAACAGGCTTCACAGAACGTCTGCTGGTCTACCTCCCGCTAAGCAGCTCGAAGACCAGGATCCCCAGAGACCAGCAGTCTGCTGAGCTGTCATGTCCTTTATTCAGTATGATCTCAGGAGCCACGTACTCTGGAGTACCACAGAAAGTCCAGGTCTTCTTCCCCAGACCCACCTTCTTGGCAAAGCCAAAGTCCACCTGGGCAGACAAACACATCACATGAGGGGGTCCTATGAGAATTATCCCATCTATGTTGACTGGGTATCCAGATTCTGCATGTGCACACCAGTTTGGCATATCCCCTGTGGTCAAGGATGATGTTCTCCGGTTTGAGGTCTCTGTAGATTATCCCTCTGGAGTGCAGAAAAGCCAGAGCCTCGATCACACAGCCCGTGTAGAAGCGAGTGGTGCCGTCATCGAATGACCCCCTAGGAGTAGAATCCTGACACTGAGGATTTCACGGACTTTCTCAGAACCTTTACTCCAAACAGAACAAACCAGGACCAACCTGTCTCTCAGCAGGGTCCACAGTTCACCTCCCAGACAGGCCTCCAGCAGCATGTAGAGGTATTTGGGGTCTCTGAAGGTCCGGTACAATCTGCAGGAGACCAAATGGAGAGTGTCTTTAGGGCCCCAGGCAGGACAGCATTGAAATTAGACAGAACTCTGGAGTGGTCCTCAGAGACCCGGTGCGTCCGTCTGACCTGATGATGAAGGGACTGTGCGCCTCCATCATGATGCAGCGCTCTGACAGGATGTGTCCCTGCTGGCTGGTATCCAGAATGTGACGCTTCTTCAACACTTTGAGGGCGAAGGATCGGCTCGTGTCGTTCTTTAACTGCACCTGAACACACAAACACACACGTGTGTTCAGACACATTAACATGTTTGAATACATCATCAGAGTTTCTTCATCGACCCACCAGCTCCACACGGCTGAAGCCTCCCATCCCCAGAGTGCAGACGATGTTGATATCACTCAGAGACACACTGGAGAAGAAATCTGCCTCCGCCTGCAGCCTGCACATGACAGAGAGAGTGAAGGATAACCGATGATGACGATGATGAAGAAGATGAGTGTGCTTCACAAGAAGAGGTATTAAAGGGATATTCTGGCGTAAAATTAATTTAGGGTCAAACACACCGTAACACTGAGTTAGACACCCCTCGAGAGATGAATGTTGCCGACCGCTTGCTTCTCTAGTCATACCAACTTTAGTAACGACCGCACAATAGCAATATAGAATGTCACGCGCTCAAGCAAAACGCCACTTTATAGCCACAAATAATGCTCAGAACCGCACCTAACTTCATCAACAGTACATATAGGGTCCCAGCCATAGCACTAGCCACCAAACATCTTTTTAACTTTGACTAATTTCTTTAGCAAAGAGACTAAACACAACTCACCTACTCTCCTACAGCAGCTGTTTGTTTGTAGCGAGACCTCAGGCCAGTCCATTAGGGACTACAGCGGAGTGACGCAGCTCAAGGAAGAACATTTACGATCATTACTTCATGGAAATACATTCAGACTGAGACTCTAAGGCAGAAGAACTACCGCGTCTGCAGTGAAAATGATTAATATGATGATTATTACTTCAAGGAAATGATAAAGAAATGATCATAAATGTTCTTCCTTGAGCTGTGTCAACCTGCTGTAGTCCTTAATGGACTGGCCTGAGGTCTTGCTACAAACAAGTGGCTGATGGAAGAGAGTAGGTGAACAGGTTTGGGCAAACAGGTTAGAGGAGGAGGAAGCTGAGGGTAGAGGATTACAGCAGGATGTCTCCCACCAGGGACATGACAGAGTGGATGGTTTGATACTGTGAAGGAGCAGGCGGGTTAGCTCCGCCCCTTTACCAGTCAGTCACCTATGCCTCAGTCAGTCTGAGAATTATTATACTCTAAATCCTGACATGTTTCTTCCATTCACAGGGATATGAGATGACTCTGTCTGGAGGACTCAAAGGTCTACTCTGAAACCTTCACTGAGTCTTCTTCACCAGACCTTCAGCAGCAGCTCTTCAACTCTCTGAATAAGCTCACTTCGCTTTGACCTCGTCGCTGTCGCACTGTTTGCTGTTGACATCATCCAGTCCTCCAATCAGCTGTTTGAAAGACCTGAAAAAAAAAGAGTGTCTGAACACAGAGAGCTCTTAAAGACGGATCGAACCGGCGTGTAAAAACTGATTTAAAAAGTGAACATAGATCCTTGCTCACTCTCGATCTATGACCAGACATGTGACATCTCCCACTGCCGTGACGCTGGCGGTGCGAATGTCCTCGCTGAAGAGACAAAGACAGAAGAAGAGCGGGATTATTTTGGAGTAAAGTCAGAGACAATTTCCCCATAATTCTCAGTTTGTTTGTGTGTTTGAGTGTTTGACCCTTTCAAAGCCTGCTCCCCAAACCAGTCCCCTTTGGACAGAGTCTTCACCGTCTCCGGCTCGTCACCCACCAAGTTCTGCTGCGAGACCTTCACCTGCGGACCACACAGGTGAATGCGGCGTTTACCTGCTGGTTCATCATTTATTTTCATATCAGAAATAAAAGTTTAAGTACGGAGGCTCATTTACAGATACATAAAGGAAAAAAAAGAGTCACGCTGAGAAATATTTACAGATTTATTCATAATGATAAAAATGACCCTGATTCAAAAAGTCACTGTTTTCATGTTAAAAAAAACATCATGAGATAACACTGAAGGTAAAAAAAATAAAAATAAACTCATGATCCAGAAAGTTAAAAAAACAAAATTAGTAGTCATAGTGACGGAGTAAAAAGTCCAAAAGTCGACATGAGATGAGAAAATGAAATGAGATAAAAAGTTTTAATCATCATGATGAGATTTTAAACAGTCATAATTGGATAAAAACAGTTATGATAAATGTCAGTTATCATGGCGAGATAAAGAGGCATACTGAGGACTTTTGACATTTAAAATGTTGTTCAAAGGACAAAATGAGAAAAAAAGTTCCTCCAAATGAGACAGAAATCCAAATTTAGGAGGAAAAACAGTAAAAATATAACAAAAAGTTAGAGAGATGAGATAAAAAGTCATAAATCTAAAATGAAAAAGTCACAATGACATAAATTAAATCAATCAGAATTTAGATCTACTTAACTTTTATTTCATCTATATAACTTTATTTTGTTTTTCAACTTTATTATATCATCAAACTATTTTATCTACTGTATTGAATTTTTTTCAAAGTCTTTTCAACTTTATTCTACCGTTCATCTGTATAACTTTATTTTGTCTTCCTAACTTTATCATAATATTACACTATTTTATCTCATCTATGTAACTTTCTTTCTTATTTATATAACTTTTTGATCTCATTTAAGTTTTGCAAACAGTGTTTTATTTTAATTTATTTGTTGCAGTTTTGAATCATAAATCTATAATTTTGACTTTGTTATTGTCCTAAATCTCAGTCTGTCATATTTTAACTTTTAAATCTCATAATTTTGAATGTTGAATTTTTTCTTACATCAGACTTTTTCTCATTGGACAGCTTTTTTTTTTTTTTTTTACAGACACACCATACTTTTTTTAATTCCCTCACTCCAAAACAGAAATCCTAAAGTATTTATTAGTTTTATGATTTTATTGAAGAGTTTATTTTTGATGTTTCTCAGTCTTAGTTTTAATTTCAGGTGACATTGAGGATACAGAGTTAAACCATCATTTTTCTCCATCCTCCCTCTGCGGTAATTATTCTGTGTTTCCCTCTGAATAAGCCGTCACTGTCTCACCATTTGTCTTCCTCACCTGTCCTTCGCTGATGATGAAGAATGTGTCTCCGGTGGCGCCCTGACGGATAATGTAATCAGAGTCGCTGTAATGAGTCTGGAGAGACAGAGAGATGAGAATCCTGCCTTTAGGACAGTTCTCATCATCAGTCAGTCAGGAAGAAGACGAACAGACACTCAAAACTAAGAGCTGAACATAGATGTCCTCACCTCCTCCAAAACATCAGCCAGTTTACTGAGGATGTCCTCGGGTAGAGTCTGAAAGGAGGGGACGCTGGGAGGAGAGCAAGAGAGAGAGAGACAGAGAGAGAGGTGAGTCCTGCTGACCATCAGAGAGCTCTGAACACCTCAGCGTTTGAGTCAGCTGTACCTGCGGAGGAAGTCCGTGTACTGGGAGTGTTTGATGAGACCGGTCCTCATCATGATGGTCTGGAAACCCTGACGGTCGATCGCCCACAGCTTGATGTCCGTTAGAGCTACAGTGACAGACAAAGACTGAGAAACCAGGATTTGACAAAAAAACAAAACAACTTACCATTCATGAAAAAAAAGAGATATGGTTTTATTGTGGGGCGGCAGTAGCTCAGGAGATAGATAGGTTGTCCAATAACTGTAAGGTTGGCGGTTTGATTCCCCCCTATCCCGAGTCTGTCTGTTGTGTCCTTGGGCAAGACACTTAACCCACCTTGCTTCCAGTGTGTGTCCTCCACTGGTGTTTGATTGTAAGTGTTATGTGGTGGTGGTTGGAGAGGACGTAGGCACAAACTGGCAGCCATGTTCCCATCAGTCTGCCCCAGGTTAGCTGTGACTACTAAGATAGTTTACCACCACCAGGGTGTGACTGTGTGAGCGAATGAATGATGGATCCAATGTAAAACCCTTTGAAGGTCTCTGATAAAGAGCTATATGAAATCTGATGCATTATTATTATTATTTTTAGTCTGTACACAGCTTTTAGTCCATGTACTCAGAAACGGGCAAATCCAGGTTTGTTATGGAAAGTCTCTACAAAGAGAGATTTTAAAACTATATTAAAGATCACACTTAAAACATTACTTCAAACACAAAATACCAGGACTCTCTGGATCTGCACCCCAGTGGTTTTGGTCCTACCTCAAAGAATATCTTTCAGAGAATCTAAACCACATTGTCTATCAGCAGGAGTGCCTCCAGGGTCAGTTCTTGGTCCTCTTCTTTTATTAATGACTCAATCTTAGTGCAGTTATCCACTCCTTTGGTTTACTACAGTGGCCGAGAATCGCTGCTGCTGCTGCTGCTGCTGCAAATAAAAAAAACGGTGCAGATTTGAAAAAAGCCACTACGGGAATTAACAACGCAAAAAAAAAAAAAGTGGCGATGGAAAAAAAAAAAGGTACTTACTGCGAAAATAAAAGGATGCAAATAAAGAAAGCCACAAAGGAAGTGAGCTGCTGGAGACCAGTAATGATGATGCACTGGTGTTTTACAATCTAGGCACAGAAGACGGCAAGAAGACGAGCAAAGAAGTTAGTGGAAAGGTTATTGTTGAATTTCACTCCTTGCGATTTTCAACGTGTCATGTGGTTAGACCACGTAGCGCCTGAGTTGATATAAAGTTGAACTGAAACTCAACAAAAACCTTTCCACTTACTTCTTTGCTCGTCTTCTCGCTGTCGTCTTTTGTGCCTGGATTGTAGAACACCAGTGCATCATCATTAGTGGTCCCCAGCAGCTCACTTCCATTGTGTTTTTTTTTTTTTATTGGCATCCTTTTATTTTCGCAGTTAAGTACCTTTTTATTTTTTTGCATCGCCACTTTTTTGTGTCGTTAACTTAGGTTGTGGCTTTTTTTTATCTGCACCGTTTCTTTTTTAAATTGCAGTGTGCGTCGTTTTCTCTTTTTTGCATCGCTAATTTCTGGTGTAACTTCTATTTTTCTGCACTTTTTTATTTGCAACAGTGGCAGTTCTCGGCCACCCCAGTTTACTCCTGTATTATGCAGATGATACCATGTTCTTTAACCCCACCCCACCCCACCCCGCTCTCCACCTCTCTCCTTATTTCATCTCTCTATCTCTAACTCCATCCATCTGTATCTTTCACTCCTCTTCCATCTTCTGCTCTTCTGTCTGTGTCTTATTTTCTGTCTCTCACTGGTCAGTCGTTAACGTCCATGTGAACAAGTGTGGACGCTGAAAAACTTCCTGTTCCTGTGCAGATAAATCAGTACAGCCGACTCTAAATGAACATTTCCCACATCAGGATGAGCTGATGTTTGTGTTTCTCTGCAGTTTCATCCTCTCCTTTTTCGATCACTATAACGACGCTAAAAGGCTCAAGGACGCTGATTCACGGAGAGAGAGAGGGTGAGCTCAGGTCTGTCTTCCTTTCAGAGCTAAATATTTTTAAAGATCCATCTGATTGTTTCTGAATAACTGTGATCAAATCCTCTTCACAAGGTGCAAAACATGCTCACAGTTGTTTCCATCATGGTCTCTGAATCCTGCCAAGACTTCAGAGTGAAAAACACACCGAGAGAAATCAGATAAAGTCCATCCATCATCTGACAGCCTGCAGGATAAAGAGATGAGATGCAGAGAGGAAACATGCAGAGCTCTGCAGCATCAGTCAGCACCGAGGTGAAGGTTGGAGGTCTGAAACAAACATCTTTACAGTTTTCTCCTAAAACATGTCCTGGAGCTGTCTCTGTATGCAAAAGACCTTCAGACATCTCTGTGCAGATATAACCAGGAGAATGTGACTTTAACCCTAGAACACTATCGCCGGGTGATTTTCACCCGACCAAACATGTTTACATGATTTTCATGATGTTGCGTTTGTCTGAGTATCATGTGTCCCTGGGTAACTTCAGCATTTCCTTTGACATCTTTGAAGGCATATTTGTTTCCCTGATCCAAAACCTGCTTTTTCCCACAGGCATGTGTTCACAGGGTGATTTTCACCCAGCAATAGTGATAAAGGGTAAAGTAGGTTTGGGTGGATTTGATAGCTGCATGTAGGGAATAAGGTCAGTAAGAGTCGACTTGGAATTTACATGCTATCTTAATGTAGTGCAGTGGTTATGAATAACTATCACAAAGTAGTGATTTTCAAGGGAATTCATATGATCATTTTTACTCACTCCAAATCTGCCATATTTTGGTTCTCTCCTGCAGCTGTTATTGTGCCAAGGACCCTGAGTCTTCACCAGGGAAGACTAACATGCCCCAGGAATGGGGGGAAAAGAAACTAACTACAGTTAATATATATATATATATATATATATATATATGTGTGTGTGTGTGTGTGTGTGTGTGTGTGTGTGTATGTATTAGGATTTTTTTGTTCATGAATGCCTTATTTCAGTTATTTTGTTGCATTTTTACATGGTCCCCTCATGGCACTTTTTTTCCTCCTTTTGGACATTGCACAGTTAAAAACTAAATAAAACTACTTTAATTTGTCATGTTTTGTCCTATTTTGGAATATTTTGATGACAAATACTTTTTCTTGGGTATATTATTTTGGGTAAAAATCACCCAATAGCGATAGTCACAGTTACTTATTTTAGTGATAGTGTTCTAGGGTTAAGACAAAACCTACATTTCTAAAACTGATACATTCGACGTAGAGATAAAGTAGCTAGAGAGCGCCAGTATAGAAAACCCTCAGGAGATGATTTCCTGAACTTTCAGACACGTCCACATCTCTATGTAATGCTGACTTTAGTTCTCCTTCAGCTGGACGTCTTCTGCTCTCTCAGACACCATCAGTGACCACAGCTGACTCTCCAGTGAGGTTTATAAAGTCCACACTGATGTCCACTAACTTATCTCCCATAGACTGTATATAGAATGGACAGAGTCTGCCTCCTCGCTGGGTGACGCCACTCTGAGAACAGCAACCTTTGGTGACAGGCTGCATTATAGGTCATAAATCCCGCCTCCTTATGGAGCTGTAGACAAACTTTATAGATTAGTGACACAGAATATAAATGTTTCTCCCCCCTGGTTGTGATGTTGACATGTAGTTACTGTCAGACTGGTTTGTGCTCAAGTCCTCTTTTTTTCTGTACAGCTCCATTTTTAAAAGTTATTAGGGGGTTCATGTTTTCTATGATTGACATCTGATACAGCCTATGGGCATTCAGGGATTGCGTAACACACCGGGGGATATGCTGTTTGAGCCGAGCGTCATCACAACATCTCTCAGCGACTCTCCTGCCGAATGCGCACATTGCTACTGCGCAGCACTGGTTTCAGGAAATGAAGAAAAATCGCGGAAATACAGAGAGCTTTTTGGCTTCAAATCCATATACAGGCGGTAGGCGATCCAAGTTGTCCAAATACAGTCTATGGGTGTGTCCGAAATTGATCCCTAACCCCTATATAGGTGACTATATGGGGGTTGGCACAATTTTGAGGGGTGTCCGAAACCTGAGTGATCAATTCCAGTGCCCTATATAGGCGACTCAAAATTTCCCATAAAGCATTGCAAAATGTAGTGACCATCCGATGGTCACTCATCGGTGGTGGGCATCCCGTCATGCATTGTAGTGTCTGAAACCTCTGGTGATTGAGTTCACTACATAGTTAACTATATCGTAAAACCCCATATGGGGGTTAGGGGTCAGGGACTGAGTGATTCATTTCGGACACAGCCTATGTTATCCCCCCATGAATGGACGACATCTGTGGGAAAGTATCTGGTGTTTGTGTCTGCACACTCCCTGCAGATTCAACATCACTGTTCTCAGTGTCCAGGAGTTCCTTTAGTTTTCTGTGGTTTCCAAACAGAGGAATCAAACACATGGAGGCATTTCATGGATGCTGGAGCGGTCAGAGACACACGCTGGCTTTTGTGGGTGTAGTGGGTCCATGCAGTGATGGTTTGACCGTTTTCAATCTGCAACCAAAACTGTTTCAGACATGAAACAAGAACGGATTTTTCTGATCTACTGGAATCATCCAGAGACGATTTCCAACGTTGTTTCTGATGTCCAGCTCTTCTTACCATGTTTGTGAATTTCATAATCAGAGGATGAATGAAACTGACGGTCTTTGCACATTTATGAAACCGTTCAAACCTTTTTTTCTCTGCAGCAGCTCTGACGGATGAAGTGGCCTTCAGCGAGGATGTTAGGGTCGACTGGTCCATTGTGGAGCAGACAGATGAGCTATTTTCACCGCCTTTGAGCCTCAAACTGACGATTATCAGACAGTAGAGCGTATGTGTGTGTGTGTGTGTGTGTGTGTGTGTGTGTGTGTGTGTGTGTGTGTGTGTGTGTGTGTGTGTGTTCACCTGTCACTGTGGCTGTGCGTGTGCAGTTGTAGAGGATGGCCAGCTCTCCAAAGACTTTTCCCGGCCCGATGGTGCAGAGTTTCTGTCCCTGTTTGGTCACTTCGACCATCCCCTCTGTGAACAGAGGATAAAGCAATGATCAGCGTGTTTATAAAAGGACTGATGTACTTAAAAATGTGATAATCCTGCAGGAATAACATTAGAGCAGAGGTTCTCAACTGGTGGGGCCCGACCCAAAAACGGGTCGTGGACACGTTCTGGATGGGTCACAAACAGCTGGTCAAAAAAGTAAATATTTAATGTGCATCTGATGTTTGACATGTCTATTAGTTTGAAAAATATCTTCTTTTGTGCAATTCGATATTTAATATTTTCTGTATATGCAACTTCAGCAGTTGTCGTCCTCAGTTCATGTGCTCTGAAATGCGGGTGTATTTGTGTCAAAGAGTTGAGTCTTTAAACATTTTTTCTTTTTTATAAAAAATGAATTTTCTTGGTTTGAATTTTATAAAAGTGGGTCGCGACTGAAGGACCATTGGAAAATGGGGTCCCAGAGTGAGACCAGTTGAGGACCACTGCATTGGGCACCCTCAGTGATAATGTGATAATGAGGCGCTCCATCGATTTCTCCAAACAGATGGATTTAAAACATTAGATCGACTGTTTTATGTCTAAAAGACGCCCTTCAAAAAGAAACTGTTTTTTCTATAAAGTGAATCCTTGTTGTATAGACACTAAGTAAACCCCAACGTTGATAATTATAGTCAGACACATGACAAGTAGATTAGTGTTGTGTCGTTCATGAACGTTTCATTCAAAAAAACTGAACTGTCGGGAGAAACCCGACATCCCCGCCAAGCTCCGCAGGAGAAGGAGAGGATGCAGAGCTGGAGTTCAGCATCGGGCAAAGCGGAGATGTTATAAACCAACTGTCCCATCCATCATCATGGGAAACGTGAGGTCTCTCCCCAACAAGATGGAAGAGCTCACAGCGCTGACTCAGCTGTAGTGGGAGTACCGGGAATGCAGCCTCATGATGTTCATGGAGTCATGGCTGAACGAACTCACTCCGGACCCGCTCGTAACTTTGGACGGATTTCACCTCGTCAGAGCGGACCGGAGCATGAGGGAGAGTGGTAAGAAGAAAGGAGGCGGGATAGCGGTGTATGTGAATGAGAGATGGTGTAATGCTGGGCACATCAGTGTTAAAGAGCACTAGCACAGCTCTAAGGACATTGAGCTGCTGGCTGTGAGTTTGCGGCCATATTACCTGCCGAGGGAGTTTTCGCACGTCATCGCGTTAACTGTTTACATCCCCCCCTCGGCTGATGCTGCTGCAGCCTGTGAACTCCTCCACAGTGAAGTGTCCAAGCTACAAACATCACACCCTCAGTCTCTGATCATCATCTCTGGAGACTTTAATCATGCATCGCTCTCCTCCACTCTCCCTACCTTCAGCCAGTATGTAAACTGCCCAACAAGAGACAATAAAACTTTGGACTTACTGTATGCAGACACCAAGGATGCATTCACCTCCTCCCCCCTCCCCCCGCTGGGCCGCTCAGATCACAACCTGGTGAGACTGCAGCCCATTTACATACCTATGGTGAAGAAACAACCCCCCACCATCAGGTATGTTAAGAGTTGGTCTGAGGAGGCCACTGAGGCGCTGCAGGAGTCTGGGATGTATTGTGCGGCCCACATGGTGATGACATCGACACCATGACAGATTGTATCACGGACTATATAAACTTCTGTGTTGAGAACACCGTACCCACCAGGAAAGTACGGTGTTTCTCCAACAGCAAACCTTGGGTGACCCCGGAACTGAAAGTCCTCCTGAAGGAGAAGAGGAGGGTCTTTAAATCCGGGGACAAGGAGGAGCTGAGGAGGGTGCAGAAGGAGCTGAAGAAGAAGATCAGAGAGGGAAAGGCCAGCTACAAGACCAAGATGGAAAACCTTCTGCAACAGAACAATGCGAGGGAGGTCTGGAGAGGCCTGAAATCCATCTCAGGTCATAGCAGGGGCCACGAGAGGGGACCTGAAGCAGGAGACAGGGAGTGGGCCAACGAGCTGAATCTGTTCTTCAATAAATTTGACTCTGCTCCCACTTCTCCCCCGACTCATCAAACCAACAACCTGTCTGCTTCTTCTTCACACCACCTCAGTCCCATGGCACCGGCATCATCAACCACCCTCCACTCATCCTCCACCACCCCCTCTAGCACCACCCCCAGCCTCTCCATAACAGCTGACCAGGTGAGAAGTGAGCTGAGGAAGATGAAGCCAAGGAAGGCCACGGGTCCTGACGGCATCAGCTCCAGACTCCTGAAGGACTGTGCAGACCAGCTCTGTGAGGTGCTACTGCACATCTTCAGCTTGAGCCTGAGTCTGGAGAGGATCCCAGCACTGTGGAAGACTTCCTGCGTGATTCCTGTCCCCAAGACAGCCCACCCCAGGGAGCCCAACCACTTCAGACCTGTGGCCCTCACTTCTCACCTGATGAAGACTCTGGAGAGGATTGTGCTGAGGAACCTCCGCCTCTTGGTGAGCTCTCATCTGGATCCTCTGCAGTTTGCGTACCAGCCAAACATCGGGGTGGACGATGCAGTCCTCTACCTGCTGCAGAGGTCCATGGCCCACTTGGAGAATACCGGCAGCACTGTGAGGGTCATGTTTTTTGACTTCTCCAATGCTTTCAACACCATCCAGCCTTCACTGCTCAGGGGGAAGCTTGAGAGGGCGGGAATGGACTGTCACCTAGCTGCATGGACCGTGGACTACCTCACTGACAGACCACAGTTTGTGAGGCTTCAGAACTGTGTGTCAGACATGGTGGTCTGCAGCACGGGGGCTCCACAGGGGACAGTGCTCTCCCCCTTCCTCTTCACCCTGTACACCTCAGACTTCAGCTACAACTCTGGGAGCTGTCACCTCCAGAAGTTCTCTGATGACACAGCCATTGTCGGATGTGTATCGTCAGGGGATGAGCGGGAATACAGGACTGTCATCACTGACTTTGTCAGCTGGTGTGGCACAAACCACCTCCAGCTCAACGCCAGTAAGACAAAGGAGATGGTTGTGGATTTCCGCAGGAGGAGGACACCTCAGACTGTTCCAGTGAACATCCAGGGTCTGGACATTGAGATGGTGGAGTCCTACAGATTCCTGGGTGTCCACCTCAACACTAAACTGGACTGGTCAACCAACACAGACGTCCTGTACAAGAAGGGCCAAAGTCGTGTCCACCTGCTGAGAAGACTGGGGTCCTTTGGAGTGTGCAGGACTCTGCTCAGGACTTTCTATGACTCTGTGGTAGCATCTGCACTTTTCTATGCAGTGGTCTGCTGGGGGGCAGGAAGCACCGAGAGGGACAGGAAGAGACTGAACGGACTGGTCAGGAGGGCCAGTTCTGTCCTGGACTGTTCTTTGGACTCCCTGGAGGAGGTGGGTGAGAGGAGGATGTTAGCAAAGCTTGTATCCATCATGGACAATCCCTCTCACCCACTGCACCAGACTGTGGGGGCCTTAAGCAGCTCCTTCAGCAGCAGACTGAGACTCCCACCTTGCAGAACGGAGCGCTACCGCAGGTCTCTCCTTCCCTCTGCAATAAGACTTTACAACGAACTGCAATAATAACTGGACTCACACCACCACTTTTTTCTGGTACTTAAATTGTGTATATTGTAGATAGTTTTATTTTTCTTCTCCCTTTTTCTAAATTTTTTCTTAATTCTTACATTTATTTAAGTTCTTAATATAACGATCTTTCTTTTTATCACTGCATTTTTGCACTCTTTGTCTGTGATGCTGCTGTGACAAAAAAATTTCCCCCATGGGGGATCAATAAAGGAATATTCTATTCTATCTATTCTATGTCCAATGAATGAACTCGCTGCTGTGTCACTCACTGGTGTACTGCACTGACGAGACGAGGCTCCGAAACACTGACTGATTCAGTAAACGAATCTTTTGAACAAATCGTTTTAATGAACGGATTCTAAAGATTCAGTACAGTCAAAAGAACTTATCTTCCAATCACTAAAGTAGATTCAGTCTCCTGAAATCGTCAGAAAATAGAGTTTACAGCTTTTTGAATGTGGACTTGAAACTCTTTTTTTTCTGCTTGAACCTGCATGACATGTAAAGAAGAGCTTTAATTTGAAGGACACTAACCCTGCAAAATAAAAGCCTGTAGGGGGTCAGGTGAGTCAGGTTAGGTCTGTCTCGGCTTATTTTTCTCAAACTAACTCAGTTATTCATCGATAATTATTATTCAGACACTCTGAAGGCATCATTTCCAAACTGTACAAGAGCTTCACCTTCAAAGATAAAAATACAACCAGTTACATAAGGCTGCTCTGGGAGAAGAAGAGAAACTGTCATCAGAGAGGAAACGTAGCTTCAGATACAGAAATCCACTTCCATTAGTTCCTTATCCTGGTGGTTTTCTGCAGAAAAAGGTTTTTTTTTTATTTTTTTTTTTAGATAACCTCTATTTTCAGAGGAGCAGCTCTTTATACATTGTTCTGCTCCTGCCAATATGTCGAGCCTTTCTAAAGGAGACAGGATGGATCCGAGGAAATGGGATAAATGTCTCCAACACATGTTCTCTGACATTTTTAAGATCATATCAGACGCTGTAGAGGACATAAAGGTGTCCTGGACTGAGACGCTGCATGTCTGCACAAACGTACATACTGAACAGCGTCAGAGGTGTTTGAGCAGCTCTTCAGAGAACTGACATGACAGCAGCAGACAAAAAGAGAGAGACAGAGTGGCGGTCCTTGAGACTAAAGGACAAAAAGCGCGTGTTGACAGAGGAGTGGAGGTGTCAGGAACATGTGACCGCTGCAGAGTTTGATCTCCACACCTCAGCAGACTGATCAAACCTGTCCCATCCTGCTGCTTTCTCTGTTTGATCTCCTCTCAGATAAATGAGCTGTCCGTCCACATCACTCCACTTTTCACCTCTGATTATTTCCGTCTCACTGCGCAGGAACGAGCGGCAGAGGACAGTTTGTCTTCATTACCACCGTCTTTGTTTTCCCAGCTCATAGTCTGAGACATGAAGGAGGATCTGAGGAGCGTTTTCATGGCCTCAGGTTTGTCAAGAATCCGGTGTATGGAGAACACCTGGATCAGGACAGTTAAAGAAACGATAAACTGGAGTTGAATAAACAGAAATTAGCAGTTTGAGACTTTAAAGATGCAAACTTGAGTCGCTCAGAGAGCGGTTGCAGAAATGAGTTTTGGAAATGTTCAATCCAACAGCAGACATTTTAAAGGTTGGTTAGGTGGCTTTTTTCTGCAGGTTTAGTCATCTTTGCATCCTTAAGTCCAATTTCCACCGCATCCTGAACGGCTATGAAAAGGTTGTATCCTCCGATCGTAGTTGATCGTAGCCATTCAAGTGAATGTGTCAATTTCCACCGGCTTCTTTCCGTTCTGTTGTGGATCGGCAGACTCCACAGCTGATCACAAGAGTTCTATTTTTTTCCAGACACTGGAGCATGCCGGATAAATTCAGCACAGATTAACCCGTGCTGGAAAGGAAGTCGGGCACAGACACAAAATAAAACATCCGGCTTCTTTTCAAAATCAAACACTCAAATTTTCAGGTGGATCGTATTTCACACCATACAAACGGGCGGAGATGAACAAATGAAAGTTTTTTAGACGTCATTTCCCCCCCCCCGATGACACCATGGGTGAGGAGATGCTGATTCTAGAAGTCTAGAAGTAGATTTCCTCCTCTGGAACAACACAATCTACTGCTTATATGTCTATGTGTCTGTCTTTATAGAGACAACTTGTTATTGCGCGATTGCACGTAAATCCGTGCATTTCTTTGAGTTCTTGTGATTCATGCTCTCCGTAATACGCCATGAAATTCACCTCACAAACGGATCCAGTAGGAGTTAGCGTACAGCGAACATCGTGGCCATTCTGGTGGAAATCCCGGGTAAACCTTCCCCTCCCGGGGAAACACGGGGTGTTTTATTTTGAAAAGCAGCCGGATGTTTTATTTTGTGTCTGTGCCCGACTTCCTTTCCAGCACGAGTTAATCTGTGCTAAATTTATCCGAAATGCTCCGGCGTCAGGAAAAATAGAACTCTTGCAATCTGCTGTGGAGTCCGGCGATCCACAGAGGAAAAGAAAGAAGTCAGTGGAAATTGACATGTTAACTTGAATGGTTACGATCAGCTACGATCGGCGGATACAGCCTTTTGGTAGCTGTGGAAATTGCCGGTAAGACTGTGATTGGACGGGTCAGAACAAATCTGAGAAAACTCCAGAATCAGAGACACAGACAAAAAAAAAAAAAAATTGACAGCACTGTTGGTGAGAAAAAAAGAAAATGAGTGCTACCCCCAACAGAAATGACAATGAGGGCTCAACAGATGATGACAGAGTCGACAACACTGGCACGAAAATGTTGGTGGTGTGGAGATATTTTGGTTTTTTGAGGTCGGACATGAAGCAGAGTAATGTGTGCTGCAGATTATGTTGCGTACATGTTCTCACAAAGTCGGGGAATACCTCAAATCATTTTCACCACCTGAAGCAGTGCCACGCCGCGGAGCACGCGCAACGCAAAAGGTTACAAACCCCGAGAGGAGCAAGGAGCCCATGACGCTTGTGCAGCTGAAACAGACGACCATTCAGTCCACTTTCTCAAGAGCAATGCCTTACGACAAAACGTCAAAGAGACACAAAGACCTCACAGATGCAGTAGATCATTGTATTGGAAAAGACATGCTACCAATAAGCACTGTTGAATTTCATTTTTTATATCCTGATATATATCGATATTGATTGATATGAAAAAAATATATAGTGATAAACTTTTTCCCATATCGCCCAGCCCTAATTTGGAGTAGAACTTTTACTGGACTTGGATCATGAGGACCCTCCTTGTTGCAGCAGCTAGTTTGGCTTTTTTTCGAGAGGACTGCTGAGGTGAGACAGGACAGGTGGGAGCAGAGAGCGGGGTCAAGAACCTCACCCTCCAGGACGTAGACCATGGAGCCGTCATCCCCCTCCTGGATGACGCAGCAGCCTTTGTCCAGACAGGTGGGGTGCATACAGTCCATGATGGTGAGGATCTGCACACAGGACACACATCTTACACACACACACACACAAACACACATGAAGAGGAGGATATCCCCACGTGTGTCCTTACCTGTCCGTGCTCCAGGTGTTTCATGAAGTCGTTGTCCATCAGAGCTCTCTGGATCAACTCTCTGGACCTGCAGGAGCACAGAGGGGTCACACAGGTAAACACAGCACGTGTGTGTGTTTTGTGTGTGTGTGTTGTATAGCGGGCTCACTCTTTGGTCTTGCAGTAGCTGGTGAGCGTGACATCGGTGAGCTGGGACGGGTCCAGCGCTGAGGGTTCTGCAGAGATGGCCTGTCTTTTCGTCCGCTGAGGTTCATCAGGAGCTGTTGAAGGCTGAGCTGCTGCTGGGTCTGAAAAAACCCAGACCAGAGGGGGTTCAGCACAGACCCGGGTCTGGGGGACTCACAGGTACGAGAGTTTAAGAACAGGTGAGAACTTCAATTGTGAGGGTCAGGGTGAACCGGTCCTGCTGCAGAGTTGGAAAATACAGATAAACTAAACAGGATTTCCTCTCAAAATTAAAACAAAAACGATCATCTCCAATTTGAAGTTGACACATACAGTGAGGAACCTGTTTATCTACTGTCACCCAAACGCCACATTTAGGGAACTGATCTACATAGAAAACAGCAGGACCAGATTCTGTCAGGGGTCAGGTCTGCCGGTCAGATTCAGCAGGAAAACTCTGTTCTCACTCAGTGTGTTTACATGCACAGTTTAATCAGACTAAACTCATACTTCTTTTTTTTCTGCAGAATCAGACTTCTCTCCTTGTCCTTATATACATGCTGCTAAGAAAATCAAATTATTGACGTGAACGTGTCCTCCTTCCCAAAACTAGGGGGCGATATGGGTCTTTTCAGCAACGCTGTTTCCGACCCCATACAACCGTCTACAACAACAGCAGGTCTGTGCCAAACGCCAGAAGTGTCTACAACATAGACTGTATATAGGATGGACAACTTGGTTCCGCCTTCTGCCAGTATACAGACTTGAAGCTGAAAAGTTCTCGGTATGTCTGCGATTTTTCTCCATTTCCTGAAACCAACATTGCGCAGTAGCGTTGTACGCATTCAGCAGGAGAGTCACAGAGAGTCGCTGTGATGACGCTCTGCTCAAACAGCGTATCCCCCGGGTGAGCTATGCTATCTTCAGACACCCATAAGCTGTATCAAGTGTCAATCATAGAAAACATGAAACCCCTAATAACTTTTAAAAATGGACAGAAAAACAGTAACTACATGTCAACATCACAAGCAGGGGGGAGAAACATTTATATTCTGTGTCATTAATTTGTAAAGTTTGTCCACAGCTCCATAAGCTTTGCTGGAGGAGGCAGGATTTATGATTTATACTGCAGCCCATCAACAGAGGGTGCTGTTCTCGGAGTGGCTTCACCAAGCGAGGAGGCAGACGGCGTCCATTCTATATACATTCTATGGTCTACAACTGCTGCTGGGCATTTTGGAGCAAGAAGATGGAGCATCCTATAGTGTTGTTTTTGTCCTACATGATGGATGCGCTACTTTTTCTGCAGATGAGACGCACGCTACTCCTCTTCTCTGGTGGTTTTGTTAGGGGGTTATGGGGGCGTGGCGCACATGCGCTGTCCGATCATACTCCGACTACACTGGTTACATGGTAGAGAAAATCAAATTCCAATCGCATTATCTGGGTGTCTTCATCGGAGTTCTCAAACTCTGATTATAGTCGGATTAAAAGTGTTTACATGCACTTCAGTTGTCCAGTCTTAATCGAAATAAGGCGATAATTCGGTTTTCTCGAGTGTCATGTAAACATTCTGACTGAGGGAAAAGGTTAAAAAGGTGACTCTCGTACTGGCAGAACGGGTTGGATTTACAGTTAGAACAAAACGAGCAAAGCAATCTTCGGCATTACAGCGATCAGAAAACTGGTCGGGATGAAGTCTGGACATATTTACACTAGATTGGTTTATAGGCACAAAGAGAACGATAGAGATGATCATTAAAACAACGCTGAAAATTTACGTCTTTATAGTGTGTACTTTATAAAAACAGATTAAACACAGAGTCAAAAATTATCATAATTTCTAATCTAAATTGTTGGAATTATTCCTCTGTTTGTGGTTTTTAAGGATTCTGT